>LPNX010299916.1:80003-112708 GCA_001517045.1 Pseudotsuga menziesii
CTAATATTTCTACTAATGTCACAATTGTGCTCCAATATTATCACTATTACCAGTAGAATCACTAGTTAAAGGAAAATGTCAAATAGAATGATTTATTGATTGTATATTTTGATTTATAGGCCCTTGAGGTGTGGTTGGGTCTAATATGATTTAATTAGCATCAGGTGTTACTTTTATGTTCTATGGGTCATCCTCTTTAAAACGTTAATGCACATATGGAACTATATCATAAAATTTATTATGGATTTTGGAATCTACTGGTTCTATTATTTATGGTTATTCCACAATTCCTTAGGTTAGCTCCACATTTTCAATCTAGATTGCTACATCTACTCACCAATATTTTATACCCATATATTAGGACTCTATTGAAACTCCTTCCAACTACTACATCTGATTGGGTTCCTTCCACCATTATTAAATGAAACTTGTTTGTAAATAGTACCATTAAGGATTTTCACATCCTTTTTCTTTTTAGCAATTATGTGATTTATCCTTATCACTTCATTTTCAGTGACAGTCATTCCTTTAACTGCTCTTGTCAATTGGTCAGGAGTGGGTATCTAAGAGGATGTTATTCCATTCTGTGCTTTTCCTCGTGCAACATTTTCCTTCTCCAAGCTCAAAATCTTGCCTTTTGGTTTTTGTATCTACTGCTGAACTTCATGTAGTTTTTTTAGCATCTCTTCCTTTGTATGCTCTGCATACACTATCTCCAAGGTATGTGCTGGGTATGCAACTGGGATCTTCAAATTTGTTTTAAGAGATATGATCTCTTTGTAATTATCATCCAACATATTATTCATCATGGAATAATTGTGCGGATTGGATGCCGACTCAATCACGTTTTTCTCTAGTTCCTTTATTATTTAAATTATAGCAATGGTGAAAACCTTTTCTTGTCTTAACTTCTTCTCTACTTTAATCAGTCCTTAATGCAACTTATTCATGTTGGCATGAGTCTTGGTCACATTGAGACGTGGCACCTCAGTGACCTTCCTGTGTAGATTTAGCTTATTTTTTAAATTAATTTTATATACATTCAAGGAAATGTAAGTAGTCGTTTAGTAAGCCAAGGACTATATATAACACTTGTATGTTTCCAATGCATCCAAATTAAGTACACCCTTGTGGTAATCAAGTGCATTGAGCAACTTGGTGGGAGGAAGCTTGGGTTTTAATTACTTTACCATTTATTTTGTCACCTTTTTTTTTTCTGTCTGGCTAGATCCTTAAAGCTTGATACCAGAGACAGAGGATGATTTTTTGTATCTACCGAACTAGGAGTAGTATCTCCATTGAAAGATGATTCTTCCAACATGTTGTTCAGTGACCTTTCTATTCTATAGATCACCTAGATATGAATAATTTTGGTGAATTAGCAAATCCAGGTATGATTGGTGCCTAAAATAATTGGTACCCCTAAAATATAAGAATTGTTGATGGATGGTAACAGCTAGGAATTTCATAATCTAGATTTATGAAAGAATGGTATTTAGGATGTGACAGGGCTACTAGAAAATCAAGGACAGAAGTATAAACAAGGAAACCTAAGTTAAAACCTAGGACTTGGGAAATCATAGCTACTGTGATTTTAAAAAAAGCTGCCATAATATCTGATGAGTATGGCATAGGGGTAGTTGACATAAGAGTTCCTTGGATTAAGTGAATCTTGAGGAACTTGTCTAGCATATTCTATAACATTTGTATTGTTGTCCAAGCTCCAAAATAGAGCAAAGTATTTACTAAGAATGTAAATTTCTTCCTTATTATTAGTGAACATGTAAAAATGTCATAACAATTAACATCTTCAGCATCTGCATGCATGATTGTGCATTTTTTTCCTTCAAATTTTATTTTACTTAAACATTCTATGCAAAATATCCCTAGGAGAAGTATTGTTCACAAATGAAAAAGACAGTCCATGGGGATGATCACGACATTATCATTAAGAATATCATAATGAATTGCATCAGACACCTCCAAATTGCAATTAAGTATAGAAATTGCATACTGTATAAATGAGATGAAAAATTCACCATGTTAGAATAATGTTAGGAAAGTGCATAGGACTTCCTATGTTTTTTTCTAGGGTTTAAACCATCACTCAAGGGTACTGTATTTATTCTAGGCTTTTAAGAAAATAAACCATGAAATATATGCTTAATTATTTTAGTACCAAACCAATGAAATTTTAATTTAAAAAAAGGATCTCAGGAAATAATTCCATACCATAAATATGCACCAAATATGCCAAGTTCAGACACAGTTTCACCTTGTTGAGAGATACCACCACGAACAAGATATGATAGATGAATTGGAGGAAAGATCCTTTGCATTAGTATGTAAGTAGCATGTCCATTAGCATTATTTTTCTTCCGCTTCAGTAATATTTTATTGGAATCATTCCCATATATGTAATTTTCTAAACAAAAAATACCATAAATTATTTCCATGTATACATTTGAAAAAGTACATTGGGTTTCCAATCTTGCCTACAGAAAGAGTATTTTCTGCACTAATAAAATAATGAAGAAATACTAAAGAACTAAGATCGTAATTAAAACTTATATGATCAAATTACTCCCTCCTTAAAGCTGGGGCTATAGCATAAATTATTATGGCTTTCTCATGGCATCTTCTATAACATTGCATTATTGTCCAAGCTCCACAATCCAGAAAAGTATTTCCTAAGATTGGAAATGTCATCCTTATTATCAATGAACTTGTAAAAATATCTATACAATTAACATCTTCAACATGTGCATGTTGGAATATGTTGTCATTAATTTGAAAGGCTCATGGAATGATAAAATTTCATAGCATAAGTTGAACTAAGAAGGAATGGCATAAGACTGGTATCTCATTGAATCCATTGAAACCCTCATATCAAAATCTAGATATGTCTTAATGAACTTTATTAGGAAACCAAGCACCCCTCAAATTTTCTTAGTGTCGGTGAAGCTTCACAAATAAGCATAATGGACATTGTTTAAAACCTTGGCTTTTTTTTAATATTTTGTTTAAGAGACTATTTCAATATAAATAATCTTCTTGTTATATAATTTTTTAGTTAAATTGCAATTTTTTTATTTTTTTTCTCAATTTGTGTTTTTTATATATAAACAAATTCAATTTGTTCAAAATCGTATTTTGGTTATGAAATTTTGAGAAAAGAAAATATCAAAATTATTTTGGCAATATTAGGACAGAACCCATATTTCATCAACAATTACTGTTCCAAGACAAAGTCGTCTAAGGTGGAACTAAATGCTTAGTGAAGTCTGTATCAGTACTTCATAGCATCAACATGTCACTGTGAAATGTTTGCATATTTTAGATAAAAAATGAAGGTTGTGTCATATGGTCTACAACATGATAACTTGTATACTGCTATAAGAATTAGAATTGTTCAGAAGACGTCAAATCGCATTTGATATCTTCCCAAGCTAAAATTGGAATTTGGAGTTGTGTTTCAATGATGTAAATGTTTTTTGGTATTCTAACAATGAAAATAGCTATATCTTACATCAGAAGGCCTAACTATGCAAATCGGGTATTTGTCAATTTTGTTTATTTATGAGATAAATTCTACACATTGAAGACGATGGATGATGATTTTGATGATGATGATCTATGCCTAGATTAACAATTCTATTGCTCCTCTTTTGAGTTATAATAATTTGAATTGGATGGGTATATATATACCTAACTTGGGAAGCTAGCTACAAATGTATGTACTCATGCACAACTCATTTTGGTGTGGGTTTAATAATTCCCAACTATGGCATTTCTATTGTAGTCAATTTACTTTTGCTTAAATTGCACTAAGTGGGTTAATGATGTCCATATGGAAAAGTAAAATAGACATGTAATGGACTTTTTATTGTTTTTTATACATATGTCAAGGCCTTAATACTAGATATGAGAATCATTATGAATATAGGGGTGTTGCAGCTGCAACTATTTTCCGAAATTTTAAAATTTTGGACCCTCCTTTTAATTTTATCTTGCCTGGATTTGTTTTGGATTGCTGAACTCGGTCGTTCCTATGCTACAATTTTGATTTTTGAGTTTGATTCGAGGTAAACTGTTTTCTTTCATTTGGGGGGTTGAACGATCTAAAAATCCTTTGCATAGCTAATGCTTTTTTTACTTTGGAATTTCAAGTTTTGACTTGTAAATGTTTTTATTTATCACTTTCGGAAGTATTTTGAACAGTGAATCGGGATCGTAGCTCCCTACACAGCTGCCGTTGCGGAAACTAAATGACGAATGACCTGACGGACAATTTTAATCCTCGCCGATTCCGTGGTTTTTATTTTTCAGACCTTTGATTGTTTTCGATGACTATGCTTTTTTATTTTATCGGAATTTTTTTTAACTAGCGGTCAGAGCATTAGTTTCCTATATCACCACCATTTCGGAGGACGAATGGAGAACGGGCCATTGGATAAGTTTAAATCCACCGATTCCGTGGTTTTAAGGGTTCAAAATTTTGCCTTGCGATAATTTTTTTCTTTTTGTTTTCGCTATTGGGATGTTATTTGACAGTTGGTTGGAGTTATAGTCTCAAGCGACACTGTCGATTTGGAAACCTTGTTGTTTATCTTAGCGACACTGCGGAGATCCTTATTTTATTTTTGTTGATCCGTAGTCTTAAAGTTTCCGATCGTTGAAGTTTTCATTGGATTGCGGAAGTTGTATTTTGATTGTTACCCGCCGTTACGACTCCTCAATGAACTAATCGCCCGATGCTTAGATATTCTGTTCGCTGATGGTTTGTCCTGACTTTTGCCGATGTTTTCTTTTTGCTACAGAACCCTTAGTCCATGTGACTTTCGTCGTTGCGGATCCTTAGCAAGCTGACCATTCAATGCTATAGTTGTTCTGATCTTCGATGTGATAGCTTTTAATGCTTTATTTCGCCGATGCTTTATGCTGACCCGGGATCCTTAGTCTTTTTGGTTTTCACCATTACGGCAGCTTAGTGAACTAACCTTCTAACTTGTAGTTTTTCCATTCACCGATGAGGAGTTTTATTTTCCCGATGCTTAGTTTTCCCACCGTTGAGGGTTTTTCCTGCCGTTTTGTGTGTGTTTTTACCTTATTTTATGGACGACAAAGGTTTCAGATGCTTTTATCATTTTGGGGTTTTCACGATGAGAGCGCAGTACAGGGCCTCACTTTTGATGATTAGTTTTACTATTAGTATGGTTTACATTTTTTAAAAAGATGCAATCCAAATTAACAATGATTTTTTTTTTTTAATTGCAAACAGACTTAGAAGATTCTCCAGACCTAGTTTTATTATTACTGTTGCGAAGAAGGACAAAGCAGAAGGGAGTTGGTCGAAAAGTGATAGGTAGAGATGTTCTAAGATCAACGGGATCTTAAAAAGGACAAATAAAAGACAAAGCAGAATCGATAGCAGCAAAGGCTCAGGATTGGAAAAGGTTCATCAGTTACCAAGATGGTCCCATTTTATGAAGTACTCATAAGTCTTAATCCGAAATTTAACGCATTATATGAATCATGAGCACTCACAAAAGGACAAAATTGTGAGATTAAACGGTCGGGGGAGCCCAAAGGTCACTCGGGGGGGGGGGGGGCAGCCTAAGGGTTTTGCTGTTTTGTTTAAATATAGGAAATTTAGAGGGAATATGGGACTTTTTCCCAGTTAGATTTGTTAAGACATATTGTAAGAAGAACTATTTCCTTTTGCAATAGATAATTACAATTTTCCTGTTCGAGAAAGCTTGGTGGAATGTTCAAATGTTGTGCTATGGATTTGTTGAAGAGGAACTATTTCATTTTCAGCTTTGTGTCCATTAACTATGAGATCGTTCTAACTCTTTGAAACTATGTTCTTGTATGAATGTTCTCTGGTTTATTCTATGAATTTTACACTATGAGTAATGAAGGCTTTTCATAAATAATGAGCTATCTTGTTGTTCATCTATCTTTTAATGTTCATGTGTTTTGAAACAAGTAACAGTTGTCTGTGATTTTTCTTAATGCGTGCGCAGTAATACATTACTCATTAAATGATAATATTTCTCCCTAGGGATAGTTTAGTTAGTTAATTTTAGTTTTACTGCTGTGTGTGATTTAGATGCGACAGAGTTAAGACGAGAGGTAAGAACCCGCGCATCACATTGTGACCGCTCCTCGTATTCTCTATCAATCTGCATTCTTAGGTAGGCACTTGCATCTCACACTTAATATAAAAAAACTAAAACATACACGGTGGACCGGGCCGCAACTGGTAAAACCCTTTATTTTGGTTACTTGACCTACGGTAGCCGGACCGTAAATCGGACGGATTCCCCATACCAAACAGTAATGAGTTAGTTGGGAACGTTTACTGGGGAGAATCCCTTGCTATTGTTGCCTGTGATTTTCCAGGCATCAACAAGGGGTTTCATATTTTGAAGATTACAAGGAAAATAGTATGGTGAGGTTGTTTTCCATTCTAGTTGGAAATTGCAATTAAAATTTCATAATGTAATTCAAAGAACTCACTATCGAGAAGAAGAATTTTATGCTCATGTGATTTTCATACCATTTAACCCTTTTTCATAGAGAGATGAGATGGATGGCAAGCATAGATAATAAATTTCTTAAGGGCCAACTTGTGGAAGCATTTATGGTGATCTTACTTGTGGAAATAATTTGCTATGGAGAAGTATGTGAACTAGTTGTTAAATAATCAATTTACTTACCTAAGTAATAACTAGTTAAAGTGTTCATAGCTTGTCCTAGAAATCTATTTTATATGATAAAGTTAATGGCATTCCTAGTGATAGAAACTCATATAGCTATAGATATTTGTATAAGGAAGCACGAACACACACATTAGGATGGAAAAGTACAGTAGCCAATGAATGGATTTGTTATTGGTTTTTTCTCTATATGTCGAGGCAAATGGAACCTTTCCAAAAATAGGAATGTGTTCCAATGAAACAAGTATGCCACTCATGAAATCAGGTACTACTAAGAATCTTTTATAATGTATGTTATTTTTTGGAATCTTCGTTTTCCACAGGAAACTTCTGTGCTACTGTATTTTTTCATAATTGTGTCCAACACCAATAATTATGTCAGATCTCTATCAATAATTGTGTCCAACACCAATAATTACGTCAAATCTCTCTCACTTGTGAAATATCTTTATTGACGTCAAGTCTATGGAGATTCCATGTTGGTGATTATGTGGATGAAGAACAATCAACAAATCCACAAAGGGACTTTACAGCCTCTGGCTATATAGATCAAGGAAAATTCACATCTCTTTGATATGATCACTTTTGACCATATATAGAGATTGGGGGGAACCCTAGGTTTGTATATGAAATCCAATAAGATTTGAAAAATGTATCTATTATTTTGACAACGATTCTATTACAAAGAAAACCATTCAAAACCAACAACAAGGAACCTAACATTTTCAGGCAACAAAACATGTTGTCCATGTTTTTGGAATTCTAAGCATATTTGATAATCTCTAAGCATATATGATATATTCTATTATCAATTCAAGCAAGTTAAAATTATAGGAAACAAAGAATGGTAGAAATTGAGCAAGTATGGAATACAAATCAAATTAACTGAAAAAAAATATGTATGAGAGTTAGGAATATGTTTCCTATACTATTTATAATGTTTTTTGTTACAACTTACCTTGATTTGTGGAGCTTTGCACTGTCTTCTTCTTCTTTACCTTTCAAAACATCATTCAACATACTACAAATATTTTCCTGTTGCAATAAGTTCATGTTAGGACTCATCAAATAAATATTTTCCTGTTTATGAAAATAACAAAACCAATCTAAATAAATACAATACTATTACAATGTAAATTACAATACTATTCAATTATTCCATTAAAGTAATTGGTAATAAGAGATCACCTAAGGAAACATGGAGAACCACAAAACTATGTATATAAGGCCATCGATCACATCAAAATGCCATTTTTTGCCTTTGAACTATGAAAATGTTTCCCAACGCTAACTGTAACAAGTTCCAATGGATGAGTCAAATAGCAATAGTAAAATTTAAACACTACAATTATAGAAATAACTATTTTTAATGTATACTTCCTTACCATTCATTGAGCTTCTCTCTATTTCAAGAATAATTTAATATTCTCTATTAAACAAGACCAACCATGTGAAGTTGGAAGCTCTTATGGCCCCTCCCCCCCCTCACATCACTCTCAATTCCCCAAACCCAATGCATATACTTGCAAATAACAATTTACTACAAATTAATTCACTCAATAGCTGAAAAAGATTTCATTAAACCATTCATTAAATCATTCAATAAACCATTCAATCATTTAATAGCTGAAAAAAACATTCATTAAAGCATTCATTTATTCAATAGCTAATAAAAACATTCAGCAAACCATTCATTAAAACATTCATTTAACCATTCATTCATTAAATAGAGGAAAAAGCCATGTACTAAATTTTGTTATAAAAAAGAATTACTCAAAATTTCTTCAGTCACTTCCTATTTACTTTTCTTCTCTTTACATATTGAGCAAGAAGCGCATATTCCAGAATATTCTCATCGGTTTCCCTAGTAGATTGCTCACTAGGTTGAACTTGCAGCGAGGGGCTCGAATTGCTGCAATAATGTCAAAATTTTTCATTAATTTATTTTTGTTTTATAAATACAAGTAATTCATTTAAAAAAACGTTACAAAGGTGTTTTTTTACTTCGCATGGTTACATCAACATGTTCATCATTATCCTATACAAGCTCAACCTTTTTAGTGTTACCTGCATCTACATGCTCTGCAGTTGAATTGTGGAGAATTAGAATTAATGTTCATCATCTACAATTATCTATACAAAACAATAGCATATTAATAAATTCATTACCAGGAATCAAAGGATGATATTCGACTGGTTGGTGTACATCCTCCACATTAACGGGATCACTACTTTCCTGCTCAAAACATAATAAATAGTTTATGTTATGTTTTTATAACGAATAAATTGCATGAGAATTAATAAATTTTCATTAAACTATATAGTTTTTATATACCTGTGCACCAGATGGATCAACAGAAGATCATGCAGTATGCCCAAACAAGCTTCTTCGATGTTCAAAAACGACTTCAAAGCCATGTTGGAAGCCAAGCTTCAAGTCTTCCCGACTAGGAAATTATTTGAATTGGTCGACCTGCATATTTGCATGATGTCATTAATTTTACATTTTTTTCCAGAGTAAAACAAAAATAATTTTATATATATTATTTGGATGCAGTATGGGGTTTTCGATACTTACAATTAGTGCCGCCAAATTCGAATAACCACCAAGACAAAGCTTGTGTTGACCTATTTTTTCCAGTCTTTCCTTGGTGGCATTTGATGTGTCCGACAACCTAATCAAGTGTTGAATAACGTTAGTCGATGTTCCAAGTTTTATATAAAAATTAATAATAATAAGGTTTACCATTACATTGTGGAATGTATTGCATACCTCCCTATTCCTGGTGGTATCTTTCCTGCTTTTCTTAGACCCTTCTCTTTTCCATCTTCCATTAGGGCTTTCCACTCCCTTGATGGAATCATTGGAGGGCACTCATACCTAGGTTTCTTTTCTAGGTGAACCCTTTATTGGTCTCAGACAATATTCAAATGTTGTCCATCCTTCTTTAGGACCTTCGATGTATCGAAGGTATCTTTTTCGAACAGACCAACCAACTAATTAGTCAGCTCATCCTTTAAAGCTTTTTCCTATCTGTCCCACTTTGTGTGGATGGTGGGCCTGAATATCTCCAAGGCCAAATCATTTATATTTTTATAACATACATCATTTCCTGCAAAACATTCATGCCATCATTAGTCAACATTAAAAAAAATATCCGTATATTAGAAACAAATTATAAAAACTAAATTAAACAATCTATAATTACCTGGAATATTCTCTATGTTTATTGGAACACGATCATCGTTCACCAAAATTATTGTCACTATTGAAACAGTGCTAGTGACATGAGAAGATCCAGGAAATGCTGCTTCAGCATCAACATTAGTATCAAACCCTGAATCCACCCCTTCTTCTGTAGGATCCGTTGTGGGTTGATCAGCATCGGCTACACCCTCTGTTGTCCATGGGGGTGTCGCAGAGCATGTTACCAACTGTTTAGTGGGAAAATGGGTGTAGTATGTGGTGTACGTGGAGTGGTTTGGTCACTGGGACCAACACCTCCTTCACCACCAGTGTGAGGTTGCAGAATTTCCTGTAAATACAAACCATTGTATTATAAGTTCAATATCATATAAAATTAAAAATTATAAAGTTCAAAATGAATTTGCATTAGGATTCCACAACTTACTTTCAGGGACCGGTATCTCTTGATCAACAAATGAACCTTTGATTTGATCTTGTTTGTCATTGGAACTATCAATGCTAGACGAACCATTTCCTCATTTTATTTTTTCAAGGTCTTATGTAGCACCTTCAATGGGTCTACAGAAGTACTAATTTTAGCATCATTGAACAACTAGTAGACATCAAAATCTAAGGTCTTCTGATTTGCTGTTTCATAGACCGAATCATTTGTCTGCAACAGAAATATATAAAACATTGCTTAGTTGTTGAAGCAATAGTCTGGGTAAAAAATTATATTAACAAAAATTGACTATCGTGATATATTAATAGAATTACATGTATGTTTACCTAATTCCTAGATGATGGTATGGTCTGATCAACAGCTGGGGACTTTCCCCGATCATCCACCTACAAAAAAATTATACAACATTATCATAATGAATGCAATTGTAAAAAATAAAAAATACACAACAAAATAAACATTATGCTACATTTTTTATGTGTACAACTTTGAAGTATTTAGAATGTAGAATTGCATTTAGTTTTACCTGTTGCCTCGAGACTCCAGTCATTTGATCAACAGTTGGGAACTTTCCCTGAACATCAACATGCAAAAAAAGTAGACAACATTATCATAATGAACGCAAACATAAAAACGAAAAAATTACATAAAAAAATAAACATTATGCTACACGTTATACATGTGTACAATTTTAAAGTATTTAAAATGTAGAATTAAATTCATGCTTACCTGTTGCCCCAATGTTGCAGTCAACTGATCAATTGTCGGGTGGATTCTCTGATCAACACTCTACATGAAAAATAGATAAGATTATATAAACGAACTGAATATACCATTGAAAATACATAACAACAGATCTGTTTGTCCATCCTAAATTTTTACAATGGCAATATCGATGTATATTTGTTGCCTTGAAGTAGGTCTACTAACATCAACTGTGAGGGAGGTGTTCCTGAAAGAAACTTGCATAAAAAAATACTAAAAATTACCTAACGAAACCAAAATACTCACTAATTTTTTTTTTAAACATAACATTTTAATGTAAGCCTATTGCCTCACGGATCGTGTACTCCTATCACCTGTTGGGGTGATGCGCTCCCCATCACCTCCCTGCATAGTCAACATAGGAAATTTAATAGAATATTATAATTATATGCTAACTAAAAATCCTAAAGATGTTAAAATAATTAATAAAAGGTTGGGTAAATTGTTAGATGTACCACATCCATTCTAACCGTGTTTGTATCTTCTCAATTCAAATTGTAATTAATAAGCATTTCTTCCCCAAAAACTATTGATTTAATGGCACATACAAAGACACAGTTTCTTTCACGTGCCTCAAATATGCAGTTGTGTTGCTTAAGTGTAGAGCTTGGTTGTGTATTGTTTATAAACCCCACAATATTCCCAATTATTTTTGGCATTCCGTTAATGTACAACATTGGTACTTTATTTTTATCTTTGTCTTTCAGTTGTATATAATTTGCTAACAACCCATATCTACACATACTTCGTGTATATTTGACCAAGCGCATCCAATCATTGTAGTTGTAAGTGGGTCCACCATACTCCATCAATTTTGTACATCTACCATATCCAACCTTTATGCCATCCATGCAAAACAATCCAATCCATGTAATGATGATGGTGCAATTCTATATATCCTCTCATTCACACCAAAACCAGTGTTAACTTGAGGAAGATCTATATGTATCCATTGTTTCACTAGGTATTTGTACCTTAAGGGAACCTTGACGTCTCCTACTGTCTCATCATCATAGGAACATGACCCCATTTCTTTGAGGAAAAATTCCATGCTTTTATTGAATTTTCTTATGATCTTATGAAATCTAGTTGATCTAGCCTTGTAGACCTACTGGATGTCTCAATTTCCTCTATCCTTCCCAAACTCCCCTCGCTGTAGGAAGATAGGTCTAAAAATTACATGTCTGGTTCTACCTGCACCATGGCCAGAAAACAAATTGAAAAATAATAGCAAAATACCAACAAAAAACTTGGAAAGACTTATAAGAATGACATAATGGTGATATCATTATCCTGAATAATATCAATAATTACCTAGTATAACAGTTCATCACATAGTCCTTTAACACGATATAGATATCAAGTCATTCCATAGCAAATGCTTCAGCCAATTTATCTCAAAATACAAACTATGCTTTTAACAATATTCTTAGTTGTGCCTTTTTTAATTTAGTTTGTTTCCTCACCCAAAAATGTTTAAGACCCAGTTTACGGATCTCAATATATCTAAAAAAATCATTTGCAAATATTTTGTAACTTTTTTTAGAAGAAAAAGAGGTTTTTCTTGATATTCAATAGTGAATCAAAGGTAACTTTTACACAGTCCTAACAATAAGTTAGTCCAGTAATGAGTGGAGATCATAAGTATCAAAAAATTTCCCAAGGGGAGGGACAGAACCCATAGTCCTAAGATGACTGAAGTAGCAATACCACATGGAAAACATAAGGATTCCAAACAACTTATCCAATGAGGCATCGAGGGTGGAGAAAACACACCCCTAAGGGGATTAAAACAAACTCTATATCCCCAGCTAAAACAAGAAAGATGCTGATGTATCCCATAGTAGAAAGAAACAAAAAAGACTATGCCACAGAAATAAAAAAAGCTCTTAAATTAATTGTGTCATGCCTTCCTCAATGATTTCTCCTTCTAAAAGTTACGAGAAGGAGAGGAGGCCAGCCTTCATATTCAATGCTTCCTTGGATAAATAGTCTGCACTCATATTGTGCTCCCTGTAGACATGGCTAAATTCATATAAAAAATGAATTGAAGATGTCGGTAGTATATCATATATGTCGGATATCTGACGAAATGCATTACTTTCTCCAACCTCTATAGATGAGTTCGCATTCTGAGAGCTTCTATCACTACACCCACCTAATCAGACAACTTCTAGGTCACTTCTCCACTCTACATTGGCCTGATTATTCATTTTCTTGGCCACTCCCCTCTCCTTACTCTACAATCGTAGGATTACATATAACTTAGATAAACTTCCAACTCATCACAACAAAATCCTAAACTAAATGTTATTAAATTGTAACAAATGTTTAATAATAGAGTCAACCCCTGTATCCAATGAACCAAATAACTCAATCCTTATCTATTCATTTTGTCATTAACTATTGTCTTGATATTTACACAAGTGTACGAAGATCATATATTTATGCATGGTTTTAGGCTTCCTATTTTTAGTGTTTACCCATGTATCCAATGAACCGAATAACTCAATGCACACATCTCAGATGTTACTCTTTGGACTATACCTCTTTTTGTCATCAAGCATGATCATTTTTAGTCATTGAAGAACAATTTTCAAATAAGGGTACTTAATAATGTTGAACAAATCCTTCATATGGTAGATGTGGATCTTCAAGGCTGAACACTCCTCCTTGATAGGATAGGAAACTCCTTGATATGGCATCAAATCTTGTAAATGCTAGATGGAAAACTTTCTCGAATTACCAATCTTCTTGCCCCAAAAACTACCCATCATTTAACACAGTGAATAAAAGGGATTTCTTTGCAATGTTTCAAAGGAATGTTCCTACAAGAAATTGCTTCACATACTTCCTAGAAATGAAGATGATCATGCACTTGTTTAAAAAAAACCTAAGGTTTTATGCTGATCTACAACTTGTACAAGTGAGACCCAAGTTGGAAGGCCGAGGGAGGCCTTTTAGATTTAGACATTGTATCTACCAAACCCTAAGTCAAGGTCCCGTAATTTTAACAAATAAACCCCAATTAAAGGTCTTGATTTAAATGGAAACTTCTAGTACAAGCACCGAAGGGTTTAAGAACACTGGCTCTAGAAGATATGGGATGTGTTTCTCCATTGTAAACATAATTCAGGTGCCATTATATGCTCTGTTGGAGTATACAGGGATTTTGAGGGGTCGACCACATTATCATGAAATTGAGGGTATAGGTGGGGGCTCTATTAAAGAGATTGATCTTTTCTAGGAAATATTGAAATGAAAATATAAAAATTGTTGCTCAAGAATTGAAAGAAATGCATACCCCTTGTTGATTTGGTGTTAGGAAGTAGGTCTCATGTTCAATCTAGGGCTTGTGAATTTGACACCCATATGTGTATTTTTTATTTTGTGTGACAAGGACATAATTTAGAGCAATCATCATCATCATAGGTGTTCTCCTTGATGCATATTATAACTCATCAATGCAAATTGCAAATAATCATCATAAGAAAACATGTTGCAATATTCATCACGAGATCATGAGCATGTTCAATATCATCAGACATTTAACATGAATGGAAAGTGTTCCCGCAATCCTCTTCCATCCAATATTTGATAGGGCTTGTATAAAGTTTAAACATAAATAACATGAGGATGCCAACTTGCAAAATTATTAACAATATCTTCAAGAGAGAGATGTAGGCTCCTCCATCATCACAATATTCTCAACTTGACATGAAGAAAAATGTTTAAACAAGGAAATGGAATTTTGCCTCAAGTTACATTGCTGGAAATGACTGATTTTTTTATCTTGTTGTTTAACAACATTTCCAAAATGCAAAAATAAATATCTATGTGCAAAACTAGATGAAATTTCCAAAATTTGAGATGGTGAAGATGGCTGGGAAAATCAGCGACAAAAATTTGTTGTACTATCTCATTGCCAGCCTAAAAAATGGCTCAAGAGCTGATCCTTTACCCACACATGCATCTAAAAATATAGGGTTTCTTTGCTGGAATTATTTTTCAATTACATCAAAATGAAACTGCCTCAAGTTACATTGCTAGAAATGACTGATTTGTTTATCTTGTTGTTCAACAACATTTCAATAATGCAAAAACAAATATCTGTGTGCAAAATTAGATGAAATTTCCAATATTTGAGATGGTGAAGATGGATGGGTAAATTAGCGACAAAATTTTGTTGTACTATCTCATTTCCAGCCTAAAAAATGGCTCAAGAGATGATCCTTTACCCACACATGCATCTAAAAATATAGGGTTTCTTGGCTGGAATTATTATGCAATGACATCAAAATTAAACTTCCTCAATTTAGATTGCCGGAAATGACTGATTTGTTTATCTTGTTCTTCAACAACATTTCCATAATGCAAAAACAAATATCTGTGTGCAAAACTAGATGAAATTTCCAAAATTTGAGATGGTGAATATGGTTGGGAAAACCAGCAACAAAACTTTGTTGTACTCGGATAATTCCTATCCAATTCATAATATGGAAAGTAAAGGTCACACCAATCCATGGTTTTGCAATCCCTATATGGGCGGTCTCTACAAAAGGATTATGTAAATGAAACCCATGCTTGGAGAGCAAACCCCTTGAGGAGCCTTGTCTCAACATGTGTACACCTTAGACAGAGAGCACTTCAAGAGGAGAACATATATTGACAATAGATTAGGTTGCTTGTGGATTTAGTCCACTTTACTATTGTTGGCCTCCCTCACCTATTATTTATGAAGGGAGTAGAGAGTCTTTAGTTGCATTATTCATGTAGAATCAAGTGAGGGTTGATTGGATCAATTGTATCTTGAAGAAAAACTTCCCATCTTGAATATGTATACTTGTCTTTATGGAAGGAAGGAAGGTGCTAGGGTTTGTGAAAGAAGAAACCTAGAAGATACTTGAAGGGTTGGGGTTTGTGAAAGATAAAACCTAGAGGATACTTGAAGTGCCAGGGTTTGATTCCATGCAAGTAGGACCTAGGGTTTGTGGCAAAGAAACCATAGAAAAGTCTTGGAGCACTTTGCTTGGAGATTTTGTGTGATGCAATATTGGTGAAAGATAAAGAATGGACTTGTTGGTGTTGGTGCTAACTTGTTTTAAGGCTTTTGGTGTGGTTAGATAGCTTGGTGGGATACATTGCTAGGCCTTTGCATTGCTCATTAGTGTTTTCTATTGATGGTAGACACCCTAGCTATGGTTTGGATGCATTGGAGACTCTTAGCTTGTGGATAATATTGAAGGACTATTTTGTACCAACTTGTGATAAGTTGTTGGTATGTACTTGTAACTTCATTTTTATGTATATGTCAAGTGTACATTCTTGTCTAGACTGTGTACTTGAAGAGATGGTTTGCAAAGTATATTCTCATGGTTAATGAGTAGTTTATAGGGTTGTTTGGTATGTTAATTTATCATAACAATTAGCTAATTTTGTTGAGTGATTTGACAAGTATATAGAAGCTAAGACGCCAAATTTGTGGCTGTAACAATTCTGTTGTTAATAAGTAAATTTCAGATTTGTAATATGTTGGGACTTGAGCCCTAAGGAGAGTGTCTTTAGTTCTAGTAATCATGTAGAATCATGTGAAATTTGATTGGATGAATTTTAACTTCAAGAAAACCTTGCCATGAGTCTTTATACTTGTCTATATGCAAGGAAGGAAGGTGCAAGGGTTTGTGAAAGACAAAACCTAGAATACACTTGAAGGGTTGGTGTTTTTGAAAGATAAAACCTAGAGGATAATTGAAGTTCTATGGTTTGAGTCCATATGAGAAGGACCTAGGGTTTTGATAGTGGTTCCAACCTCATCAAACATCACATGGAGAGTAGGAATTCAATATACAACACTTTTTATGAATGCAGGATTGGCAAGATTATAACTTTTTCCTTGGATTCTATCATGTATGAGAATATGGGAATGGCATTAAATCAAAAGATCCAAGCCCTCCATGTAACCCGATGTCAATGGTTTTTATTGTTGAACTCCTCTTTCATAGGCTTATAAAATTTGTTTCTTTCACTTGAGCCAAAATCCTTGATTAGGCATGTCAAACGTTTTCTACAATATTTTCAAGTATTGACCATAACAGGTGTACAATTTACACTTACATCCAATGTACAAAGCTCAAAAATATACTACACCAATTCCATTATATATGTGCCTCAAATTATAACATTAAAGTTGAATATATCCAATAAAGAGACAATATTCCATTGAATAATCAGTCCATACATTGCACAATTTAGACCTGATATTATCAAGTCTTAAGAGGACAAACATATCACTCTTCGCAACCCTCATATGATGGCTAATAAACACTATATTATCATAAGTATTTTTTAGGTAGGAAAAGAAAAAAATATTACATGACAACAACCTTATAATGAAAAATGATAGCCTTGAATATCCCAAAATCTAGGTCCAAATCTGCAAATATATCTTCATCATTTAACCCAATGGCCTAGGACATTTCGCCACAATGGAAGAAACACATTGTAAATGAGGATCTGGTATTCTTTTGTAGGTTTCCATCCAACTACCACCAAAACAAAAATTAATGAAATGAGGCAAAAACCTTAGGATGTTAGCCTTGAAGAGTTCAAATGTGCTTGACATATTCACCAACATGCCACTTGTCTTCTCCTAACATGAGCACTCTTTCTTAGATGACTTGCAAGGATTTTTGGAGTGGTGTGACTGAGAGATGTGTACATAAAGAGCCTCAAATGTAGAGTTCTCCTCTTCTTAAATGGTGCCACATGTGAGCAAAGGGCCATTTCATTCTTAAACCGAATCAAACTCTTACTAAAAACAACTCCAAAGAAGGGTGCAAACAGTGGGCTTGATATAGAACTCCATCATAAAGTAGCCCCCACACAAACATGTTCTTGGGATAGTATATAAGTATCAAGGATCAAATTTGCCACATTTAGAATGATGGACCAATTCCTCCAAAATAATAATAAATTCCATAAGAGAGGGGAGTAGCCTTGGTGAGTGTGCAAGTGATGGGATAGGGTTTATTTGGTAGCCCTTGGATCTATGTAGTTGCAATTAACCTTGAGATACTTATAATTAGAAAATATATAAATCCTTTATGTCTATCATATATCCAAAAACAACACCAAACACTTATGACAGTCCTGTCAAATGGATGTAACATCCCTCATTTCATTATGCAATTAGCATTCAATTGTAAGTCTATCCATTCATGTCAATGAAGGAAAGAGAACAACATGTGTTTGCATATGAGGTCTGAAATGTACTGTAGGAAGTGCCCTAGGAATTGTGCATCCTAAATATGCTATTTATCACTTATTTTAACCTCAACCAACTGTTTGGTTGCTATGTTTGCAGGTGGAGGATTAGGGTAGCGTTTAGAGACAGTCTCCAAAATGAATTTGAAAATTGTATATTGCTAGAATAAGGTTGTTATAGCCTGGAACCAAAGAGGGCCGAGGGCCAATGTGATCAGGCGAGGCTGTTTTAAGTCCAAGTAAAAGGGTGCTGAGGGTAAGAAAAGGCAGCCCTTGGAGTGTGTGGGCAATTTTCTTTTTTATGTGCTCTGCACATAAATAATTTTCAAATATTTAGTGTTTTGGTTGATATTTCAACTTACTGAGGACATCTCAGTCTCCTTTTTGGTCGTGGTCTCGATCTCCTCTGGGCGTATAATTGGGTGTAGAAGTATGTGGGTCTCCTCTAGGAGAACACACACAAGGATTTAGTAATTTTTGTGTCTCCTCCTCTTCTGGCACGTGATAGGTTCAGACTTCCTTCTCCTCTATTTTAGACATCAACCATGTCGTGGTTTATCCCTTCTAGTGGACATTTATCCCTTTGTTGTGGCTGTTTATCCCAAATCCAAATGAGCTCGATGAAAATATAAATAATCCCTTTGTCACGGTTTATCCCAAAGCCAAATGCGCTAAAGAAAACGTAAATAATGTTTATCCTTGAATCCCACTTGTTCTAATTAGAAATGAACAACCATATAAATTAATTGATTGGTATCATAGTTTGTGCCATAAATCCATTCCATATGCTTAAATAAAAAAAATCTAAAGGCTTAAGCCTAAACAATCCATCAAGGTATATTAATTTAGAAGTGTGTGGAAATCCTTTGTAAAGTTGAAGACGATGATGATGATGATCAACATGGTGATGATGATAATGATGATGATGATGATGATGATGATGAAGACGATGATGATCAACATCATGATGATGATGACGATGATGAAGACGACAATGAAGATGATGATGCTGCTGATGATGATGATGATGAAGATGCTGATGATGTCGACGATGATGAAGATGATGATGATGATGATGATGATGATGACGACGATGAAGACGATGATGATGAACATGATGATGACGATGATGACGATGATGATCATGACAATGATGATGATGATGATGATGAAGACAATGATGATGAACATGATGATGATGATGAAGATGAAGATGATGATGATGATGGCGATGATGAAGATGAAGATGATGATGATGTTGTTGATGATGATGATAATGATGTTGATGATGATGATGATGATGAATATGATGACGTTGACGATGATGAAGATGATGAACTTACTTACCATTGGAAATATGGATTTATACTATTTTAAATATTCCTTTATATTATTTTTAAAAATAGACCAAGATCGTCGAAATTTCGACGCACTCCCCTTCACCTATCGTCGCAAATCCGACGAATACGCTTTCACATGTCATCACAAATATGACAAACTAGTGTCACATATCCGACGAATGCGTGTTGCAAATCTGACGAACTAGTGTCACAAAGTCTCGTCGAAAAACCTACGATGAGGAAATTTGAAAAATCGACGATGCTTAAAGAAATCGCAAGGTACAGTACTTTTCATCATTGTAATCTGACAAAAACATACTTTAAGTTGGATGTTGTCGGATTCTGTCGTCGGATTTTGGGCTCAAATCCTGTTGTGTATATAAAAAAAATTTTATCAAGGTCTTGGGTCTATTGGATTTGCATAATCCGACCATAAACAAAACAAAAGTTGCATAGTAGAGGGGATCATGTACACATTGGGAGGCATGTCACCTTTGTCCTTAGGGGTGTTGCCACATCCTTTCATGATCAGTTTTGTTTCGGTAATTATGGCTTCCACTATTACCCTATGTTGACTCAAGGATTTTTCAAACACTCATCCCTCTGTATGGATTCATGTGGAACAATTCTCAATTTTTATTTTTTACTTTTTATCTATCAATAAAACCTTGACTACAATATATGGAGGGAAGATAGGAGCAACTCTCATACATGCAAAGCATTATAGATTATTCGAGAAATCGAGTTAATGGATTAACTGAAAGCAATTTACTTACTAAAGACATCTTTGCAGGCCGTGCGTAGGATAAAACACAACCAAATCACCCCGCCTTTCCGGTGAATGTTTCAATAAAACCGGTTAAAATCATCCCAAAAAATTTCTATTTCAGTAAATATGCAGTTTGAGAAATGGAATTTACCTCCCCTAGTGCTCGATTTTAAAACAATCCAGATCTTCAAAATTTTGAACTAACCACTCCTAATTACCATTTCTACAAAAATTCTCTATCAGATTCCGACGGGTTGGGGGGGTTTTGGTTAGTGCCTCTACCTACTCCGCGCATAGGCACTAGTCACTAACTCCTTTGTCTCCTGTGGGAACCATTCATTGTATCCTGTGGGCACCAGTCACTATCTGGGATTTTGGGTGAGCATGGCACCAGTCACTGTCTGGGATTGTGGGCGAGTGCGGGATTTGACTCTTATTACTTTGTTCCTCATGGGAACGAGGGTTGTTTGTTCATTTTTTTATGTTTTATGCCTTTGTTTTTTATTTATATTATGTTTTATTTGTATTATTTGTTTTATATTTGTTTTAATTGTATTATTTGTTTTATATTTGTTTTATGTATTATGATTTGTTTTTAATTTGTATTGTTTGTTCTTTATAGGATAAGGGTGGAGGAATTAGGGACTATCCCCTATTAATGGAAACCTATTTAATTCCTAACATAGATTGAATTTTTGAAACCTTCACTTTTGTAAGAGACTTTGTGAATTTTTTTGTGACTTGACCATCTGTAGGAAACAATGGAACTTTGAGAGTGTGATCTTGAATAATCTTTCTAATGAATCGAATGTGTATCTCAAAATTATTTTTGTGTTGATGTTGATTGGACCTTTCGTGAGAGTTATGGAACTTTGATTAATACATTAGAGTGTGGTTTGATGATGTTTCTAGAACCAAACTATGAAAGGATCCATCAAATCCATAAAACTTATTGGCTTGCATTAACTATGACTTAATACTATCCTTCTATTGAATAAACAAAGATATTGTTGTTTCTTACAAGACCAAGTTACATGCTTATAACCAAGACTTAAAACATTACCATTATAATACTTCTTATTATTAGGGTTTCCATCCCAATCACAACCAAGGAAACCAATCAATAAAGGAGCCTCCTTGAATTGTAATGTGTACCAAATTGAATTGTACCTTGGATATACCAAAGTATCTCTTTTGTTTATTTCCTATGGATTTAATGGGGAGTTTTCATATACTGGGAAACAAGACTAACATCAAAGGAATTATTAGGATGGGTATGAGTCAAATACAAAAGGATACTAATGAACTAACGATATTAATGATGTTTCTAATAATGAAGACGATGAGGATGGAGGTGACAATGATTATGATGATACCATTGATGATGATGATGATTACGATAGCATTGATATTGATCATAAAGATGAAAATGACGATGATTGTGATTATTCTAATGAGTATGAACATGATGATGAGGATGAGGATGAACATGATGATGATGATGATGATGATGATGATGATAACATTGATGATGATGATGATTATAACATTGACAATGATGAGGATGAAGATGGTGATGATGACGATGATGACGATGATGAAGATGGTGATGATGATGATGATGATGTTGCTATGATGAAGATGACGAGGATGACGATGATGATGATTATGATGATACCATTGATGATGATGATGATTATGATAGCATTGATATTGATCATAAAGATGCATATGATGATGATTGCGATTATTCTAATGGGGATGAACATGATGATGATGATGATAACATTGATGATGATGATGATGATGATGATTATAACATTGACGAGGATGAGAATGAAGATGTTGATGATGACTATGATGAATATGGTGATGATGACGATGATGATAGTGTTGATGATGGAGATGATGATGCTGATGCTGATGCTAATGAAGAAGATGGTGAGGATGAATATGATGATGATTATGATACCATTGATGATCATAAAGATGAAGATGATGATTGTTGTGATTATTATAATGGGGATGAACATAGTGATGATCATTGCAATTATTCTAATGAGTATCAACATGATGATGATTATGAGGATGAACATGATGATGATGATGATGATAACATTGATGACGATGATGAGGATGAGGATGAGGATGAGGTTGATTATGATGATGATGGTGACGATGATGAAGATGGTGATGATGACAATGATGATGGTGTTGATGATGGCGATGATGATGATGGTGTTGATGTAATTGTAACTTTGGAATGTATTCACTTGTATTTCTTATGTATTGTAACCCGATGTTTATTCCAAGATGTGTTTGTAATGTACTTGAGTCATGTCATGCACCGATGTTCCTATCGGGAAGTTTCTATAATGTAGACAAGTCATGTCAAGTCAAGGTGGTTAACTCTCCTATTGTCTAAGGGTTAAAGTCCCTGTAGTTCCGTGGCACTAGGGTTATTAGACTCTCCTAGTGAATTTGGCCCTATTTGGGTTTAGTCAAGTCGGGAATTAGTATAAATAGAGAGCTAGCCTCTATATTTATCACACACTCACTCACACTCAGTTGTAGTGCATAGATGAGAAAGAGAAAGACACTGTGGAAAGGAAGAAAGAGGTTACTGCTATCAAGAGATCATCTTACTATTTTTGGGTTTCACTTTGGTGCTGATTCTATCTCTAAGGAAGTTGCGGGGTTTTATCCATTTATGGTTTCCCCGAGGAAAAACACTATGTTCATTGTCTCTTGTGTTTGATTGTTGTGCTTGTTGTTCTCTCAGTTAAAGATCCTAATGATATGCTAGCTTAATGTTTAAAATCTAACATGGAATCAGAGCTAACCTGAGAAGAAGACACTGTGTAGATGCAGGAACTAGGGCTTCCTATTTTGTTGATCTCTCTCCACATACTTTCAGAAAAAGTAGGGTGGAATAACTCTCCTCCCTAGGGCGCATCTTTCTGTCAAAGAAGAATCCAATTCTGAGGTTTTTCAGTTTTGGACCAAACACTCCTGCCAGAAATTAGGGCTTTTCATAGAAGTGGAATTTTTCAATGAGCCTAGGCCTGGATTTATCTCCTCCCCAAAATCGAAGTTAGGGATCATATTCAAAGCATTTGGTTGGACAAAAATCCAGAAAAGAAAAACCCTAATCTACTCCTAAACCAACATTGCAGGATTTCAGCTCCAAATCCAGATCCGACATCTTGACCTAGTAAGATCTAAATCTTTTGTATTTCCATTTGAAGTTCTTAGTTAAGATGTCTCATCATACCAAGCTTGATGAAAATATTGAGGGAGATGATAACTTCTGAGCCTGGAAGTATAGGATCTCCCTGGTCCTGGAAGAAAATGAGTTGGACTCCTACATCCATGAGGAGGTTCTAGCTACAGAGGGAGATGAGGCCAAGGCCTTACATAAGAAGAAGTTGGTTATGGCAAAGAGGATCATTGTAGATTCTATCAAGGATCACCTCATTCCACATGTGTCCTCCCTCAAGACACCTAAAGCAATGTTTGATGCCCTAACCAAATTGTTTGAAGGGAAGAACATCAATCGAAAGATGACTCTAAGGAACTAGTTGAAGAATGTAAAGATCCAAAATGAGGAGACCATCCAATCATACTTCACAAGGGTCTCCCAGATAAAAGAAAAGTTGGAAGCAGTAGATGAAGAAGTGCATAATGCAGAAATTGCGATGACAACATTGAATGGCCTCCCTAGGTCATGGGATTCTTTCATCCAAGGAATCTGTGCTAGAAAGAAGTTGGTCAAGTTCAGTAGATTGTGGGAAGAATGTTCTCAAGAAGAAGCTTGGATAGCAACTCAAGAAGAAAATATGGGAAGTGAAGATCAAGCTCTCACAGTACACTCCAAGAAAGGAATAAGGGAAAATCATCATCACCAAGGTAAGCATTCTCATCAGAAAGATAACATTGCATGAAGGGATTCATCCAAAATTAGATGTTATACATGCGATGAAATAGGACACTTTGCTAGAAATTGTCCCATGAATAAGAATGGATCCAAGAAGAAGAAGAACTCCAAAAGAAGACATCATGCTCACACTGCTGATGATGATGATCCTCCCAGGAAGAGATTAAAACAAGAAAGTAAAGACTCTTCAAGTGAAGATGAATATGTTATGATCTCCGCTCTCACGGGAACTGTCACTCATGGAAGCAAAGATTGGCTTATTGACAATGGGGATTCCAAGCACATGATAGGTTTCAAGGAATCCTTTGAGAAACTATCCAAACATAATTCACCCCATAAGGTGGAACTTGGGGATGACTACCAATATCCCATAAAAGGTAGTGGTGAATCCTCCTACAAGCTAGACTCCGAAAAGTCTATGAAAATGAAGGATGTCTTGTTTGTACCAAGACTGAAGAAGAATCTTCTATCCATATCAGCATTGGATGCAAAAGGTATGAGGGTTTCATTTGTAGATGGCCAAGTCCTCATGTGGTCAAGAGGAAATACTATTAAGGATGCGATAGTGATTGGAGAACAAGAAGGAGGTTTATACAAACTAAAGGGCCATCTAGAACAAGCTTTGGTCCATGACACAGTAGAGCTAAATGAACTTTGGCACAAAAGGCTTGCACATGTGCATTACAGAGCACTACCACTTGTAAGAAAAGCTATTGAAGGTCTTCCAGAAATCCAAGCAAAACATGAAGGGGTCTGCAAAGGATGTGTGAAAGGAAAGAATACAAAGAAGACATTTCCAAGTAGTGAGAGCACGCCAAAAGGAATCTTGGAAATCATCCACTACGATGTATGCGGACCAATGTCATCAAGTTCACTAAGCGGGTATGTATACTATGTTTCTTTCATTGATGACTTTTCTAGGAAGACATGGATTTACTTCATGAAGAACAAAGATGAAGTTTTCAGCAAGTTTAAGGAATTCAAAGCCTTGATCGAGAACCACACATAAAAGAAGATCAAGACCTTTCGATTAGATAATAGTGAAGAATTCACATCAAATGAATTCAAATACTTATGCAAAGAATCAGGGATTAAGAGGGAGTTTTCCACTCCTTATAATCCACAATAGAATGCGGTTACAGAAAGGAAGAATAGAACTATCATGGAAGCTGCAAGAGCAATGCTTCATGATCAAGATGTTCCTATGCATCTATGGGCAGAAGCTGCTGGAACAATGGTGTATGTACAGAACCGTACTCCACACAGAATACTCGAGAACAAGATTCCTGAAGAAGTCCTCTCCGGAAAGAAACCAGAAGTCAGCCATCTCAGAATATTCGGTTGTCCAGTGTACATACACATTCCAAAAGAGAAGAGAACAAAACTAGATCCTTCAGGAAAGAAGGGTATATTTGTGGGATACTCTGAAAGCTCGAAGGCTTACAGAATATACTTCCCAGGATACAAGAATATCAACATCAACAAGGATGTAACATTTAGGCACAGCTTACAACAAATCCAGAAAGAGACCTATTGAAGATACTAAAGAAGAATAAGTACCCAAAATTCATGATACAACCATGAATGAAGAAACTCAAGAAGAAGATCAAGAATTTGAAGAACCACAAATACCTATAGATCCACCTCAAGATAAGAATCCTCACAAGAGGAAACATGCTTGGGTACGAGAAATTATCCAAGGTACAGAAAGATATGGGGCTCCATAAGAGAATCACAGAGAAAGAAAGAGAACTAGATATTGCTCCGGATATGTAGCCTTACTATGTGACTTTATCAATGAAGAACCTTCCAATTATGAAGAAGCGGTAGAATGAAAAGAATGGAAAGATGCTATGATCGAAGAGAATCAATTGATTATGAAGAATGATGTTTGGGATGTTGTTCCAAGACTAGAAGGGAAGTCGGTTGTAACTTCCAAATGGATCTACAAGATCAAGCATGCTGCAGATGGTAGCATAGAGAAATATAAGGCAAGATTCGTGGCTCGTGGTTTCTCCCAAAAGGAAGGAATAGATTATGAAGAAACCTTTGCACCTGTAGCCAGATACACTTCCATCAGATTGGTACTTGCTTTGGCTGTAGTAATGAAATGGAAGATACACCAAATGGATGTCAAGACTGCTTTCTTGAATGGTGTAGTGGAAGAGGAAGTGTATGTAGAACAACCACTCGGTTTTGAGACACATGATAGGGAGTCTCATGTCTGCAGATTGAAGAAAGACCTATACAGTTTGAAATAGGCACCCATGACATGGTACGGTAGAATTTACAGCTTTCTATCCAATTTGGGCTTTACCAAGAGTAAAGCATATTCCAACCTTTACTACAAGGTTGAAGATGGAAACCTAGTGATGCTCCTATTGTATGTAGATGATCTATTTGTAAGAGGTATGGATGGGTTGATTGCTGATACGAAGAGAAAGCTTGCTACCAAGTTCAAAATGAAGGACTTTGGAACGATGCATTATTTTGTAGGTATGGAGGTGTGATAGAATACGGATGGAATCTCCTTCGAATAAGGGAAGTATGTAGTAGATATCCTAAAGAGGTTCGGGATGATGGACTGCAAGGTCATGGCCACACTTATGGCATCGAACCTGAAGCTATTAAGTGATGCTTCATCAAAGATGGTTGATGCTACAATGTATCGTCAGATGATTGGGTCCTTGATGTACCTAACCAACACGAGACTAGACATTTGCTTTGCTGTGAACACCTTGAGCCAGTTCTTGACAGATCCGAGACATGTTCACTTGATTTCTGCAAAGCATATTCTGAGGTACTTGAGGGGTACAATTGATTATCGGCTCAAGTACGAGGCAAACTAGAAGATTAACCTGGACGGTTATGTTGATTCATATTGGATAGGTAGTGCCATCGATAGGAAGAGCACTTCAGGTTGTTGCTTTAGTATGGGATCAGGTGTGATCTCTTGGTTTAGTAGGAAGCAATCCTGTGTGGAACTGAGTACAGCTGAAGCAGAGTATGTCGCAGCTTGTTTGGCTAGTTGTGAGGCAATATGGCTGTAGAAACTACTGTCTGACTTATTTGATCTCCAGATGGATGCTACTTGTATACATTGTGACAACCAGAGTTACGTGAAGTTGTCAGAGAATCCAGTGTTCCATGACAAGTCGAAGCATATCGAGATCAAGTATCACTATATTAGGGATATGGTGCAAAGGGCAGCAGTGAAGCTCCAGTATGTTGTGATGGAGGAACAGATAGATGATGTGTTGATGAATCCATTGGCTATGGTGAAGTTCGAGTACTTTAGGGAGAATCTTGGTGTTCTCCAGATTGAGGTTTTCTCCAAAGGGAAAATAATGAGACCCATAGCCATTCTGACATGGTGAGAGGATTGGTTCCTTCCATGGTCAGATGTAAGGGCTGAGCCATTCTGTCATGGTGAGAGGATTGGTTCCTTCCATGTCAGATGTGAGTGCTGAGCCATTCTGATGTGACTGTAGGATTGGTTCCTACATGATCAGAAGTAAGCGCTGAATGCCATTCTGGGAATGGAGGCACTTGGTTAGTTACCAAGTAGCTCAGTCTAGGACTGGGGGCCATTCTGATAGGATTGTAGGATTGGTTCCTACATGATCAAATGTGAGTGCATGCCCTTCTGACATTGGTTGTCAGATGTAAGTGCAGAGCCCTTTCGGCATGAAGGATTGGTTCCTTACATGGTCAAATGTAAGTGTTGATCCTTTCTAACATTGGTTGTTAGATGTAAGTGCAGAACCTTTTGGCATGGAGGATTGGTTCCTCGCATGGCCAAGCGTAAGTGCTGGGCCTTTTTGATCATTGGTTGAAGGATGTGAGTCCTAGGCCTTTCTGAAAGGGTAGTGGGAGGTGTTCCCACATGGTCAGATGTGAGTGCTTGGCATTTGCTTTCAAATATAATTATAGGATTGGTTCCTACATGATCAGATATAAGTGCTGGGAGGGCCATTCTGACTTAGGGTCAGATATAAGTGCTATAAAAGAGGTGCATGGAGGGTAGGCCTACAACCAGCATGAAAAAGGGATAGCTCTGTAGAACTTCCTATGATGAGAAGAATCATGAGATAACACTTGTGAAAATTCAGTGTTGATGATCCAGTAGATATGATCTAGATCAAGGGATGATCCAGATCCAGAGATGATCCAGATCAAGGGATGATCTAGATCCAGTGATGATGATCCAAATTGAGTGATGATCCAGATCCAGATGAAGATGACTTGAATATGAATATGACTTGAAGATAGAGATGACTTGAAGGTGAAGATGACGAAGAATTGATGATGATCCAAATGATACAAAGAAGAAGACTTATGCTGATAAATTGTGTCGAGAGAATACCTTCCTAGTTAAGAGAGAGTGTTGATGTAATTGTAACTTCAGAATGTATTCACTTGTATTTCTTATGTATTGTAACCCGATGTTTATTCCGGGATGCATTTGTAATGTACTTGATTCATGTCATGCCCCGATGTTCCTATAGGGAAGTTTCTATAATGTAAACAAGTCATGTCAAGTCAAGGTGGTTAACTCTCCTATTGTCAAAAGGTTAAAGTCCCCACAGTTTCGGGGCACTAGGGTTATTAGACTCACCTAGTGAAGTCAGCCCTATTTGGGTTTATTCAAGTCGGGAATTAGTATAAATAGAGAGCTAGCCTCTCTATTTATCACACATTCACTCACACTCAGTTGTAGCGCATAGCTGAGGAAGAGAAAGACACTAGGGTAAGGAAGAAAGAGGTTACTATTGTTGGGAGATCATCTTACTGTTTTTGGGTGTCACTTTGGTGATGATTCTATCTCTGAGGAAGTTGCGGGGTTTCTCCATTTATGGTTTCCCCGAGGAAAAACATTGTGTTCATTTTCTCTTGTGTTTGATTGATGTGCTTGTTGTTCTCTCAGTTAAAGATCCTAATGATATGCTAGAATAATGTTTAAAATCTAACATGGAATCAGAGCTAACCTGAGAAGAAGACACTGTGCAGCTGCGAGAACTAGGGCTTCCTATTTTGTGGATCTCTCTCCACATATTTTCAGCAAAAGTAGGGTGGAATAAAATTTAAATCCCCTAGAATGGTTATGTTCTCCCAAGTTAGGAAACATGATTTCTCACAAGCACATGGTATCACAATGCTTAAACCAATTTTCACATAGGATATTACCACATGTTAGTTTACCCCTCTAGAAATAAGAAACTAAACAAATAAAACATTTCAAAAGAAATGATGTTGCTTCCCTAATTAGTTCATCTTCATCTTTTTTTAATCATACAATGATTAAGAGACCAATCGCAATGACATTATATTTACTCATAGGGAAAAAATTAGTTTACTAACCACAAACCTCAATGCAAAACTAAAATATTACAAAGGTTTTGAAATTGAATAAATTTCATGTTCATCTAACAATTTTATCTATTTTAAATAAGAATATATAGTATTACCTAAAACACCCATTAATCTAAGATGAACCCATTAATCTAAGATTAATCATGATACGTTCAAATCAATGCCTCCTAATCATCCATCTCTTTCCATGTTGGAATTGAATATGTTAGCATTGAGGAGAAAATGAATACTTAACTCACTTTATGTATTAACTTACACATTAAAGGAGACAAATAATTTAAAAATACTAATCTGGAAGCCAAAGGAGATAAAAAATTCAATGTGTTAAACCAGTATTGGACTCTTGAAATCACAGATCAAACAATCAATAGAAAAATTCTTGTAACTATAGCAAGTAATTTGATGAAATATGTCTTAAGAACATGTATTTATAGATCAATGATCGTGGTGGTTCCAGGGAAAATGCATACCGATCAAATTTCAACAATAAGAAAAATTCAATGACCATTACTGTGATGACTGTTGATTTGCACATGTTTAGCTTTCTGTCACTAGAGCAACAAACGTGTGTCTTCATCGTAATACAGATGAACTTTCATCGCTATAGAGACAAACAGTCCTTTCTGTCACAATAGCAAGGATTATCAGGGGCCATAACATTTTCCTTTCAAAATTTTTATCTATTTATCCACGAAAAATTTCCATTTTAACTTATTCGTGGCAATATTTCGTGGAACTTTTGAGCCATATGTACTAGTGTTTAATTGTAATTACATAAATGTGAAACACCTGGTTACATTTTAAATTTCATGTAAACTCAAAACACATAGTTGCATTAAATTGTATAGTTACATGACTACATGGCATTCGAATGGTTGCAATTGAAATCACATTGAGAATTGCATAGATGCACAATATGTTGAATTCCATAGATTGGTCAAGATTTTGGTATTTTTCCTATATGTATGTACTTCACCGAGTTCGTGTTATTTTGACATACGATTTTGGGCCTTGAGTTGACCATGGAAGGGATATACCATATAAGGTGAATTAATTTTTGTTGTGGTAAAGTTATTCTTGCTATCATCATAATTCTTGAATTAATAGACTTAAAATTGGTTGGTTTCGGTTATATAGTGAAAGATAAGAGAAGTAAATGTTATTTTACTTTCTAAAGAAGATGATATCTTGTATGTAAATATGCATCATTATAAAGTGAATGTTATTCAGAAGTTGCTAATTATTTTTGCGAATGATTTACGAGTGAATGACATTATCTTACTAAGTGGATGCTAAGTGAAGGCAGGACGTGAATGCTAAAATTGTTGTGAGGTGAATTTAGGTTGTATGGAATAATACAATTGTTTTAATGTATCCTTTACATATAATTGTTGGCATGCAAGTAAATCATGAAGATTGGGTCATATACATGAAGAATTTTTCTTTAATATTCTTTCTATACATTTTTATTGATTTATGAAATTGGAAATCAAATAATATGACAATGTTCTTAAAGTTATAACAATTACTTTTAAATGAAGGAAAAATTAAACTAGGTTACTTATGAACTTGGATGAAAGTGTAGCTAAGTTATTAATGTGGGTGGTAAAATGTTCCATGCATAGGATCAATGAGGTTATTAGTTGTTTAAAGTGTGCGGCAGTATAAAGGCTCTTATTTTATTCATGTTGTATAAGAAATGTTGTGACTAGAAATCCTAATGAACCTATGTTTTGATCAAAGTTTAAAGAACTAATATGCAAGTGGTGGTATAGTCTAGGAAATGCTAATGACCAAAATATAGTTTATTAATAGTGATTAATCAGTAACCAAAAATCTTTGTAAGTGGACTTATTATTGAGGAATTAACAATTTGATGTTAAGATAAACAAGAGAAAGAAAATAATTGGTTTCCATGAAAAAAGGAATGGAAAAGAATAATGTATAGGAGGTACATGTTTTCTCCCTCATCCATCTAGGCACCAGTATGAATCCTATGGGGTTTCACAGGTGTAATACATCTGGTTAGACTTATTTCTGCACACATTTATGCCATAAGAGAACTGTCACGAGAGTGGGGGATCTGTGAAGAGAATAAAATCTAGGTATTCTGCTTTCTGGGAAAGGAAGCGCCTAAGCTTGGTGAAGCACCCTGAATAGTAGTTTTATTCATGTTGTATAAGAAGTGTTGTGACTAGAAATCCTAATGAACCTATGTTTTGATCAAAGTTTAAAGAACTAATATGCAAGTGGTGGTATAGTCTAGGAAATGCTAATGACCAAAATATAGTTTATTAATTGTGATTAATCAGTAACCAAAAATATTTGTAAGTGGACTTATTGTTGAGGAATTAACAATTTGGTGTTAATATAAATAAGAGAAAGAAAATAATTGGTTTCCATGAAAAAAGGAATGGAAAAGAAGAATGTACACGGCATACATGTTTTCTCCCTTGTCCAGCTAGGCACCAATATGCATCCTATGGGGTTTCCCGGGTGTAATACAGCTCGTTAGACTTATTTCTACACACATTTACGCCATAAGAGGACTGTCACGAGAGTGGGGGATCTGTGAAGAGAATAGCATATAGGTATTATGGTTTCTGGGAAAGGAAGCACCTGAGCTTGGTGAAGCACTCTGAATAGCACAGGTAGGAGATACGTATGAATGTTGAAGATAACTAGACAAGGGTATCGTCATCATGCTGGGTAACTTAGATCGGTACTCATAGTACTAATAACACTTAGAATGCTTATTTTGATTGAGGACATCCGAGAAAAGCTAGCAGGGATGATTTTAAGAACCCCCCCTAGATTTATATGTATAAAAATTGGGCGAATCTCTCCAATATAAAGGAAAATTTGAAGGCGATTTTATCAATA
>LPNX010300003.1:0-16013 GCA_001517045.1 Pseudotsuga menziesii
CGTGGAGAATGAAGGACAATAAACCCACTGCAAAATCATAAATAACGCCACTACAAATTCAGAGTGAATTGATATAACTACACAAAATTGATGAGAAAACTGGAAATCACCTTAGAGAAGGCGTATTCATGATGTGCTAAGCTCTGCAAAATTGATGAGAAGGTGTATTCATGGTGTGCTAATTATAAAGTAGACCTTGCAACTTTTTTAAATTTCATGTTTGTATAGAGTAGAACTTGTAACTTTTTTAAATTTCATGTTTCAATTTAGAATTTATATATCAGTTTGTGATCATAGCTTGAAGATGAAAGTTTAGTTGTTTTGTTGATTTAATTAAGGGTAAGGAATAGAATAATCTATGAGATGGGAAAATTGTTTCAACTTATGAGGTCTATTGGCAAATACATTTACATTATATTACATTGATAAATAATATCTACAAAACTACTGTCATGAACCTCTAAATTCATGGTTTTGGGATCCGCAAAGAGGTAAGGGAACATGCCTTTTCCTTTACATGTAGTGAAGAAAATCGGTAAAAAGAAATTTAATGGAATTGTTACATCTATCAAAACTTGTTCCCCTTAAGCTACAATTTGTCCATTCATTGATCTTCAATACATGAGATTATAAGAGGACCCACGCAAATCGACGACAGGAAAAATGGTGTCGCTTGTGCAAATTTTGATGTGCATAAATTTTGATGTCTTGTATAGTTCAAGTTTCAATTGCAAAGGTATAGTCTCTCGTGAAGCTACCTAAAACTTGGAAAAATCCTAAAAACTATGCCTCTTGGATTTTTGGACTTTTTTGCTTTACAAAATCCTTTTAGAGGAAACTTATTTTCACTTATGTGGCAATTTACAAGTTTGATTTAGAAGTTTTATATAACTTATTTTCACTTATTTTCCTACACTTTCTTTCATCACATAAACTTCTATTATCTACACACAACTTTCTTTCATTTTTGAAACATGTCGAAGTTCTCTTTGGTGTTTCATTTTCCCCACTTTGGGGGTATGCTAGTATTATTATATAAAATGTGCATGTATTTATGTTTATGTTTTCATCCTGTGGAAGAGTCACTATCTCTTGGGATGGATATTCAGATGGATTTTTGGATGAATATTTCTATTCTTGGGAAGAATAATCAGGTTAAGGTCAAACCAAACTAGTCAAGTAGCGAAAACCTTATTCTTTCTAAACCCCCCATACACATTCTTGGATGATTATCCTCTTAAGAGCATATTTGGTGAATAGATCATTTATCTGCCTCCACAACATCTGTATGGACGGTACCTAAAAGAAGGAAGGGTGGTTTGGATTGTGTGGTTGGGCTTTATCCTGGTGTCTTTAGTCGGTGCTTTGGAGAGAATGAGACTAAGTGTCTAGTGCTTTCTCAGCAAAAGCAAAGGGATTCTAAAAAACAATAGTAATTTGGATTTAATGCTTGGTAACTATCAAGAGGGAGAAGGGAGGGGCGAGAATTTTTAATTCTTAATTTTTTTAATGTAATGTTTAGGGGTCGTTTAGGGGGTTAGGGGTTAAATTGTTTTGTTAATATTGTTTTAAATTTAATGTTGTGGGGGTTAGGGGGAGGGTTTATAAAAAAAAAATCGTATTTTTTTATTGTAATGTTGTGTAGGTAGGGTGCGGTTTACTGGTTAAGGGGTATAATTTTTTTTAAATGTTTTTTAATGTAATATTGTGAGGGTGGTTTACGAGGTAGGGGGGTTTAATGTAATGTTGTGGAGAGTTAGGGGGTTAGGGTTTTTTATTTTTATTTTTATTAAATGTAATGTGGTGGGGCTTTAAAAATTTTAATTTTTTAGTAATGTTGATGTTAGGGTTAGGGGGGTTTTAAAATTTTGTTATTTAGTTAAATTTAATGTGGGGGAGGGGGTTGGGGGGTTAATATTTTTATTTTTATTTTACGTAATATCGACGTAATATTTTAATGTACTTTTTTAATTTAGTGAAACACTTGTGGCGAAGATGTCAAAAGAGCCTCAAGCCCCATTAGGAGGGATGTTTGGAAACGAGAACTTTGGGCATCTTGCAGACATAGAAGACCCAATGGAAGATGACATTGATGTTCCTGAAGGAATCCAAGCTGAGAAAATTCCAATTTCAATGAAGAATTTGGCCGGCCTGATATTGTTGATTAGTTTCATGTCTTGAAGAAAATGCTAAATTTGACAACTTTTTGATAATATATATTAGTAATGTTTTGACTTTCAGACATTATTTTAGAAACAAAATTTCTATATATAATGTTTTTAATATGTTATTTACAAATATGTGGTATAGTTTTTCTTGAATTTATGTGAATCGTCACTTTATGGAAAATAGTATAAATTAGTATCATTTTTATACAAAATATCTCTGAAAATCCATTGAAAATGGTTTTCAATGTTTTTATTTCTAGAATTCTTTACAAATTTGTCGATAAAAATGTCTTATTTTGTCCATAAAAATGTCTTATTTTAAAGAAACATTTGCAAAATGTATATGTTTTTCATTATAACTTGCTTCTAAATATATGTTGTTTTGTTAAATTTCTAAAAAACACAGTTGAAAATATAAATTAAAAATATTTTACGACAAAGATGATTCAAAGGCCCTAATAATGCCTTGAAATGAAAATGTGCGATACTGGTATCAACCGTTTTTGAAATGGAGGTAATAATAGCTACTAAAATTAGGAGAGAGAAAAACAAGAACTGTGTCGAGTTCTCGTTTCATAGTATAAGTGGTTAGAACTCTGCATTATTCCCGCTCTACTATTCCAACAAACAAAATGTAGGAATAAATAGACACGGGGAGAAACATTTCTCTACTAAGCTGCAAAGTGAGTGATTAGGAACCAAATTTCCAAGAAAGCGAGTACATGCTAGAGAAATATAATCAAGAGTTTGTTGTCTCAATTTTTTTACATCCATTTTTTCCCTCAATTCCCATATATGGTAAGTGCTACTTTATTTCTATAATGAATGGGGAGTAGTGGTCTTAGTTATTTTTATTCCTACATTGAATAAGTTCGTAGAAGAAAGTATGTTAGTGGCCTAGGAAACAAAGAACTAGATTGGTGAAGGAGACACCTCACTAAGAATTCAAGTATAAGCTGTTGGTTTAGTTGTCTCTTGAGTAATATAATCATTAGGGGACTTTTGAGGTCTAAAATGGGCCTCATAAGGGAAATAATAAAATAATAGTTATAATAATAAAATAAAAGTTCTAAAGTTTGGAGGGGAAAAAGAAAAACTATTTTTTATTATCGTATTTTTGAGATATATCCTTATTGGTTCACCCAAATTTTGAGTTTAGGGAATCGTTGGATGCAAAATTTAATTTTTCATCCAACCCATACCCACACAGCTTACTTCTAAGGTACACAGCACCCAAAAATGAAAATTTCAATAAAAAAAATATTTTAATATTAAAATATGTTTTTTATTGAAATTTTCATTTTTGGGTGTGGTGGGTACCTTGGAAGTATGAATTGTGCATATGGATTGGATGCGTAATTAAATTCCACATCTAACAAGTCCCCAAACTTGAAATTTGGGTGAACCAATAAGGATATATATCAAAAATATGATAAGAAAAAGTAGTTTTTTCTTTTTCCCTTCATTTTTTTTACAAATTTTACCCTTATAGTTGACATCATCATCTTGAATCCTATTGGTTCTTATAAAGTGAATTTTAATGGTACTATTTTTTTTTTAGGCCCATTTTTTACCTCAAAACTTCCCTAATGATCACTCTTCGGCCCCAAAAAAATTCTTGGTTATGATATATTTTATTATTGCATTATATTTTGGGGATGGAATTGATGTTATCTTTTGATAGTCAAATTACTTGTTTCAATTGTTGAATTTGATATGGATTTTGTTATCACTTTTTAGTATCCAAAAGTATTGAGAGAGGTATTATGTTTCTTATATGCAGAATTAAGAGAGATTCAAGGTTGATCAAAGGATGTTTTTCAAATCCATCTACTTGCAATGAATTCAAGCGTAAGATACAAGTAGTACATGTATCATTTCTCAACATGCTCATGTTGATTTAATAAGTAGGAAATTAGAGGTAGGTCTTCCCCTTGATTTGTTGGTAGTTTAAACACTAAATATTGAGTGAGTAGTTATCCATAAGAATCAATGTTCTCAATGTAATATAGAGATATGTGTTGTTAGTGTAGCTTGCACACAAGAACCAATCAACAACTCCAATAATAATCAAGACTCAAAATATGTTTCTCTATTTTTTATCATGATGAAGGAACACAAGTTTTGCACATGCTTATTGTCTTCCATGCTTGAGTTATTTTGTTAATAAATTACTCTATATTGTCAATTCTAAAATAAATTCAAGCCCCTCTAATTTAGTTATTAGAAACCAATTAAAGGCCTCTATCTTTAATGTCATTACTAACATTGAGGAAACTAGTTGTTTTATTACAATGATAAGAAGGAAATTCAACTCTCTTTCCAAAGCGAATGGAAATCCTATCATGTATCTATCTTTGATTAATTACATGGCATTGGATTTCAACATGTAAACACATGAGTTACAGAGATATTAACTACCCTTTCACAGCTTTAGTATTTGGTCCTGGGTGGAAGAACTCTGCTTTGTATATGCCTAGGGTTCCCTTCGTTGGAATTATAATTTCTTTAGTAAAAATCCATTCCCATCCCATCATGGAAGTCAATTTTTATACAAACTTGAAAGGGAATCTCAAGCAATGGATATCGCAGAACAACAACTATTGTTGAGCAATGGACCCAAAGGAAGATTTAAAAAAGGTGAAGCAACATTGTGTGAAAACAAATAACCTTTAAGACACTCTTAATGTTAATCATCTCTAGCCTTACAAATGGATGTAAAATAGTATGTTGAATATTTGAATTGCTTGTAACTTACATTGATTTAATCCATGAAAGAAAACCTTGAGTAAATGAATGATATTAGGGAGTATACTTAAAAGTATAACAATCAAAACTTGTGTACGCTTTGTTTCTTATTAAGAAATTGAAATATTCATTGCAAAACAAAGAGATCAAACTCATTTCCCACAACCATTGTAAGATAACACCAAAAAATTATAAAACATGTATTTGATCAATGTTTAGGCATTCAATCTCATGATATTCCACCCAATAGACAATCATAAATTTAATTGAACTCTCATCAAACTCTTTCCATTAAATGACAAATATAATATGGAAAATAACTTAAGCATAAATTTATGGGGGAATAATTAACATATATTCCAACTTCAACTAATTGATACTCTAGCTGACTCACACATAGGAAATGTGTGTGGATGAACAAGCTATAACACCCAACAAAAATCAAACCAAATGCTAAGAAAGTAAGTATACCAATAATGGAATTTCATATGGCCTAGGAAATAAGAAAAAATCCTTTGCAATGAAAAAAAAATCCCACGGAGAGAGGAAAACACGCAAGGAAGGATAAAATCATCTAGGAATCAATAAAAAATGCCTAGGAAAGGGAGAGAAGTTGTAGTAATAGTTCATTAGAAGTATTTCAGGAGCTTGTGCAATGCAATGGGCTCTTCTAGTCATAAATGAAGTTCAAGGAAATCTCTCTCTGATAAAATGTGATGTTTGGAAAAGGTGGTGATTGTGAGTTTCATGATTTTCCAAATGCTAGCAACCAATGCAGGTAACTTACTACATTGTAACATTACTACTCTTTTATATAGAAACAGCTTCTATGAACTTATTTCCAACTTGTATTTTTCACTTCAGCTTATACATAACAGTTAGTAATAAGATGTTTAGCCTTACCTCACTGTAATTTGGATTGCACATGTAATTTGGAAAACTCAATGGGTAATAAATTAATTCAAAGCACGATATTTCATCCTTCTAGGTATATCGACATCAGTATCTCTATCTTCTATCTTTTAAAAGAAAGAAAAAACTTACCCTCTTCTCAATCTTTAAAAGAAAGAAAAACAATTATTCACCTTATGGCCTTCTTACTAACTGGGTTGTCTAATGTTACTGTACTTTTTATAAGAAAGCTCTCTATCCTCTATATATTTTTTGAGTATACGTTTTAACCCCTTGTATTCTCATTGTAACTTGGAACTATGTATTGGTTTTTTATTAATTTTCAATTATCATGATTCAGCTACTTAAAATTTCCTTTATAGCCATATTGATCTGGGGCACTTTCCAAATCATCTTCTCAAAAGAATCCAACCAGGAAGACCATGTCATTCAAAGTGAGGATGAAAGGCAAGTGTAGTTTATTATGTTTATAGTAGTATTGTTATGTGGCACTTTCCAAATTATATTCTCAAAATATTCCAACCAGGCCACTCAAAATAGGACTGAAAAGTAAGTCCATTTTATTAGGGTTTTATGTACCTTGAAGAAAATATTCTACTGATCCTTACCAATTTTTTTTTCTAAATAAAAAAATCTTCCTTCAACCATTAATATGTGCATATCATATTCATACTCAAGGATTTTTAATCTAAAAAGGGCTTGTGGACAACATTAATCCCTAACTCCCTTTGTTGCAATCTATTTTTCATGCTCACATCCAAGTAAACATTTGGCATTACCTCCAAGCCATTTATCCTTCATGTGCTACAGAAAATTAGCACCTTTAAAGGCACATACTCTATTTTACATTCTTTTATTTTTTGAAATTGATTTTAAAGCAATAAGCTAGAGGATTGCATATGTTTTGTCTCTTTGAAATCTCTTGAAAAATTTCCTTTTCATTATTGGGTTTGCTCACATCATCATTGCTGAAGTATTGTCACTGTAACTCTATTTGTAGCAACTTCAAAGAGAGTAGATCCATAGTACATACCAATTGTTGTACTTTTTATGTTTTGAAAATAACCCTACCGCAGTCTATTATATTTACAGATTTGAAAAGTCTCACGCTTTGATCATATTCAACAAATTAAGGTCCAAGTGCAATACATCAAATAGTGATCTACTATGTCTACATATTGACAAGAAAGCAATCCTAATACTCAAAAACTATAAATTCATTACTGCTGTTATAGCCAAGTTATGGTGAAAAAGTTAGTAATCCAAAGCTTTATACCCCATTCTAAGGTATGAAATTTACCCTTAAAATTTTATTCTAATCAAGTTAAATCTCCATGTTGTTGATGCTTATTTTGTATTGATACAATGGTTTATGAGAAGCACTCCTACCTTAGTGTCAAAGGAAGAAATACCAACAATGACACAATGACCATTTGCAGAAATCAATACCAATGATGACACTGTGACCATTACTGTCAAAGGAAGCAATTCCAATGTACTGTGTAAGGAAATATTAGTAGTTCCAACCAAGAATTGAATTCCCGTGGTGATTAATGCACACAAAATAATGTTAGTGTAACCTTTGGTTTAATTTTTTTGTCAAATAGTTAACACTGATAACAGAGTTTGGCATACAATCTGAGAATTCCATGAATTAACATAAAAAAGAAACTCTGATATCTTTATTTAATACTAGAAATATTTCCTAGCATAGTAAGAAATGGAATTACTTCCCATGAAGGTACAACAAGGTCACAATGTGAGTCAAATAAGCATATTTGTAAAATACTTTAGACCTGTAGGTGTATGTGGATTCACAGAACTCTGGTATAGCTGAAACGACTTCCTGGAGTCCTACAAAAAACCATGACTTGCTTCCCTTTGATATTGTAGGAAATAATTGACTATAGTGTTTTTTTTCTATGCTAAGAATGGTAGCGTATAGTGACAAAAAGAGGGCAGGATTCCTAGAATGTGCCCAACAGTGTTAGGATGACCAAATATTCACAAATCGACTTCGGATATGGGTCATACACCATCCGTATTCCTTGTTTTCTCTTCCCCTGTGGTTATGTTCTCCCCACAAGAGAAAAAGACCCCAAATATGCATACCCAACCCACAAATGAACTCTCAGCCTATAGAGATTGATGTGGTATCATATGGGCAACTTGTTATGGAATTGTAACATGGTCTCTGTCACATACCCCATTTTTGTAAAATAATGTTAATTGTTTTAATTTGATTTCCTAAAACATTATGTTAAATTTAATGCTAAGTAGGAACTGATGACTCAGCAAAGTCAAAAGAAGTGGAATGTAATTCTGAATATTTTATTATTAATAAATAAAAAGTGGAGACAACCGCTTGGGAGAGCTGTTAATAAGAGTGTTACTGGTCAAACAGGTGGAGGAACTAGGTGGAGGGAAAAAGACAAGTGGCGGTATCCTCAAACACTTCCTATGTTGCAGGTGGAAACTTCGCTACATTTGGGGTCATGATCTTCCAAGAAAGTGAGATCAGAGCAATTGGCTCAATAAATGACAACTAACCCAAAAAGACCTAGGCAATCTTTTAAAAGTACCCAATGAATAGAGCTGAGGTTGCTCAGATATTTTCCAGGAGAAGAATCATTCAGGAGGAATGCACTTCAAGGAATTCACTGGGGAAAAGGAAAAACTGTAAGGAAGGTGTTTTGAGAGAGAATTCGCAGTAACTTGGTCTGAAACAACTTGCTAGCTGAGAGAACTTACTGATAAGTTCATAATTTGCATTGAGTCTGTGGACAGGTACTTGATTATTGCTGCACCTAGTTCCAGCCAGGGAGACCAGAGCAAGCTCAGGGGTCCTGAGGAGTCATTGTTTGAGCGCTCTCCAGGAGTTGGTAGGGAGGAACGGCCTCCCATTGCTGTTGTCATCCAAGCTCAAGAAGAGGTTCTGCCATCTTATAATCTTTGTTTTAATATCCATGTATGATTGAATGTTATTTTTGTAACTTATGATGTAAATATTTAGATGGTTTAGTTATGAAGTTGTTCTTAGTTTGTTTAGTAACAGAATCTTTTTGATGAGAAATAAAAACCCCACCTATGTTTTTCCTCATCTGGAGTGATCCAAACTGTACTCTAGCAGAGGGGTGAAATTATAATTAAAGATAGTATGATGAAAATACAGAATAGAATGTTAATGGAATTTATAGATTATTTTATTTTATTTTGTTAATCAGAAGAAATATCTTTTGTACCAGGAGTAGTGTTAAACTTGGACTGAAACTGTCAGTTTATTAGAAACAGAGATAGAAGCTACATTATTTACTGACAATAGTATGAATGGGTAGATAAAACAATTTTGATATTGTAGTTACTTTCAGTAATATTATGGCTTATTCGAATTCAAGAGAAGAGTATAATAGTAAAACTAGAGTAGGGTGAAGCTAATAGAAATGCTTTACCACTCTACAGTTTATCTCTTTACAGTTTAGGTTAATTAACTATTGTATGTATAGTAAATCAAATTGAAAGAGAGAATAGCTAGAATATTGATTTACTTCTATAGATAATCTATTGAATTTCAGGTTTTACTTATGGATAGTAATGTATGTGCTTCATTTATTTGGTTCTATTTAGTTAAGCATAAAAACATTTTACAAATGTCAACCTATACTTTTAACTTGCCAACAAATGCAGTACTTAGATTCTTCTACTTTTATTTTATAAATATTAACTTGTAAGATAATCAAAACAATATAGAATACAGAGAGTACTTCTGTAAAGTATATAGTATAGTAAGTGTAAAAACACAGTAATAAAATACTAATTTATTTTTATTAATAAACAAGGAGTAAGGGTAATAAATATATTCTAATAAGAACAGTATTAAGATGTAGATAAGTAATGTTTATTTCATTTTATAAAACAGTAAGCAAAACATAAGTTCTGTATTCAAAAGTTGTATCGAATAGATACAGAAGTATTCAAGTAAAAACATAAATTATTATATACCAAAGAGTAACAATTATATAACAACATTACAATTCTTTTAAATAAAGTAAATTAATATAAAAGTAATGTACAAGAAACCCTAGTAATAATTTATAAAAATATCACTAGTGGAAAATGAGAGATTAGTGACCAAAAAAATGACCAAAATCCGCATATCAATGACCACTTTTGGTTTCGCGATCGCTGGTGGCTAATTTGCGGTCTTTTATTACATGACCAAAATTGGTCATTTTTATTTTGGTCATTTATAGCTTGTCGGTTGGTCATTAATTTGGTCATATATTTGAATCAATGACCAAATATATGACCACATTTGCGACCAAATTAATGACCACATGACAAGCTAGAATATGACCAAATTTGGTCACGTAATAAAAGACCATAAACTAGCCACCAAAACTGATTTTTGGTCATTGATATGCGAATTTTGGTCATTTTTCTGGTCATTTGTATTTCATTGTTTGGTCACATGACAAGCTAAAATATGACCAAATTTGGTCGCGTAATAAAAGACCATAAATTAGCTACCAAAACTAATTTTTGGTCATTGATATGCGAATTTTGGTCATTTTTCTGGTCATTTGTATTTCATTGTTTGGTCATGTATCTCTCAATTATTGGTCATTTTATTTGCGAATTTTGGTCATTAATCTCATTTATTGGTCACTAATTTAGTCATTTTTAGTCGCTTTATGTATGGTCATTATATTTTAGTAGCTTGAATGGTGTCCATTATTAATCAATATAAATTTTTAATATGATATTATGTTTAAATTAATAAAAAAGAATCATACATTTATTCTCATCTAATACACATGCGAATTATGCAGTCACATTATAATCAATTACAACACTTGTAAATAAAATCTAATACACATGTAAATCATGTAATGTCACATTAATTAGTTTTCAGAGGAAAAAATATCAGCCTTTGTTATTCAAAAGAATCAAAAAACATCATTTACATAGCATCAAATGTCTGAGCATAATCAGCAATCAGAGCATCACAAAATAACAAATGTAATCATGCGAACTGCTGCATCCATATAGAAGGAACTAAAGTCTGATCATAGTAGACTTTTCTCATCATCCCTGTTATAACTGGTCAGATAATACTGAGAGTATCGGAGGTGATCAACAATCAGATAATCCGGAGCAAGACTTGCTAGCAAAGTGGACTCAAACCAAGACAGGAACAATAAAATGCATACACTACTTCATGTTATATGCATCATCATCATCAACAACAGTTTGTGTAGCAAAAGGATTTGTGGTTCCTTCACTGACTGTAGTAGTAGCTGCTCGATCTGTGAACCGGAATTCTGACCCAAAACCTCGAGACTGCTGTAAAGTTTGAGCAAATGCTTGATATTTACGTATATCTGCATCACTAACACTCCTTCGAGCATATTTCATTGATTCCTCAAAATGAGCTGCCTTTATATCTGCAACTTTAGTTTCATCCTCATCCATGGCTTCAGGGTTTTCTTTTCTTTTCTTTTTTTTTTCAATGTCCTACATACGACAGAAAGGCAAAATTCATTCAAATATTCCAAGGCACTGATAATTAAAGCAAAGATTTTTCATTTTCTTGCTTTCCAAAAGTACCCTAAGGAAAAATATTAATGTACAAAATTGATCATCATATATTGGAACATGAATTGCTCAACATCTTCCAAGGGTAAGGAACACACCTCTAAGAGCCATGTAACAGTTGTAAATCTTAACCACCTCTGCCAGCCATGTTAGAGACCTGTCAAATACAACTGCAACAGTAACAGAAAAAAATAAAAAATTAAAAAATATATAATCTTCTTTTAAACATATACAGTCCACATGAAGAATAAGAGCAACATTTTCAGTTCATCATACAACACATGGCGGAAATCACTGTCAGATATAAGGCAAACAATACTAGTTTTGATACCTCTTGACCATTACATCACACACATATACTTTAAAAATAAGATGTACCACATACAACAACCTAATGTGCTATGGTCAACATTATTACTTTATAATGTTTCTACATTTTTAAGAAATTTCCAAATTCACTTCAATGTAAGTTGTTTCTTTTGTATTTTCCATGATGCTTTAGCAAATGAAACTGTGCATTTTGATGATGAAGAGGAAGCTCTTCTAGACATCTATTTTGCTACTCTCTCTTTCACCTAATCATATCTCATGTTGGTAACAGGACTCCTTCCAGCAAGGAGCAAATTAATTGGTTCCTAATGATTTACCTCAGACTAAACTGTGATGTACCTTTCCATCAATATTTTTTAAGTATTTTAAAAATACGATTTACCACATACAACAACCTAATGTGCTATGGTTAACATTATTACTTTATAGTGTTTCTACATTTTTAAGAAATTTCCAAATTCACTTCAATTTAAGTCGTTTCTTTTGTATTTTCCATTTTGATGATGAAGAGGAAGCTCTTCTGGACATCTATTTTGCTGCTCTCTTTTTCACTTCATCACATCTACTTTACTTTCCATCTTTTTTTCCTTCTGGCGTTCCTTTCCATCTTCTGGAGCAATTGCTAGTCCTAAATTTGGGATATAAGAGGGATACTATTTTTTAAAAGTTAGTAGATTCCAACCAATTTGATGCCATGGTGCATTTAATGCTCCTAGGTTGAGAGGCTGGGATATTGGAGGGCCACCATTTTTTAAATGTCAGGACTCATGATGACAAAACAGATCAAAATCAAGCTAATAAGTTTTGTCAATCTGTTGTTTTGAAAATTTAGCAAGTAGAACCTTCAGTTCTTGTAAAAACAGTTGAAAATTGGAATTCTCAGTATAGAGACTCTGAAACAAACAGACTCACTTTCTAGAGTGGGAGTCCTAACCCTGCTTTTCTCAGCATTTAATATTTTGTATATTTAATTCAATTTCTCTATTTTACTAGCAAAAAAATAAAGATGGAAGGATCTCCTAATACATGACTCCTTGTGCCAAGATAATGATACCTTTTGGCGATATTGTTCACTTGCATGCCACTATGGAACAGTGCATCTTGAGAGGTAGGAGCTACTGGTGCTTGAGATGTGCTTTAATGTACACAATTGTGAACAAGGAAAATGGTGTTGGAGTCTGGGGAGGGTACGGTGGGGCAAATAAACATGAATTGTTTCGTTTATCAGAGTCTTAATGTGGAAACCCAAAGTTAATCAATATTTTTAAATTTCCAAAAGCAATTACACGGATATGAACTCTTCCTCAGGGTTCCTTCGTTACAGTGTCTTAATGTGAAAACTGAAAGTTTATCATTATTTATAAGTTGCCAAAAACAATACTCTTCTAAAAGGGAAGTCTTTAATGGGTATATGAACCATTAAATTCCAAGGTGTATATATATAGAAGGTGCAGGAGCTCAGTTTGGCATGAATCTCTGTAGAATTTCCACTCTTGGGTTAAGCATTCTCAGATTTGTGGGCTAGGCCAGCTGGCAGTCATCTTTCTGGAAAAATATCTCCTCCAAGAACAACAAAAAGGCTTCGATTACCTTTCACAAGTAGCAGGTTTCAAAATCCTCATGAGGTTGCAGAGCAAAAAGTAGCTGGATTTCTTTTATTCATTCTAGAATTTTGACTTCTCCTCTTAAAATTCAGATATGTGTCTTTGCGAAGCTTCCAAGCAATACTGATTGTAGTTTTAGTCTCAATAATGAATTTTAAATTATTGGGTTGTATTTTGTATGTCAATCGACCATGATAATGCATCTGGACACACCTTCAATTACAAGGCTCTATATATTTAACCATGATAATGCATTTTGACACACCTTCAATTATTATTATATATATATATATATATATATATCATGAAAATTGAGTCTAGTCGGTAGGTACTGGGTGGAGAGAGCAGCGGTTATCCACCTCTCCGTCCAGATCAATTCCTGCGAGGGACATATTGACCTGTTAATGAGTAGATTAATGAGTATTTTGTTATACAGGCCTTGACCCATCACAAATTGCATCAAATTTCAACCCATAGAATCATTTACACATGATTTGTAGATGAATTCTATAGTGACATACCAAAAATCCTCAAAACTCTATAATCGGGATCAAAGGTTGACTAAGCAAAAGCCGTGTGCCACTAAAATATTTTTATATACAACTGTCAATGTACTCTGGAAAACTCGGTATTACTACATCAACTAATAAGTTAAAGATATAGAGAACATATCATTTGGATGAGAGTATAAAACATTTATAGGCACCAAGTAGGAAAAACAAAACCTATGAAGTACCTGATATAACCCCTTCTTGTTGTTTCCATCCCAAACGTTAACATAGCCATCACAGCCCCCAATGGTGAAAGTACCATATCTGCAAAAACATTATAAGACTTACATTATTACAAGAAAATAAAATACAACTAAAATAGCAAGGAATAAGCATTAGGAGAGGGAGAATCTAAAACTACCAAGAAACTTACATTGGATGAAAAGCAATTGCATTCACTGGATAAATAGTATATCTGCCAGTACCTGACTTGCAATGATATTTTGAAAGCATATATGATATTTCCAAATCAATTTCTTGTCAGTAATTTAGCAAGCATACCCTGAGTGGCTTCTATAGGTTATTAATGAAGATATTAACATTTCAATTTTTAATTGTGTACAACCTTGATACTACGTTTATTGTTTGCCACTAATTATTCAAAATTTAATGCTATGTTTATTGTTTTCCACTTACATAAAACCTAAGCCAATTATATAAACACATCATCATAGATATGAAACCGGTATACACATTCCAAGCTTCACATCCTTGCTTTAACATAGATGTCATATTTATTTCATATAGTAAATGTTCTATGTATATCAATAGCTCTAGAGAAATGAATTTAGAAATTTTTTTATTAAAAGTTAGTTTATCACAAATAATACTATAACAATGCCATATGCTTCATATTAGTCTAAATATGGCACTTATTAGACCAATCTTATTTATAATCTCATTCTTCCAAAAGAGTACTAGAGGTAAGAAGATAGAACTTGTCAAATCTTCCAATATGGTTAATTAAAGTTAACCAATATAAGAAAAACTAACCTTTACACCTTGAAAATGGTGGGAAAATAAAATACCTACTTTTTCGCTTGACCAGCTTCAAATAAATCAAAGAACTCCATAGCTAGACAACCTTCCATAGAACTAAGGGAAAAACCTGTAACAATTCATTTTCAGTTCAGTATTCTTTGAGACAACTAGTATCCAAATCTTATTTTCTTTACTTAAAAAATACTAAACACCAATCCCAAAACAAGTTTCTTGGTGTAAAGTGGAGGGGCAGTCATATGCAAGGCTATCCTTGGGACGATATTTCACTAAAAACTATAAGAATGACTATTGAATAATGTGTATAACAACAAAATAAAACCTGGGAAGAAGAAAAATGCATGTAGAAAATTTTCTATTAACACTTATTGGATATTTATTAAACATACACATATAATAAAAACAAACAAACAAAAAAATAAAAGAAGGAAAAAAATTCTTGTTGCCATCGAAGAGAGATAAGATGAAGACTTAGAAAGGATTTGTGACGCCACAGAAGATGGAGAAGTAGTAGATGCGACCTATCCAACTCTGGAAGAAGAAAAAACTATCAAAAACAGAAGTAGGAGATGTGACCTAGCCAAGTTTGGAAGACAAAGAGGACTTTAATATATAGAGAAAGCTCAACTCCTGCAATAGGAATTAAAACACACAATGGTATGCCTGCCCAGTCTTATGAGAAGGTGTAATAAGAAATGAGAAATTTTGGGAAGCTTCTTGCAATAAATGGTTATAGAAATTGAAGCAGAGTTAATAGTGTTCTACAACAACTAATCCAAGTAAGCATATTCCAGTTTATTCAGAGATTCAACTCATTAGAACACAGTGAACAAGAATGACACAAGTAACCAGCAATGACAAGAATACAAAAAATGGCTCCCTTCATATTGATAAAGAGATTCCCTGTATTCAAGAACACAATAACACCATTAAACCTGCAGTCCTGCACAACCAAAGAAACAAAATACTACCAGAATTATAATCTCAGGGTAAGGAACACACCTCCAAGAGCCATGTAACAGTTGTAAATATTAACCACCTCTGCCAGCCATGTTAGAGACCTGTCAAATACAACTGCAACAGTAACAGAAAAAAATCAAAAATTA
>LPNX010300003.1:16466-54372 GCA_001517045.1 Pseudotsuga menziesii
TTTGGCCAACGCTTGTTGTTAGACTTAAACCAAACACATCACCACATATTCGTTTTCTATAATCATATAAGGATTTCGGATAAACCAACATTTCTTTCTACAAGGAAATGAAAATTCCCTTTCGATCCTTAATTATATTAGGTCTCTGTCTCGATTCATAATTTTTTTTATTTCAATGAGGATTTGTATTGACATTTGGGACTTTATTAAAATGTAAAAGACACCTCGATGTAATATATTTAAAATCTGTACGATTTAGTACAAACAACATCTAAAAACAGTGATGTGTCTCACACAAGATCTTGGAGAGATGCTTAGGCATGCCCGCTAGGTGATAGTTTCAAATTCAGAGATCACTCTATAAAGTACTATATTATATTAAAAAAAACACCATAGCACCCAACAAAAAGATATAATCTTGTATCTTTTATACCCAACACAGTAACAAGTGTAACAATCCAGTACATCAAGAAAAACAAGGACTCGAATATGGCCTGAGAGGGATCATATCAGACTCATGTACTAGAAAGCATAATCTACAAAAGATAATTCAATGTAGATGGGCCTTATGGAGGTGCAACATAAACTTTGTGATTTGGTTTCACTTCAACTTCACATTTACACTGCGTACAGAAATAGCATTGGGCTCATGCCTGCAAAATGGAAACTTATAATTTTGTAAGACAAGTTTTTTTAAACATCTCAGATTCTCACCTATGCCACTAAATCAAAATAGATAAGAGATATCCCACCATTAAAGCTCAGCATGGTGAAACTTCACAAACACCTAGCCATGGTGGCACAAAAAATACAGAAAATAAAGTTCAATAATGAGTGAAGAAAAGCACATATGTAACAAGAAACAGAAAGTTAATAGACTAGGTAATTGAAGACTTTTTCTAGAGAAACCATCTGATATAAAATTTATTAGATTAGAAATTTAGAAATTACAGTTTATCTCCCTCCTCAAATGTGTATCTTGATGCCACAGCCAACAATCGACCATCTCTACTAAATGATAAAGCTGCAATAGGAATTAAAACACACAATGGTATGCCTGCCCAGTCTTATGAGAAGGTGTAATAAGAAATGAGAAATTTTGGGAAGCTTCTTGCATGAAATTCAAATAATACATGAGTTGTTTTCAAAAAAATGACAAAACTCTCAATAGAGTCATTAAGCTTTAGAATCATTTTGAAACTACCCCATAAAAACCTTAATTCTTTCAAAATTTGCTTTCAAGATTTGTACACATGATTCACAGTAAACATGCTAGCTGCAGAAAGTTAGAACTTCAACAATTCACGATAAGATAGAGGTTATACAACGTATAAGTTGGATTTCATCCTTGCAAATAATAACTAAATGAAATCAAAAAGTATTATGGTAAAGATCAATACCAAAACATCATGTTGAACACGTTGATCAAGAGCAAGAACAGCACAAACATGCTTAATGAATTCCAAGGCACCATCACCCATTGGTAAGTGAGAACCAGCCAATTTGGGGAACTCGTGGGAAACAACCTCTACAGAAGCATCCTCTTTTCTTCCTTTAGCAATAATATGACGCAGTATATCACGAACAATCCTCAGAAGCTTGTCTGTAAAGTATGATGCAATCTGCAAGATAAATTCAGAAAAAGTCATGATGATTCAACACAACTTTAGCACCCTCCATTTATTATTTATAGTTAAATGAAATAAATGCCAACAACAAAGATTTTTTTAGCTAGTTACCTGTTCCTTCAGAAATGAGACTTCCTCTGATTCAAGATCTGCTGCTGCTGCAACTGTAACTGAAGGTGTGCAAAGACTTCCCTCCCTTGCAGCAGCACGCAATGCAGCCTGCTCTTGTGAATGTTTCCAAGGGCTATATATAAATTCAGACACTATGACAACAAAGTAATCCTGTAACCAAATGGCAAGATGCCGTTAGATCTTGTTCTATATAATGTGAAATCATAACAAATTCAATGTGATTATTTACCCCTAGCTTTATATTTACATGTTGAGGAAAAACTAGGAAAATCAATTTTGTAAATTAATAAATAAAATAGAAAAGGACAAATTCCTAAAAGGGAAACCAATGGAAATATATGTATTGTTAAACACAGTCCAAAAAAAGACTAGTCTCTGGAGCATTCCATACACTCGCAGAGAGCGATTACTATGTCTAAAATAAAAATCCCCTAAAAAAAACCTAACTGTTCAGTTCTGACTATTCTCATGGCCAAGGTTTTTGCATTAACTTTGCAGAAGACATTTAGAAATGTGCTGGGCCTCCATCCACCAATAGTGTCTCTCGTTGTGTTCTGGAGAAAAACTCAATTAACTCCTCATTCAAAAAAATCATGCAAAAATTTTCTGAGGATCTCTTCAATCATGTAAACAGATCATCCCCTACAGTATCCCATATGGCATTGTGGAACACACAAGGGAAACCATCCAACCCTGAAGATTTTCTAGTTTAGGGGAGGGTCAAGAAGAGTTTTTTCTTTTGAGAGATCCCTGTTAAGAACTCCTGTTTGGTGACCTCAGATTCCAGTTTCAGCACAACTTGACACATCCATATGGGCATGGAGTTGCAAATCCAATGGCAATTAGTACAACTGATTGCTACTGGATTTTTGTGGAAGCATCAAGGTAAAATCACTTTTCAGGAGGACCACTCCCCATTAATGCGCAGGAAATAACCGACAGAGTGACAGAATGCTCGAATCATCGAGCTTAACCAAATATTATACTTCATAACTAATAACCTCATAATCTACAGAAGTATTTTATAAATCAAAGGTAATTATAAAGAAGCTGTAAATATTTTCTTATTGTTGAGCTTAAATAATATAATTATAACACAAGTAAAATAAACAAATCTCAGTACTGTACTGTAAACAAAATATATTTAAAAAAAAGACTGTATAGACAACTTGTATTATGGAGTTAGTGTGGAAACCCTGTAATACCAAAATGACAACAGAAGTAAGAAATCAAGGGTTTAAAGCCCTTTTTCCAACTTTGGCTCACGACCTTATGAATTACACAGCAAAGATAAACAAATAATCAGAAGAATTTCCAAAGCCCTCAGCTTCTTCAAGTAATTAAGAGTATGGCATAACTTCCTTCTGTTTCATTTTACTTCTTACACAGTAATTAAGTAAAAACTAACATATACAGTCACGGCCGTAGCCATAGCACCCCCACTTAATGCAAGGGCCTCTTCAACCATCAAAATTAACAAACTAAGTAACAGGTAACCGAAACCCCAAGGGTTGCAGACGACGACGATGCACCCACAATTATCCCAAAGGGACCAAATAAGGAGGAATGGCCATGGTCAAACCAGGCTTACCCGTGAACCAGTTCTGCTGTCGCAGCCTCGCATAAACTAAGCAGAGAGGAGAGTTGACCTGTTAACAAGAAATGTATCATTGTTAAAAACCTGTTACAAAATAAACATTTATATGTAAAACAAGACAACAAAGTAGGGGAAGAATTAACAGTCTTCTTACCTAAATTTTTATTGAGGCACGACCATCAACGAATAGTAAAGCAACCACCAGCGCAAGGAGGAAACCCTTAATTTCATTGTAGGAAGGGAAGAGGATCACCAGTACAGAAAATAACCAATCACAACTCAGAAGAACAAGACTTCGACTCTCATTGAGGAAGGAGTTTGGTTATAGTCAAAGGGTTCGTGTTCAAGCTAGTAAGACAGCGAAACCCTGAATGGAAGAACCGCTAACATATGTCCAACAGCAACACTTTGGTTTGACACTTCTTAAATGTGCTTTTGGACACGCCCATGAGAAAGATAACGAGCTGGAGAATACCATTGCAGAGGAGCGGCGTGACAAGGGTGCACCAGCACCATCGCGGAGCGTCAAAAGGCTGAAAAACATGGAAGGGATAATAAGATTAGGGTTCGAGGGAGAGTCCCTTATATCTATGCAGCACATGGCCACAACAACGCCACATTAGCAAATAAATAATTTGCAAGATGTGGGTTTGAGTGTATAGTCCCGGAGATCTTCTCTCCACGAGTATTATCATTTCCCACTTAACGATTTTCGAAGGCTCCACATTACCCATAATCCATATAAATGCTGCATGCGAACATAAGACTTTTGTCATTATAAACTCATCACCTTAACAATCATCAAGGTCATGGGAAGGGTTACGAACCTTTACTATATAAATTATGGTATATTTATATAAACTCAAGTCAAGTTTAATATTTTGAACATCATGGTGTGGTCTTTTCCATGACCTCTCTAGGCTATGAAATTGTTATTTCTTCTACAGTTCAAGATTGATAATAATAAAGTCATGTAACAGTGTTATAAAAGAATTAAATACATTTACCTTTAGTAAGAACATTGCTTACAATAATTATATGCTCAACCAACAGCTATAAGCTTAACACAAAAGGTATACCACTTGTTGTTATACGGAAGGTTTAAACAAGCTAACTATGGCAACTTTCATATTGTTTATTGTTAACCTCATTGGCCTTGTTTATTTTATTAAAATGGTAAAGTTTGGCAATAAATACAAAAGAAAGTAACAACATTTATTTTGGCTAGTGTATTTCTTAAAATAAGTTGTTCTTAAACCTATAAATTGTAACATGACAAAGGTTAAGCTATAAATCTCTTTGATAAAGGATTCACCAACATAAAAGTTAAGCCATAAGACTATCATGATATGCTTTCCTTCAGGATTATAGTCCATTAAGGACATGCCCCTTTTACATCTATGAAAGGGATGGTATAAAACCTGTTTACAAAAAGCTATCTCTCTTACTAAAGATAAGCCTAGGTTATACCTTGGAGCAGTTGTTGTAGAAATAAAACTCTATCCATCAACATTAGTATATCTTTCACAAAAAACAGCTTGAAATAAAGATGTAAACCCTTTTAACTTCAAAGTTTGAAAATGGAAACAGTAATACGTAAACCCCTTATCAATATACATTATGATGTAAATGTTTTTGTGCACAATTGAAATTATACCATTGATTTTATAACTATGCCATTCTTACTCTGCTTGTAAAGAATTTAGTTAAGGTATTTTGACATTTGATGACTACGATAGATATCGAATAGTTCAGTAATCATTATGAACTATAAATTTACATCTACTAGAAAGAAAGACAGTTAAATGAGTTTACCTCATTAAGCTTTGGAAACTGTTTAGCATTTATATTCTTTACTGAGTTATTTTCTTTATACGATGAACTTATATTTGATTGCTTAGAATTAATGTCAAGCAGCACCCAAACTTCTTACCTGTAGTCTGTAAGAACAGGAAAACTTTCTGCATTAGCTCGAAAGCTAAGTAAGCCTAGAATTTCATGACAGTCCCACCTTGTGGTCATAAAGAGAAAACAAGTCAGTAAACTGAAAAAAACTGTTCTATCAAATAAACATGACCAAATAGATAACTCAGATAATGAATTCAATAACATAGAACTAGTTCAATAATTAGTTTATTGCAATTATGAAAAATTATATGCATTTTAAAATTTTAAAATTTTTCGGAAAATTTGGGGTTTTGACATGTGGTATCAAAGCACAAGGTTCAAACACTAGGCCTTGATGCAGCCCATTTAGCTTCCATAGAACAGTAAAGTAAAATAATATAATAACATATATTCTGTTTTATGTAAAGAACAGGAAATTTCTTTTTTCTGAATTTTAACAGGCAGGTATGGAGAAGTTGCGAGAGTATGCTCAGGAGGAGTCTCTAGACATAGAAACAAGACAATTGCCCAGAGAACCTATGTTAGAAGAGGTGATTGCCAACTCTTCAGAGCTAATGCAGACTCTGAAAGACTTGAAGACTGAAATGGAATCAATCAAGAGGGAGAATGAGAGGATTTTGAAGGATCAGGAAGAGTTGAACCAAATTTTGATAGAAAAATTCCAAACTGAAGCAAGGAGCAGAAGTTTAGAATCTAAGGATGTTAGTCATCAAAAAAGATCTAAAAATATGAAGTTGGCGAAAACTGAAAGTAGTTCATCATCTGAAAGATTCGGTGAACGACAAAGTTACCATACTACTAGTGATAGTAGTGAGGCTAAGTTGTATGACAAAAAGAAGAAATACATACCATATGAGGAAATTTCAGGGGAGTTTAAAAAGATAAAGCTCCCAACTTTTAATGGAGAGACCGAAAAAGGGGAAGAAGTCGAGTCCTGGTTATCCGGGATGAGGAAATATTTTCATATATATAATTACTCTAATCAGCTGGAGGCAAAGATGGCAATATATAATCTCTCCAAAAAAGAGGAAATATGGTGGCAAAATCTTAAGAGAGTCAAGGGTATCAGGGAAAAATAATTTAATTGGAGTACCTTTAAAAGGTACTTCAAGAAGAAATTTTTGTCCGAGAAATATTATGAAGAAGGAGCTAAAGAATTTTACGAATGGAAGTTAGGTTCAATGACTATGAAGGACTTGAACAGTAAATTCTTAAGCTTTCTTAAGTATGTACCTTACCTAGTAGACGAGAAACCTAAAGTGCAACGATTTCTTAGTTGTCTAGCATATCACATTAAGGACAAAATTGAGTATGATAACCCGAAGACTCTAGAGGAAGCCATGAGGAAGGAAAATTTTTGTTTTGAGCAGAACAGGAAGAAAGAAGGCTTAGCCAACTGGAAGGCTAAGAAAAATAACAATCAGCTTGTGTTTAAGAAGAAGGAATTTGTACCCCGTACGAATTTTAAGAATAATAAGAATAAAAATTGTTCTAACAATACGAATTTCCAGGGAAATAGAAATGGTGCTTCCAATAATTCAAATAATTTTAAGGGCAAGGAAGCTGTAAATAACCATGGGAATTTTACTAAGAGTTTTGAATGTAAGGAGCCTGTTAAGTGTTGGGAATGTAATGTCCTGCACTATGCCTCAGTCTGCCCAAACCGAAAAAAGTCAGTCAGCAATATTCATGATGTGCAGGAGGAGATGACCGTTGGAGAACTAGCGAGGACTATGGCTAGAATAAATGCAAATTTGGAGAACCGCCAAGCGGATTATCAGAATTCCATGGTGGAAGTGGAAGGTATGATTAATCAAACCCCTGTAACCATTTTAATCGATCCAGGAGCTAGTCTTAGTTACATTGTACCCCAGATAGTGGAGAAATGTAAGTTGTTTGTCGATAAGTTTGATAATTCCTGGTTAGTTCAATTAGCCACTGGGGAAAAAAGAAAAGTAACCTGTTATGTGAAAGAATGTGCTTTACTTATGGATGAATTTAAAACTACAGTTAATCTTAATGTTTTTCCACTTGGCTCATATGATTTACTGATTGGCATGGATTGGTTAGAACAGCATAAAGTAGATTTAAATTGTTACGATAAAACTTTCACATGTTTGAATAGTGATGAACAACTAGTAAAGGTTAAGGGTATTCCTAGAAAGATTATAATCAGATAGATTTCTTATTTAAAACTTAAAAGAGCTGTTAGAAAAGGATGTAAAGCCTATGCTGTAACTATTATAGATGAGGCAAGTAAATCTGAAACAGATAAGTTAAAAATAGAAGATATTCCTGTTTTAAGAGATTATACTGACGTATTCCCAAAAGAAATTCCAGGATTACCTCCAAGGAGGGAATTGGATTTCACTATTGAGCTGGTACTGGGTGTGGTACCTAGCTCAAAAGCTCCGTATCGAATAATATTTTAGAACTTAATGAGCTAAAATCACAACTAAAAGAGTTAATATATAAGAAGCACATTCGACCTAATGTGTCTCCTTGGGGAGCACCGGTCATCTTTGTTAAAAAGAAAGACGAAACCGTGCGATTATGCATAGACTACCGTGAGCTAAATAAAATGACTATTAAAAATAGATATCTGTTGCCCCGCATAGATGATCTGTTTGATCAACTACGTGGAGCCACAGTGTTCTCAAAGATAGACTTGAGGTCAGGATATCATCAGGTAAGAATTAAGGATGAAGATATCTTCAAGACCGCCTTTATAACAAGGTATGGACACTACGAGTTTGTCGTAATTCCATTTGGGCTTACAAATTCCCCAGCTGTCTTTATGTGCTTAATGAATAATATAATGCATAAATACTTAGATAAATTTGTTGTCGTATTTATTGACGACATCTTAATTTACTCTAAAATGGAAGAAGAACATAAAAAACACCTAAAGATAGTCTTACAAGATTTGCGAGAACAACAACTCTTCGTGAAGTTTAGCAAGTGTGACTTCTTTAAGGATGAAATCTAGTACTTAGGTCACGTAGTGACTAAGGAAGGGATTTCAGTCGATGCTGAAAAGATTCAGGAAATTGAAGATTGGCCGGTTCCTAAAGATGTAACGGATGTGAGGTCATTCATGAGAATTACCGGTTATTACCGGAGATTCATTGAAGGCTTCTAAAAAATAGCAAATCTGATCACTTCCTTGCAAAAGGAAGGCAAGAAATTTGATTGGAACTAAAAATGTGAAGAAAGTTTTGAGAAATTAAAAACCTTATTGACAAGTGCACCTATTCTAAGAATAGCATATCCTAATAAGGACTTCGTAGTATGCACTGATTCCTGTAATGATGGCTTAGGCGGTGTTCTAACTCAAGACGAACATGTCATTGCCTATGAGTCTAGGAAGTTAAAAATTCACGAGAAGAATTATGAAACTTATGATCTAGAACTTGCGGCTGTTATTCACGCTTAAAAATGTGGCAACATCATTTAATAGGCAGAAAATTTATTCAAATGACTGATAATAAAGGACTGAAATATATTCTAGATCAGTCTAACTTAAACGCAAGACAAGCAAGGTGGTTAGCCTTCTTGAGTGAATATGATTTTGAAATCCAGCACATAAAGGGTAAGGAAAATGAGGTGGCTAATGCTTTAAGTAGAAACAAAAAACTGAGCTCTACAACAGCAATCAACACTTATGTTTCTAATTTAAATGAACAGCTTAAAGAAGGGGTAAAACAAGATGAAAATTATCAGAAATTGCAAATTACAGCTAAGGAAAAACCTACAGAAAGCTTAATAAAAGGTTATAGTTTAAATAAAAGTGGATTTTTATTATTTAAAGATAAACTATATGTGCCTAATGTGCCTAAGGTTAAGTTGTTAATTCTGGACGAAGTCCATAAAACACCTTACTCAGGACATCTAGGTTACCAAAAGACTGTAACCATGCTAAGAAAATAATATTTTTGGCCTAATATGAAATCTGAAGTAGCTGAATACATTGCTAGATGTTTGGACTGTCAACAAGTGAAAACTGAACACCAACATCCAGCTGGGTTGCTACAACCTTTACCTATTTCTAGCTAGAAATGGGAAGTGATTAGCTTAGATTTTATCACTGGATTGCCCAGGAATCAGAATCAAAATGACTCTATTATGGTGGTAGCTAACAAGTTGAGCAAGGAATCACATTTTATTCCTGTCAAAACTACTTACAAGGCTGCCAATATAGCTGATATATTCTTAAAGTAGATTTTTCGGTTACATGGAGTACCGAAAGTTATAATTTCAAACAGGGATCCTAAATTCAGAGGAAATTTTTGGAAATCCTTGTTTAAGGGATTAAATACAACATTGAATTTCAGTACCTCCTTCCATCCTCAAATAGATGGACATATTGAAAGAGTGAATCAGGTGCTGGAGGATTTATTAAGGATGTATGTTAAAGATCAGCCAAGTAAGTGGGAAGACTACTTACATCTAGCAGAGTCTGCATATAATAATAACTATCAGTCATCAGCTAAGTTTAGTCCATTTGAAATTTTGTATGGACGTAAATGCAACACTTCTATCTCTTGGAATAATCTAGTAGATAGATTGGTGTTAGGACCAGAATTATTGAAGGAAATGGAGGAAATTGTGAAACAAGTGCAGGAAAATTTGAAGGTGGCACAAGATCGGCAAAAGAGACAAGCAGATTTGAAAATAACTCCCAAGGATTTCCAGGTAGGTGAGCATGTATTTATAAATGTAAGGCCAAAGAAAATATCTCTAAGAATGGGGAGTTGTGCAAAGCTAGCACCACGTTACTGTGGCCCGTTTGAAATTTTATCTAAAATTGGTCAAGTTGCATATCAGCTAGCGTTACCACCTAACTTGAAAGTGCATAATGTTTTTCATATCTCTATTTTGAAAAAGTATGTTCATTATGCTACTCATGTGGTTGATTGGAATGTTGTACAGGTGGAACCAGAAGGAGAAATACTGGTGGAACCAGACTGTATCCTCAGGAGGAGAGAAATTACTCTGCGGAACTGCACCATTGGACAGGTGAAGGTGCAATGGAAGCACCTTAGTCCTGAAGAGGCCACCTGGGAACTGGAAAGTAATATGCGGGAAGCATACCCGAATCTGTTCCAGGAGACTGCAGAGGATGAAGAATAAGTAACATCGAGGACGATGCTGCATTTTAAGGGGGTGTGTATGTCACATACCCATATTTTGTAAAATAATGTTAATTGTTTTAATTTGATTTCCTAAGACATTATGTTAAATTTAATGCTAAGTAGGAACTGATGACTCAGCAGAGTCAAAAGAAGTGGAATGTAATTCTGAATATTTTATTATTAATAAATAAAAAGTGGAGACAACAGCTTGGGAGAGCTGTTAATAAGAGTGTTACTGGTCAAACTGGTGGAGGAACTAGCTGGAGGGAAAAAGACAAGTGGCAGTATCCTCAAACACTTCCTATGTTGCAGGTGGCAACTTCCCTACATTTGGGGTCATGATCCCCCAAGAAAGTGGGATCAAAGCAGGTGGCTCAATAAATGACAATTAACCCAAAAAGACCTAGGCAATCTTTTAAAAGTACCCAATGAATAGAGCTGAGGTTGCTCAGATATTTTCCAGGAGAAGAATCATTCAGGAGGAATTCACTTCAAGGAATTCATTGGGGAAAAGGGAAAACTATAAGGAAGGTGTTTTGAGAGAGAATCTGCAGTAACTTGATCTGAAACAACTTGCTAGCTGAGAGAACTTACTGATAAGTTCATAATTTGTATTGAGTCTGTGGACTGGTACTTGATTATTGCTACACCTAGTTCTAGCCACGAAGACTAGAGCAAGCTAGGGGGTCCTAAGGAGTCATTGTTTGAGCGCTCTCCAAAAGTTGGTAGGGAGGAACGGCCTTCCATTGATGTTGTCATCCAAGCTCAAGAATAGGTTTTTCCATCTTATAATCTTTGTTTTAATATCTGTGTATGATTGAATGTTATGTTTGTAAGTTATGATGTAAAGATTTATATGGTTTAGTTATGAAGTTGTTCTTAGTTTGTTTAGTAACGGAATCTTTTTGATGAGAAATAAAAACCCCACCTGTGTTTTTCCTCATCTGGAGTGATCTAGACCGTACTCCAACACAGGGGTGAAATTATAATTAAAGATAGTATGATGAAAATACATAATAGAATGTTAATGGAATTTATATATATTATTTTCTTTTATTTTGTTAATCAGAAGAAATATCTTTTGTACCAGGAGTAGTGTTAAACCTGGACTGAAACTGTCAGTTTATTAGAAACAAAGATAGAAGCTACATCATTTACTGACAGTAGTATGAATGGGTAGATAAAATAGTTTTGATACAATAGTCACTTTCAGTAATATTATGGCTTATTCGAATTCAAGAGAAGAGTATAATAGTAAAACTACAGTAGGGTGAAGCTAATAGAAATGCTTTACCACTCTACAGTTTATCTCTTTACAGTTTAGGTTAATTAACTATTGCATGTATAGTAAATCAAATTGAAAGAGAGAATAGCTAGAATATTGATTTACTTCTATAGATAATCTATTGAATTTCAGGTTTTACTTATGGATAGTAATGTATGTGCTTCATTTATTTGGTTCTATTTATTTAAGCATAAACAAATTTTACAAATGTCAACCTATACTTTTAAGATATCAACAAATGTAGTACTTAGATTCTTTTACTTTTATTTTATAACTATTAACTTGTAACATAATCAAAACAATATAGAATACAGAGAGTACTTCTGCAAAGTATATAGTATAGTAAGTGTAAAAACACAGTAATAAAATACTAATTTATTTTTATAAATAAACAAGGAGTAAGGGTAATAAATATATTCTTATAAGAACAATATTAAGATGTAGATTAGCAATGTTTATTTTATTTTAGAAAACAATAAATAAAACATAAGTGTTGTATTCAAAAGCTGTATCGAACAGATATAGAAGTATTCTAGTAAAAACATCAATTATTATATACCAAAGAGTAACAATTATATAACAACATTACAATTCTTTTAAATAAAGGAAATTAATATAAAAGTAATGTACAGGAAACCCTAGTAATAATTTATAAAAATATTACAGGTAAAAATCACGTACATTAATGCGGAGGAAATAACCAACAGAGTGACAGAATGCTCGAATCATCAAGCTTAACCAAATATTATACATCATAACTAATAACTTCATAATCTACAGAGGTATTTTATAAATCAAAGGTAATTATAAAGAAGCTGTAAATAGTTTCTTACTGCCGAGCTTAAATAATATAATTATAACAGAAGTAAAATAAACAAATTTCAGTACTGTACTGTAAACAAAATATATTTTAAAAGAACACTGTACAGACAACTTATATTATGGAGTTAGGGTGGAAACCCTGTAATACCAAAATGACAACAGAAGTAAGAAATCGAGGGTTTAAAGCCCTTTTTCCAACTTTGGCTCACGGCCTTATGAATTACACAACAAAGATAAACAAAGAGTCGGAAGACTTTCCAAATCCCTCGGCTTCTTCAAGTAATTAAGAGTATGGCATAACTGCCTTCTGTTTCATTTTACTTCTTACACAGTAATTAAGCAAAAACTAACATATACAGTCATGGCCATAGCCGGAGCACCCCCACTTAACACAAGGGCCTCTTCAACCATCAAAATTAACAAACTAAGTAACAGGTAACCAAAACCCCAAGGGTTGCAGATCACGATGATGCACCCACGATTGTCCCAAAGGGACCAAACAAGGAGGAACGACCATAGTCAAACCAAGCTTACCCATGAACCAGTTATGCTGTCGCAGCCTCACACAAACTAAGCAGAGAGGAGAGCCAACATGTTAACAAGAAATGTATCATTGTTAAAAACATGTTACAAAATAAACATTTATATGTAAAACAAGACAACGAAGTAGGGGAAGAATTAACAGTCTTGTTACCTAAATTTTTATTGAGGCGCGACCATAAATGAACAGTAAAGCAACCACCAGTGTGAGAATGAAACCCTTCATTTCACTACAATAAGGGAAGAGGATCACTAGTACAGCAAACAACCAATCACAACTCAGAAGAACAAGACTTCGACTCTCACTGAGGAAGGATTTTGGTTACAGTCAAAGGGTTCGGGTTCGAGCTAGTAAGACAGTGAAACCCTGAATGGAAGAACCACTAACATATGTCCAGCAGCAACACTTTGGTATGGCACTTCTTAAATGTGCTTTTGGACAAGCCCATGAGAAAGATAACTAGCTGGAGAATACCATTGCAGAGGAGCAACACGACAAGGGTGCACTAGCACCATCGCGGAGCGACAGGAGGCCGAAAAACATGGAAGGGATAATAAGATTAGGGTTCGAGGGAGAGTCCCTTATATCTATGCAGTGCATGGCCACAACAATGCCACGTTAGCAGATAAATAATTTGCAAGCTGTGGGTTTGAGTGTATAGTCCCGGAGATCTTCTGTCCACGAGTATTATCATTTCCCACTCAATGATTTTCGAACGTTCCACATTACCCATGATCCATGTAAACGCTGCATGGGAACATAGGACTTTTGTCATTATAAACTCATCACCTTAACAATCATCAAGGTCATAGGAAGGGTTACAAACCTTTACTATATAAATTATGGTATATTTATATAAACTCAAGTCAAGTTTAAGATTTTGAACATCATGGCGTGGTCTTTTCCATGACCTCTCTAGGCTATGAAATTGTTCTTTCTTCTACAGTTCAAGCTTGATAATAATAAATTCATGTAACGGTGTTATAAAAGAATTAAATACATTTACCTTTAGTAAGAACATTGCTTACAATAATTATATTCTCAACCAACAGCTATAAGCTTAACACAAGGTATACCACTTGTTGTTATAAAGAAGGTTTAAAGAAGCTAACTATGGCAACTTTCCTATTGTTTATTGTTAACCTCATTGGCCTTGTTTATTTTATTAAAATGGTAAAGTTTGGCAATAAATACAAAAGAAAGTAACAACATTTATTTTGGCTAGTGTATTGCTTAAAATAAGTTGTTCTTAAACCTATAAATTGTAACATGACAAAGGTTAAGCCATAAATCTCTTTGATAAAGATTCACCAACATAAAAGTTAAGCCATAAGAATATCATGATATGCTTTCCGTCAGGATTATAGTCCATTAAGGACATGCCCCTTTTACATCTATGAAAGGGATGGTATAAAACCTGTTTACAAAAATATATCTCTCTTACTAAAGATAAGCCTAGGTTATACTTTGGAGCAGTTGTTGTAGAAATAAAACTCTATGCATCAACATTAGTATATCTTTCGCAAAAAGTAGCTTGAAATAAAGAAGTAAACCCTTTTAACTTCAAAGTTTGAAAATGGAAACAGTAATACATAAACCCCTTATCAATATACATTACGATGTAAATGTTTTTGTGCACAATTGAAATTATACCAATGATTTTATAACTATGCCATTCTTACTCTGCTTGTAAAGAATTTAGTTAAGGTATTTTGACATTTGATGACTACAATAGATATCGAATAGTTAAGTAATCATTATGAACTATAAATTTACCTCTACTAGAAAGAAAGACAGTTAAATGATTTTACCTCATTATGATTTGGAAACTGTTTATCATTTATATTCTTTACTGAGTTATTTTCTTTATGCGACGAACTTATATCTGATTGCTTAGAATTAATGTCAAGAAGTACCCGAAGTTCTTACCTGTAGTCTGTAAGAATAGGAAAAATTTCTACATTAGCTCGAAAGCTAAGTAAGCCCAGAATTTCATGACAGTCCCACCTTGTGGTCGCAAAGAGAAAACAAGTCAGTAAACTGAAAAGAACTGTTCTATCAAATAAACATGACCAAATAGATAACTCAAATAACGAATTCAGTAACATATAACTAATTAAATAATTAGTTTACTGCAATTATGAAAAATTATATGCATTTTAAAAATTTTAAATTTTTCGGAAAATTTGGGATTTTGACATGTGGTATCAGAACACAAGGTTCAAACACTAGGCCTTGATGCAACCCATTTAGCTTCCATAGAATAGTAAAGTAAAATAATATACTAACATATATTCTATTTTATGTAAGGAACCGAAATTTTTTTTTTTTATGAAGTTTAATAGGCAGGTATGGAGAAACTGGGAGAGTATCCTCAGGAGGAGTCTCCAAACACATAAACAAGACAATTGCCCAGAGAACCTATGTTAGAAGAGGTGACTTCCAACTCTTCAGATCTGTTGCAAACTGTGAAAGACTTGAAGACTGAAATGGAATCAGTCAAGAGGGAGAATGAGAGGATTTTGAAGGCTTAAGAAGAGTTGAACCAAATTTTAATAGAAAAATTCCAAACTGAAGGAAGGAGCAGAAGGTCAGAATCTGAGGATGTTAGTGACACTACTACATTTTGATCCAAAATCCGACGAAAAAATCCAATGGCACGTGGATTTATCTTTTTAAACTTACCAAAAATCACAAGGATGCAATTTTTTTTTGTAAATGTGGCCACAAGCATCGGTGAAGCGACGACTATTGTCATAACCATCGGTTAAGCGAGGGAGAGTTAGTAAAAGCGTCGCTTAAGCGACGACGCCTTTAATTGGTCAACTATTTAAGATGGAAAGCACCGTCGCATATCCAATGCTTAGGTTCATTTCCTACATAATGTTGAGTGTTGCATCAAACCTTACACCTCCTTTTGAAAGTTTCTTCTGAAGAGTGACAAACAATGAACGAAAGTCATTTGCAAAGGAAGGAATTTTAGTGTTTATGGATCCCCAAAATATAGGAAAATAAGAATAACATGATCTAAAATTCATGAATATACCTTTTAAAACATTTTCTTCCTTATCAACTTTGTAAGCCCACTTACAAGCAAGAATGATGCTTTCATTTGCATACTTGATGTCAACAATTTGAATTCCAACTAATTCATGAACAAGTATTCCACAAATTTATCAATTAAGGCAATTCATATAACATAAGGAAATAAAACTTATCATTATTTAGGGTCTATTGAATTAATGTCCTATTTAAGTCTTAAATAGAACTATTTCCTTGAAAAACCATTAAACCTTAACTAAATTATGGAAAAAAAATTATGAGTATGAACATGTCCTCTCCTTAATAAATGTACAATTCACAGAGAATCATCTTATGAACTTCATAAAAAATCAAGTTGGATACTGAAAGTATTATTTGGGAAGGAAGCTATTTTGTTTCCATAAATCTTGCAATAAGAAAAAATCCATATCCCAACCATAAGTTTCTCGATAGTTGCTTAAATTTGTCAGACCTTAGGAATGAATTGAGAGTTGAATCATTGGGTGGGGTATGAGTATCATATGGGAGTTTTGTTGCATCCTTAAATACCAATAGAGTAGTCGCAAGGTCCATTTACCATCCATTGTAGAGTCTTCCAATAACCTTTTTCCCACTTTCTTCGACATAGACAAAAACTTCTCTTTAGTAAATTTTGAGCACTCAATAGACCTATGGCTCAACCATCCAGTGAACTAGGGATTATTTCCTCCGCAACATCCTCTCTCTTCTATTTATAAGTTTAATTGAGAAGAAAGGATTCTACTGTGTAAATTTGAGCTCTCTGTTCAGCTGTATGTAAATTTGAGCTCTCATATCCGACGCTTAGGTTTTATTGTCACATATTTCTATAGACATGGATATATAAGCCTTGTATTGATACATAATGTCAATACACTACCATGAATTAACAAAATATCTATGAGTTGAAGTGACCATCAACGATATTCCTTAAAAGAGAATACAACTTGCCTTAACAATAATAGGAAAAAGAGGAGTAAAGATCTCTTTTCGTTTGACTTTTAACATTGGATTCTTCTATTTCTCTTTTTCTCTTTTTTGATTGAAAGACTGGATCAATCATAGCTGATGGATTGGGATGGAGGACCAGAGATCAAATCACATGCCCTCTTTCTAAAATCAATGGTTAGTACTTCTGTCATCGTATGATTTACATTAATGCCCATTTTACACATTCTATTTTAGAAATTGATTACTGAATATATCTTGTATCAGCCTCTGCTATTTACATATTTGCCCTTAAACTAGCTTTGACCAATCACATGATATGATAAAAAACCCTGTTAGTTATGGTTTCTGTATACCGAATATTCAAAGTAGACCTAAAGCTTTTAGAATTATTCCAATCTTGCATTTGCTGGTGACAAATTTGACTTCTGGGGTTTTGGGCTGCTTTTCTTTGATCTAAAGAGTAACAAATTTCATTCTGGAAACAAAATGACCGTCATGAAGATTGGATACAACAAAATGGGTTTTCTGAAAAATCCCTAAGTTTGGCAAAGGTCCAGGGTTCGTTTATTCCGTAAAATCCACAAATCTCCTTAGGGTTTAGGTATTCTGCAAAGCGCAGAAATCTGGGTAAGGTCCAATTTTGGGTATTTATTGATTTGGGGAAATTAGTGACATTTCTAAAAATGGCATAAGGTTGGTGCTTTGAAGAGGTGCTAAAGGCCGTTTTTCCCCTGATGAACGAAAAAGACCTAGCATTCTGTATGTGTGTATGCACGCGGTGGATAGATCTAGCCAAAGATGATTATTTTTGGAAGAATTTGTGTGCAAAGAAATGGCCATCTATTTGAAAAACCAAGGGATCTCCTCCAATTGGGGCTTCTCAGGGTGACCATAAACTTTACATGAGTCTCTGCAAGCGGCGGCGTAGCCCCATCCCGGTTCCTAGATTGTCCTTTGATGATATAGAATTCTATGTTGATATATGGATGGATGATAAGTTGGTTTATTCAGATGTAGTCCCTGGTACGCTCCTTCAGTCAGGGATTATAAACCCTCCTCCTAAAATTTGCGATATGATGAGTGATCATTTTAGAATCCTAACTTGCAAGATGACAATTCTCATGAGTCCCAGGTTCCGGGTTGTGTTTAGTGAGAGCATTCGTGTTTCTCTTCTTGTAGGGCGAAGAGACAGTGATAAAGTTGCTTGCATTATTGATAAATATGGCTTCGATTATGTTGATGGACCGGCATACAGGGCCCTTGATTATGATTATTTGCAATTTTCTCCCTCATATCCATCTGTATCAGAGATCAGAGCCTGGTTTGCACTGCTGCTGGTGGATGCTCAAGACGGCAACATGGACGTCTTTGGCATTGAAATGGACTTTTGCGATGCTGCGAACTTCGATAGCAAGGTTTTATGGCTTCTAGATATGCTAGATTGGAAGTAGATAAAAATATTAGTGGATGGAAACAACTTCACTTTCCAGACACTCAAATAGTAAAAGTTAAGTGTTCATTCAAATATGGTTGTTGATAAAAGATGTCATGCAGTTTCATCTTATGCTAGTAAGTTTCATCTTTTCCTAGTTGCTATCTAAAAATTACATCTTGAAGCTGTACAAGTCACACAGCATGAGGCCATAGCATGCAAATGAGTTTCATTAGTCAGTGTTGAGAATTTATATGTCTATATGCAACAATTAGGAGGAGAACCTTTTGCTGTATAATAATCTAGATATCCATATAGAGTCTTCAACATAGTGGATTTATGTTTTGCTAGATAATCCCATTGATATGAATATGACTGTAATTCCAACACATTTTGAACAACCTTTTTAATTCCACGAAAGGCCCATCTTCATATCCAAAGTCACTTCTTTATGGCACTTTCAGTGCACGACACCATCCATTCAGGAAGGTAATAAGCAGCACCAAACCTCATAAGGATTTCAGCATTGTATAAAGTTTTAGGAAATTTTTTTAACAGACTCATGGATCTCAGCAGTCTAATTGCATCTGAAACACTGGCAGGTCAGAAGAACCTATTGTGCACTGAGCAAAGCTCCCCCACAAACATGTGTCATAGCAGAGTCCTTTGAAGCAATAAACATAAGAAAACATTGAGTAAAGTTTTAGCAGATATCTTTGACTAGACCCTATTTTATCCAGTCTACCGACATCTGAAACACTGGCCTATCAGATATTGAAATATGTGCATAGTGCATTGAGCAAAGATCTTCTCCAGAGTCCAAACACATCTGCTGTACGAAGGCATTAGGCCATTAATGTTAGTGACAATATCTAAGTTAGAATCACTCATGATTAACCAAGGAAAATTACGGCTCACACTCATCTGAAAGTAAAATGCTAAATGACTTGAAAATGTAAAATATGAAAGATGTAGCTAAAGGTGAGTTAAGTTTAGTAGTTTACTAGGTTTTTTTGTTTTTTATTAACATTTTTTTCCTATTTTTTTAAAAGTTTTTATGGTTTTTGGAAAACAAATTGAGTGGAGGGAGGATGGTGCCTAGGTTTCCTTCTTTTTTTTCAGCATGTGCCCACAAGATCCTCCTTTTGGTGGCATGCATCTCACTTTCCTGGAGGGGGGTGCCCACAAGCCCCCTTTGCCCCCTCTCTTTTGTGAAATGCTTTCTGTAACTTGACAGAATGTTTCGAAGTGTGTTTTGTGGAGTTAATAAAAAATGTCCAAGGGTGGTGTAGGGAAGCATTTTCACTAGGCACCCAGCCGACCCTACAATACGTGTCCCGGTTTATCACTAATGGGAAGGGTACATCAAGGATACTTTGTCATATGTTGGTAGGATGTTATGATTATTCTCATATTCAATATGGAAATGGTTAATCACATTCATCCTTATGATTCAAATTTTAACTCCAATATATAAACAGTGAACATTAGCATTTCTTTCCCAAGATACATGATGGGAGAATGCAAAACAGAGGAGTTTAATTAATGAATCTTAAAGGATTTGGAGTCCAACAAGTTGTGAGGCAATGATTATAGGATGTGAAGTATAATATGAGGCAAGATAATTTTATTAAAAAAGGAAAAGTCCATTCTATGGTGTGGCGTTTCTTTTGGGCATATTCTCAGAAGGAAATCATGGTTGCCAGTAACCAGGATTGATATTTGGGGATTGGGAACCAAGAAAGCAAGGCATTTGAAAATTTATCAAAAATAGTTGTTTATGTGCCATAAAAAAATATCAAGGATTGAGATCTTTTTGGCATCAATTTTAAACTTTAAATTGTAACCATATGCATGCCTAAGCTAATGAAGTTACCGAGTTTATTCATCTAAAGAATAGTATTTGTGTCAGTGCAGATGTTAAAAATTTGTTGGTTCTTCCAAATGAAAATGTTGTGGTTTATGTAATTTTCCATGAATGAGGAGAAAATATTTATTAGAAGTTCTTATATTTTAGTTTGTTTACATTTGGATTTAGGCATACATGTACATGACACTTGGACTTGTATATTCTGCTATTTTATCCTCCACAAAAGAGCTTCCATCTGATGATAAGCCGATTTTGTCACTATGCAAGTGTTATTTTGGATTGGTGTAGAGCTACCCTTGGCCTGATTCCTTTTCAATAAAATTCTTTTCTTGGTTTCTGATTAGTCTCTCTTGTGGAGCACTTTTCATAATGATGCTTTTATGCGTGATCGGGAGCTATTTATATACATGGATGTATTTGCTTGACTTGCAAGCAAAGGCATCCTATCCCTTGCTTGATGAATAATCAATCTTAGCTCATGTCTTTTTAGTCACATGGGTGGATAAGAATCTTATCCATAAGCTTTAGCATGCATATTCTCAATTACCCTCCAACTTGTAAACAACTTGAACATGGCTCACATAACTTGTATTCTTCATGAAACTCTACCTTAACCTACTGATTAAGCTAATTATAGTCCACCTGTATCTTTTCTTAAATATATGCACTATATCTGGGCCCTGGGGACAATGGCTGTGGACACTTGAAATGATAACTCTAGACCTTTGTTCCATCATCTATGGCTGCTCCACTGTTTTTTTATACCAGGTAGTAGGAAGGTGAGAACAGGATAGTTACAGGTAACATACATCTTGTCTGAGGTGCAGGTGCAATGTACATATGTAGGGTACAATTTACAAGTGAAGACTAAGCATGAAGTTTGGTCTCTAGGCGGGGATGTTTTTGTATGTCTATCTTTGTGATCATTAAGAGGTGGTGTTGGTATGTGATGGTATGAACTTAGATTAGGTAGTGTATATGATACATGTGTTTAAGGTGTGACAAGAACACGTGTAACTAATGAGGATTAATGAAGGCCAAAAGTTACATAATGGTTCACTTTTTACATATATGGATGTATTCCTATGGAAAGACTGGATTTCTTCCCACCAATGCACTTCTAAATTTTCTTTGCTTCACCTGTTTGTGCATGTCTCAAAATATGTACTATGGAGTTCCACTCTACCTCCAAGATTTTCTTAAATTTTTTCTGAAATAAACAATTTGAGATCTTGAGACTTGGATGATTATGACCACCTGAATATGAGCTTTAAAGAAAAGATCCTAAACTTTATCAGTTAACAGTATGCTGAAACCAAAAATTCTAACAGGCTTGATAACACTTAGACTCGACTTTCTTTAGACAGTAATCAAAATGTAAATATGATTGACTGGCAAACATTTAATCCCTTAGAATTTCCACATTAGTTTGCAGTGATTCCAAAATCTAGGAGGACTAATTTTATTCCTTCGTGAATCCAGTCATGTTTTTGTTTGTTGTTTACTGGAGATGAGTATAAACAATTGCTGGTGTTGGTCTCTGAGGGAAATCATTTACCTCCATCCAATATCTCAATTGGGGCCTTATATCTTTATGGTATTTTTCTACCCTGCTACGAGTTATCTTTCAAACTCCACTAATTGCCCTTCCATCTTTTGTCACTTTTCTGAATTCTTATTAATCTGAGTAATCTCCCTCTTGCTGGTCAAAGATAGTTTGACTTAAGTATTATTCTATATTGTTCTCTACTAGTATTTCTCTAATTTCTCTCAAATCTGCTTCCAAGTTCATAACTTCATGCTTCAAATGCTCAAGTTTCTCAGACATGAAAGACTCGAAGGACATGTACCTTGTTGGAGTAATAGTGAACCTTCCCCATGATCTGGAGTCTGGACCATGAATTCTAAAACACTGCACCCCTCCAAGTAGATGCAGAATCTCAATTTGAAGAGCTCTCTTCTACTTGCATCCCATAGCTCTTCCTAGCCATGAATTTAATTTGACAGTATCATTTTCAAGTAAATGAAACCATCCTTCACAATATATCCCTTTATTTCAAACTATTTTCCTTCCAATTTAGAGCCCATAGGACATGACCAGATTTCACACATTCCGAGTGAATGATAGGTATGTTCCTTGGTTATGTGGGATAATTTCATGTTACCCAGATATTTTTTAATGGTCCTAATGTTCTCTCTTAAACTCGCATCTCCCACACAAGATAAGATTTTAATCCCAGAGTTTTAGCAAGATGCAAATATTTTAGCAATTTTAATGCCTCTGCAATTTTGTTAGAGCTCATGCCTATTACCTAAGCAAAACTCATTACTAGATCCGGCCTCCCTGGGTTGATAATGAGTCCCCCGATGGTACCAGCTTTGCTTGGGTTTCCCTTAACCACCCCAAAATACGAGATTGGCGTATTTCTTGTAACAATGAAAATTATTCTCCCCCTTTCCAGTAGGTGTGACTCTGGACTTGCCAAGAATATTTTTGAGACATTACACTATTACTAAAATCCTTCTCTGGTTTTCCTTCTAAAAGGTATTTATACCAATAAATTTCTAATATGGTGCAAGTTTGGCACACACCATAAAGAACCCTAACAATGTCAGGTATAAAATTATTCTTTACTTGCTTCACTTTTGGAGGTTTGGTGTTGAGCATGATTTAACCCTTCACTTGAGGTAACACAATAACCAATATAATGGATGTATTATCAGCTAGGCCTTATAAATTAAATATGGTGCATTGCATGCTATCATCTTATATTTTATATATATATGTAATGCTTTGCAGATCTAGTGAGACTGAGACCTCAAGCAAACAATTGAAAACTTCTGCACAAACCTCAATCCCCCCTAATGCATCTGTTGCTCTGAAAAATTGCTCAATTGTATACAAAAATCCCTCAATAGAGAGGGTAGAAGAGACCACAGCTGCACTCCCTGGATGAACATGTGATGGGAAACCATGCAATGAGGAGCTCAAAATAAGTTTGTTCAGGTTCCCTATGTTTTCTTTGCTCACAATTCCTCTAAACTTTGTCAGAGTTCCAAGTACAGACTCTATAAGCTTAAAGCTAGCTCCTAGCTTACCCAATAGCTCTTCCTGCTTTGACTTGTCATAACCTGCTTGAAGCAGAAAATTTAGTGAAAACAGTGCATCATCTTAACATTCTTTTCCATCAAGAACAAAAAGCACAGCTTTTCGCAGTGCCCCGACATGCATGCTCAAAAGGGATGTCAATATTTTCAGCAAAACGCTTGATTGCCCATCCTTCAATACACAAAAAACTAACTACTCACAAAGTGTGAGTAATGAAGTATCCTTAGATGTCTGCTCTATCCAAAATGTGTCCTCTCTTGAAACTAGGATCTTTCTCAGAGACACTTTCCACAGACCTGCCTAGAGCAATGATAAAATTCAAGACAGCCATGCACTATGCCTTAAGAATAACCAACCCCTTTCCTTCACACTATGCTTTTTGTATAATGTTTGAAGCTAAGAGAGTATATCTAGAATGATATTTTCTAGCTGTGATAGATCCCCTGTATGGACAAAATGAACATTATGGTGCAGAATTCTACTAAAACTTATGAAGTATTCAATTTCAAGCAACTTGTCTCTGCCCAATTCAGGACTCCATGGAAAACCACCAGCTTCCTTAACATCAATATCTGATAGAGTGATCCAGCCAAGTACAAAACAATATCTTTCAAGTATAAGCTCATGCACTTGGGAATTTTCCCTATTCTGCCACACTTCCAAAATGCGACAAACAACAGAATAGAGATCAGACCAATTTAAACCCAGATCTTGAATAACTTTGTGTTCTACAATACCCCAGTTATGAACCCCAATAACATCAATCAGTTGCTGAAAGAGATCATCCATTCCATGCTCTTCTGTGACTCCCTCATTCACATTTATAACACTTTGTACCACATGATATAACCATGATTCTAAATATCCTGTTCCTGTGGGAAGCTGAAAAGTTCCTCTTTGTGTAATCTGTATTAACTTATTTCTTATATTGAACATCAACCAGGATGGGAAGGTTGTAGAGTGGAGAATCATGTGCCGAAGAATCAACATCAGTATTGAAATTAGCAAAGACCAGCAAACCAATTGTGTGCTGTTAAGTTCCACTGGAGGAACTTAACAAGTTCATGTAACAGGTTAAAGCATGCTTTGTGAAAATGTTCAAGGAAGTGTTTTTCATAGGACACATATGAAACACCAGCCCCCTCCATTCTTTCATCAACTAAAAGCTGTGGCTATAGCATTCGTAAAAGAGCACTAACATGTTCTTCATTAAGTTGGTGACAGGCTTCTTTGTAAATAGAAGAATGCCAAACTGGAGAAAAAATGCACTCTTTAATAAAACTGAGCACTTCAACAGCTCCTTGTAAAGGAATATTACTGGAGTTAGAAACACTGTCATTTGCAGAGCAGGGCTATCTATGTCCATCAGAGATGACTACTTGCCTGCTAGCCTCTGAAAACAGATCTCCAAAGAGAGCATCATCTTCATGCCCGCTTGCAGATTCTGCATCATTTACTCCCATCCCATCCTTGCTAGCAGTTGGCCATGAATTTATCCCCTGGGCCTTGTTTTTAAACCTTGTGCATGCAGAAAACTTGCGATAGCTATTAGATCCTCTAGACAGTGACCTGCCTATGGAAATATAACATTTAGTTGATTCTCCTTGCTGTGCTCAACAATTAAGGAAAAATGATCTGAGCGAAGGTTACAGGACAAAGCAATAGAAGTTAAGTCTACAACCCCATCTCCTTCATGATCTCCCTGACTTGTTTATTTCCAATGAATTTTTTTACAGTTTTGTGATCTAGTATCCCGAGCAAATCCCAAAATCTTAATAATAACCTTAGGCAGCTTGTAAACCAAAGAAAGATTCTGAACTGTATTCTGTCTCTCATACCTCCACATTCTTCCATCCAAGTTGTCCAATAGAGAAGCAAGAACAAATGTGCGTATATTATCAAAAATGGTATCATCCAAAACCATGTCATGAACAAAATGAAAGAAATTTTCCAATATAAGTGACAATTGATGATCTAGATTGTTCTCCACATCCACAGGATCACGATTGATAGTTTCAAACGTCAGCTTGAACAAGCCAGGAAAAAGACTAGCGACTTCACTAATATTTCCCAGTAACTGGTTACTTGATATAGCAAAATTTGTTTCTTTTGTGAGGCTCACAAGAAGTTTCAAAATCTTTGTAAGCAAAGCTGTCGTTGACTGAACTTCCTCATCTGAGCTTTCCTCGGTCAGCTGAAGAGAACACAACAATTCCCTACAAAGAACGACCACTCATAAGATGCACCCAAGATGGGCTATTGCATAATGTTGTGCAAGAGATATCACATTGCTTTCATTGTTCCAGAAAGTAGACTCTTCTAGATCTATTGGCTGTTCACCATCCAAGTGAAGTCCTTCATTGGCTAAAATAGCAATATGAGTTTCGAGTAAGTGGTAACAGTGGGAGTAACACCTTTTCTCTCCATAGCATCAAATAACCTGAAAGCTTGTATGAGGCGGCCTTCAATGCAAAGCACATCAATTATTGAATTATATGTGACCTCATTAGGCATAGTACCTTTTAATTCGACCTTTTGGTGTGAATTTCATTGTTTCCAGTTATTCTTGTCTATTACTCGAAGAAATTGTTAATCAGTGCCTTTGTTTCTTGTATCCGTTCTCTGAAATTTGAGATTTAGTATTTGTCTATAATGTAGATCCTTTCCATGAAGTTAAAAGGAAGCGAGACAAGCGTAAAGAGGTGAGCTCTGTTTCATTCAAATGTCAACAATTTTTGCAACACATATTTCTCAAGAAATTCGCATTTCCCTGTTGTATAAGTCGAATGCTTTCTCAATGATTTGTCTTTAAATGGTAACTAATGAGATTAAAATCTATGATTCTTGATAAGTATACATTTGTTATATTTCCTGAAAATTGAATGCTGTTATAACCGCAAGTCAATTAAAATTTCGGACCTTCAGTTTGTCTGTTGCACAGATGCACTCAATGCCAACCAATATGTTGCAAAAATCAAATATGTTGGCTGCAAACATATCTACAACAATGTTAGTTTGAATGAGAGCTTTATCTCGAATGATTTATTTCAGTGTAATCCTCTGTAGGCATCCTGCTTACATTATATCATCCATACATTCCAGATGAAAGAGACAAACACAGAGATGTAAAATAATTGATGGGGAGATGATGAATATAATACAACATAGTGTTTTTAGTTATACGTGTAAAGGAAATGGCATAACCCTTCCAAAAGACAGTTTAAATTATTATCTTTCATAGTGTTTAATATAATATATTATAATTTATTATGCTTTTGGTGTATTACAAATTACTCCTTAAAGCATACAAGGAAGCAAAGATGAAAAACAGTTGAAGCTTGGAACTGTACTTGTTGCAATATGACTGTGTATGTTGTTGTTGATAATGTTTGGAGTTGAATTCTGATTCTTTGAAATGTATGTAGATTGGTGTCTATTTAGATGCCGATAAAAATTCTGATTAAGGACTCTTTTATTTTATTTTTACTTTCAAGTTGTGTATTTGTAATTCCAGCAATTTCTTCAAATGATTTGTCAGTCGATAATATTTCATTAAGATCAACAGATTGATCGTCAAATTCAATTATAACCAATATTGCACTTTTTGAATTTTGGATGAGGTTATTATTTCTTATTTTAATCATTTGATTTCTGTGAAAAAGACTTGATTTTGTTTTTTGGACAAGTAAATTGATTTTTTACCTGGTTGTACCTTGTTGACATTCTACTATTTTCCCTTGTAATCTTCTTGTTTTCACTCATACTATTGTTATGATTTGTTAAGTTAACCTTGACTCAGTTAAGGTTAAGTCAATGCTGGCTTTACCATAGGTAGTATACAGGCCCATTGTATTTTCCAGTGGTATTGATGTGGTGAAGCCTACTTAAAATCTTGGCACACTTTGTTGTAAAATGCCTCAAGTCACTAGTGGAAAATGAGATATTAGTGAACAAAAAAATGACCAAAATCCACATATCAATGACCACTTTTGGTTTGGCGATCGCTGGTGGCTAATTTGCGGTCTTTTATTACATGACCAAAATTGGTCATTTATAGCTTGTCGGTTGGTCATTAATTTGGTCATATATTTAGTCATTAATTTGGTCATATATTTGAATCAATGACCAAATATATGACCACATTTGTGACCAAATTAATGACCACATGACAAGCTAGAATATGACCAAATTTGGTCACGTAATAAAAGACCATAAATTAGCCACCAAAACTGATTTTTGGTCATTGATATACAAATTTTGGTCATTTTTCTGGTCATTTGTATCTCATTGTTTGGTCGCGTATCTCTCACTTATTGGTCATTTTATTTGCGAGTTTTGGCCTTTAATCTCATTTATTGGTCACTAATTTAGTCAATTTTTAGTCGCTTTATGTATGGTCATTATATTTTAGTAGCTTGAATGGTGTCATTATTAATCAATATAAATTTTTAATATGATATTATGTTTAAATTTATAAACAAAAATCATACATTTATTCTCATCTAATACACATGCGAATTATGCAATCACATTATAATTAATTACAACACTTGTAAATAAAATCTAATACACATGTAAATCATGTAATGTCACATTATTTAGTTAATAATTACAACATTGATACATAATATAAAATAAAACCATATATATAAGTTTTAAACCACAAATTATATTATATGAAATGTCAAAAGTATTACAATAAATATGAGTTTTCTCAAAAACACATATTAATTTCCATATAACTTTATGGGAAAGCCATCACTTTTCAAAATATTACAATGGCTAAACCATCATACTTGCACTTGGTTGCAAAACCATACTTAGATCCCACATCAACAGCTTCTAAACCATACATAAATCCCACGTCAGCAGCTTCAAAACCAGACTTAGCAGCTTGAAAGCCTCAACATTAGGCTCTTCATACGGAATGGTAAATCCTCAGTAGCGAGCTCTTCATACTCAATGGCCCACTTATAAGTTAAGCTCACTCCTACAAAATCCAATAAAAATAATCACTTGTAAAATAGAAAAACAATGAACTGTAAATTAGAAAAACAATGAAGCAAATTATTTATCTTGTTCAATAGCTAACAACAATAATCAAGATCATGTGCAAAATAGAAAAATCTAATCTAACAAATTCAATTTAAGAATTGGTTAAAATTAAACTTGAATGGCTAAATCTGCAACTATTTAGTACCTAAGAAAAGTAAAACTCAGCTCTAAACCAAGAAATGGATTTCAATAGGAAATATAATCAACGAATCCACAAAACAATTATGCTTGACTGCACAGGTAGAAGCCTGTATACATAGTGCAATCTGTGAAGGATTTCACCCCTATATGTCATGTGGTTAATGAATGACATGAAAACTATGGAAACTGATGAATGATTTAAGAAAGTCTCCAATCCAACACCCAAAATAATAAATAATAGATTTCTTTACCTATGGAGTCGCCATTCTGCTATGTATGATTTGGTGCAAAAGTGTAACAAATGCACTCAAACACAAGTTGGAAATGCTGGTGCAAAAAAAACGTAAAATGTATGACTTGTGTATGTGAGAAAAGCTGTATAAACCTACTTTCCCAAACATGCAATAAACATAAATCAAAAGAGAAGAGGGAAGTGAAAACTTAGGGGAAGCCGCTTGATGAGCTGGCCTTGTTGGAACAAGAGAAGGTGAACTAAAAAGAAGAATCGTCTTTTATGGAGTGCTTCCATGGTGGTCAATAATAGCTACAAGGAACATGTTAACAGGTGTTATAATAAAAATCAATATATATTTTTAGTGGAAACAACTTACAACCCTTCTAATCAAGATGAAAAACAAAATTACACTACTGCAACAAATTCTCAGGCCAAGTCCAAGCAATCATAACTTCAAAATATCTAGATACCAACACTACCAATTTATATTGTTTGACATAGGATAGCACTAATATACCTCATCTAAATCTGCTGATGCATTACAAGGTGGGAGCTTTAAGGCCTGTCATAAACTGAACACTTGTTTTTGGAGCTCAAAAATCACAAGAAAGTGTCCAATCCAACCATAACCACCAAGTCCTTCACTATCCACGTTCTATAGTTGTGACATGTTCATACTTAGCCTGGTCTGCAGTGCCAATTCCCATGGGGCTATCGCCTACAAGAGATAGAAACTATTATAGCATAACTAGAGAAAGAAACATATCGTTTCTAATTATTTGTGGAATGAATGCTTTGGATTGCAAATGTGCAAAGAATAGTATAGTAAAAAAAATTCAAGTAAAAAACCACTGCCTTCAAGGATCTTCCTAGAAGGGCACAGTATACAAGAAACAAATAACTATTTCTAACTCTCTTTATCATTCTGTTAAGTATCAAGAGATTTAAAAATTTCCCAGTTTCCCGTGATGGAAATATTTTAACTTTTTAATAAGTTGCAAAGAAACAGGGATCAAACCTACACCCAACAGAGCTGCAAAGCATTAAAGTGCAGCGAATGGGAAAATTGTTCTAAACCTACACCCAATAGAGCTGCAAATCATTAAAGGAAACCTATCATATGGTAATGAAAGGGGAAGATTGTTCCACATTAGTACCCACCACTTCACATTGGCACCTATATTCTTTCCCGCACTTCTAAAAATTCATGTCTTCAGTTATCTTGAGTTTTCTGTAGAAGAGAAGCCCTTGATTTTGTATCATATGTACTCTCTGCATAAACAATAATACAAGTGTGCTCCTTCATTCCATTTGCATCTATCTCAATGTTTGCATTGCTCCTATGTGTAAATCGCTACAAATAATTGGCATATCTTAATGATGGCTTAATTCCTCTATCATTAGTTCTTTCAAATATTAATATGAAGTTACACACAGTCAATAGGGATGTATTTGGGTCTTTTCCATGCATTAGAACATAAATTCAAAATCCTTTGACAATGTTTGGATCCATTTGGAAATCTGCAATTTCACTCTCCATGCTCCAATTTCACTTTGCATGCTCCACTGTTCCTTCCCACATCTTGGCTGACATTCCATTGGCAAGAATCTGCAGGGTTTTAGATAAAGTGTGGACATTCATATATGCTTATGTGTTTTCAGAATAAGATATCATACATAGATATAAATGAAAACAGAGGACAATATCTTTACTTGGCGAAGTCGCATGGAATCTGTAACAAATAACCTTAAGAAATCTTGCACTGTGTCAATCCCTTAAGCATTTAGTCTCTTGTGAAAAGCACCATCTTTTCCAACTCTGTTTAGACGCCATACTTCATCACCCAGAACTGGAGGATAGTGCTTCTTATACACTGTAAGTAAAAAAGTAAAGTTTATTCACTAATTCCTTCAAATTTTGTCTACAGTTCAACAATGATCTCAAATCTACATTGAAAATTGTTCCCAAAAACTATCCTTATGTCAAGTCCAAATCTGCTCTTGAATCTTGTGACAAACAGTCACAAATCTGCAATCAATTCCCTTCAATTTTGTCCATCACTTGTCACAAAATTGTCATGGAAAGTGTGCCAAGAAAATTCTTACTATTGCTCCTAACATTCTTACTATTGATCTCGAGAGGTTTCAGGTACCAGCCTTATTGCCTTTTTTGTGTTCAATGCATGTTTTTGTTTTTCGTTGTCTGACAGTTTAGTAAACTTTTTCTGTCTCAGTCTGGGAAGTTTGGCAAACTCAAAAAGCGTGTTATTTTCCTTGAAGTCCTGAACATGAAACCATACATGAGTAGAATGGGTGACAAACCACCATTATACAAGCTGTATGCAGTAGTGGTGCATTTAGATATGATGAATGCTTCCTTTTCTGGGCATTATGTATGTCAAGAATTTACAAGGGGCCTGGTACAAGATTGACGATAGCAAGGTGATGTTCTTAAAAAATGAAAAACAGAATATGAAGAAAATTCCTTCAAGACCACTGCCAAATATAACACATCTACAAATATACACTGCTTAACATAGCAATATATCGCATGTCAATGAAAACAATCTCATTAGACTCATTTCAATTTTCACTGTGAGGAACCTAGATATAACCTCTGAATCGACATACAAGCTTTGAATGGTTTCCATTTGTATGTGGTTTTAAATTTATCTTGTGCTAAACTCTAAATCAACTTGCTATTTCTTGTTGGCCCATATGAAACTCCAAAACCCTAATGGCCTCACTATGTTTGGTTGCCTTTATTGGTAATTTCACATACCTTATCCTTTCTATTTTCATACCCTATCCACCTTTCTAATTTTGAAAAGAGATATGTGCCATTATTGCTAAGTTTTAACTTTCCGAAACTATAATTCACCTTGCTAATCTGTTCAAGCCAAAACCATCAGTCGCCATACTTTTACATAATTAGCATCTTTGCTAAATACTTGCACGAAAGAAAATTATATAGCATCATCTTATAGATCATTAAAAAGCACACATTGAAGAAGCCACAGTAAAATTGGAAATATTGGCAAAAGCAATTCAAAACCTGTTTTCCTTCCAGATTTCAAAACCAAGTTATGCCCAAATAGAGAGAGAAAAATCTCGCATCTATTAGTCACTCAAAATCAATAAAGATAACTTGATAGCATATAGGAATGATAGTATTCAGCCTCTAGCCAACAAAATAGCAGCACAAAACAATAAGCCTAAACATTAAAAATTTATGTACAACAATAGATAACCTAAGACTCTGTAATTAACTTCCAATTTCAGAGCATCATATTAGAGATCATTAAAAAGCACACATTGAAGAAGCTACAGAAGCAATTCCGAACCTGTTTTCCTTCCAGATTTGAAAACCAAGTTATGCCTAGATGGAGAGAGAAAATTCTCGCATCTATTGTGCACTCAAGATTCGGAACACATAACAAAACTTTATTTTCAAAGAGAATATTCTAATATCCTTCCACATAAAGACCCAACAAACTTAGAAATCTATCTTGATTCTTCATTCAATTTACAGACAAGTTAAATTACCAGACAGTGAAGACCATTGAAGATTATTTCCTCCACTCTGAAGATCTCCATCTAACATATGGGTTGATTTTGTCCTAAATTTGGTTGCACCTATCCACTTGAAACTTTACTGAATCTCATCATCGGCTACAACAGAATCACTCCAGTGAGTATCTGGTCTAGAGATTAAATTTCCATCAAATCTATCATTGCATATGGTAGGCTTCAGTATCGATGCTGACTGACTAGTCCTCTCTGTCCTGACAGAGTCATTTGTTCCATTCCCCATTTTAATGAAATCATTTACTTTTGATGATATTGTAGAAGAATATTTTCTAATATTATTGACTTCTCTGACATTTGCAGCCATTTCTGGCCCTGCACTATTTCTTGGGACAATGAATGGAATTACATCATCCCTACATAACGCCCGAGTACTTGTGGTAGGCTGTAGTTTGGTCAAAGTACTTTTCCTTGAGGACATGACATATGATGCTGGTGCAGAACTTTCAAAAACACATTTTAAGGCAAAACCGGATCCGGCTCTTTGAGGTGTGCCTGGGGCACTTCCAAAGGCTACACAGATTTGAGTTGTAAGAACCAGGAAAATCAAATGAAATAAAACAAGAAAAGTCTCATATTTATATTCAAGTATTTTTTTTAATGTAATTAGAAGGAAATAACAAAAACTAAAATTGCATTTTAGAATCCAAAATGCAAGTTCACATATAATACTTCAACATTATAAGCCTATAATATAAACAAAATATATTAATATTCAATGTAAAATTTTCAAATATAGAGGAAGAGAGCAATAGAATTGCTAAATGCAAAGCAAGTAAAAAATCTACCTGCTATTGATGAAGTCAGCGTCACTTCCCTCAATACCGATTCCAAACCATGTGATGAAGAGGGCCTTGCCACGTTACCATTCTTTCCACTAGCATCCACTGATTGCTTAACACCCAAATGTCCATTAGAATTCAATTTCTCTACTGCAAGCTTATTTGTTCTAGGCACAGTTCCAGAAGCATATGGCCCTACCTGCTGCAAAAGTGAAAGATATTTCATTGTCAATACAATGATCATTCACTAGCATGCCATAAAACAATCAAGGAAAGCACAGAATCATGCACCTTATCAAGACACTAATTTGAAAAATAGTAGTAGTTGATCATACCAACAGGTCAACAACCCAAATACCAACACAACTTTGATTATATGAGCAAGCAAGAAGTTTTCCTTCATGTATGTTGAGATTTTCTAGTTTTGACCATCCAATATCTATTGTATCATGGCATATTAATGGATCCCAAGAAAAAACCTGCATCCAACAATGGTTTGCAAAGAAGGTCTTGAAAACTTAATGAAAAGTAAAACAGGAAATGGTTTTCATGCATAAATGAGGACTCTTTACTAGAAAAGAACTCAACTTCATGCTTTCATGCAATCCAGTCAGTAAAGTTCGTCCATCAGAATTAAATATAATTGAGTGCACTCATCCTGTCTGAATATCAGTATACTAAGTCATTCACCTTAAAAAACACCAAAAAACTACCTACAAATATCTAATTACAAGAAAATACTACACAAATAACTTTAATAATTTGCAATTTGATATAGATATTGGTCAGCAAAATGTATAAACATAGCATTGTGACACAAAGGACCAGCTTATAGATTATTCAAATGTTGTTAACATCATCTTATGAACATGAGTATCTATTATGAAAGATCCAAAAGAATTATAGATCAAAATTTATGGCTTTCGCCAATTGTTGTATATAGAATCAGCCAAAAGTGATATCCAAGCTCAATGCATGCCAGGGAAAAGACAGAATGAATTTACAGTGACTTTGATGAAGATTGTTAATGAGCATTTTTACCTCTGGTCCATGTGATCCAATAAGCTCAAATGTCTCAAGGTCCCAAAATTTGATAGTCTTGTCTGCTGAGCCTAAACAAAATAAGAAGTGGCCAGCTGCCAAAGTGAATACGTATAATAAAAACAAACAGATTAAGTTAAGAAGTCCAATTTCACTTGAGAAGCAGATATTACTTCATAAAGTTGCTAGATGCTACATGAAGGCATGGTTGCAGTGTGTTTTAAATCAAAACAAGAAGGAGAAGTTGAACTTAACAAGTTCGTGAAAAATACGTTCTATCCATATAATAGAATCTAGATGAAGAAACATTGAGCCCCAAAAAGGTTAAGTTTTTTACACAAACAAGGAATTTACCAACACACAATCAAGAAAGAAACAGAAATGGAACTGTAACCTTCAACACTGAAATACAGATTATGGAAGAAAGAAATTGAACATTTGCTACCATAAGTTGAAATAAATCAGGATAAATGACTTTAAAGTTTATACTTGTAAAGAATCCAAAGGCACTCCATTGTCTGACCAAGAACTCAAGGATCCAAAGACTTTAGCAAAAGGGTGTTCCTGTAGGTATTCATATTTCAAAATATAATAAGACTGTAGGAAATGTGTGGGTAGGGAATGTGGTTTAAGGGCAGAGCTGGCCTTTCATTCAAAGTTCAAACCCTGGTTCAATAAAGTCAGCCATGCTTCAATGTATATCACTTGAACCGAGATGAGAGGACGAAACCCTTACAAATATGAGGCACTACGACTGGGATGGGCTGAGAGAACACCAATTTGTGCCCCCCTTTGATGATAAGGAAATGACAATTTCAAACAATCCACCGAAAGGAGAAGGCTCAACAAACATCTAGTCATCGGCCTGGCAGTATGAAGTTTGTTATTCTTAGACATGGGGCTGGCTTGATTATGGTTTTAATTTGTGTTCCATTCTCCTAAGCACTTTTACTATCAATGAATTATTTATAATTTTGCACTTTTACTGTCAATGAATTATTTATAATTTTTTCCGATTTAGTTTGTTAATATTTCTGTTATACTTGTAACTATTATGCCTGAAAACAATATAACATTGCTTAGGATCTTTCTGAAAGATAACAAACCACAAAAGAGATAACACAAGATGTACCCTGGGAAAACCCTAAATGGGAAAAACCCAGCAAAGAACTTCCTCAGTATATATAAATGCCAAATACAAGCCAAGACCAAAACCCGTGAGACAAGATAGTCTCTCCTTCATCCTCTTCAGATCACTATGACCAAATATGTGCTTGCATAAGAGAGTGCTCGTCAAAAGAGAGTGTGTAACAAATGAGGCACCTAGATGGGTATAAATACAAGTGTGCTGACCTAAGACAGGCCCCTAAAAGGCACAGGGCCGACCTACTCAACATAGTTCACTCTCGAATTTATGCACTTTTCATACATCTCAAAATAGTTTCCCTATTTCTTACTCTTCCAACCAGAATTAAAATGACCATGAACTAAACTCTAAATCCTTTCCTAACTGATAACAACTGGAGCATAGCAAAAATTGATACTAAGTATCATCATTCAATGAATAAAGCTTTGGCTCTAAGTACCGCAAAAAAGTTTTGTGTAGAAAACCTTCCTTTAAATATACATAATTAAAGGACATGAAAGGGTTTTATCTTTGGCTTCAGAACTATAGTCAAATCTCTATTAGAATTCTTAATATAGATTTAGCTGTAAAATTGAAACTATAGCTAATCTTTTTCTCCCTGTGTTTTGCCAAGATTGGTCTTATTTACTTTATGGTCACACTGAAATTGAATTCTTACCAGCATTGTGGTAGCCAATATTTAAGATGAGTTGGTATTACTCTGTGGGGAAGTTGGAAGTGGAGAGCCCTGTCTAGGTGCAGGAGAGTGCGTTGGCTTTGGATTTAGAACTATAGTTGGTGCATATGATCCTGAACCTGATCTAGGCTTAGGCACAGCGACTACCAGAAGAACAGAGGTTATAACACCACCATCAACATAACTGAAATGAATTTAAACCAAATAAATCGCATCGAAGACAATGATACCTGGAAGAGTTTGGATGTGTCCAGCATTTCCACCTTGAATTCTATCCAAAACTCCCACCATGGGGGCATTGTTGTAGGTTGTAGGTTCTGTCTGCCGATAGTTGTCTCTTGCGTCAACGAAGTTATCATTTTGATCAGGTCCTCCAACAAGAGCACCTACTAAAACATTAGGGTCACTTCCTTGGCGATTTAGCCATGTAGAATACCCTGCTTTGCAACTAACAAAAGATGAATCCTCTTTGTAAGATACAATGGAGGAATCTCTGTGGTGGACCTGACGAGGATAGTTTGGCCCATATTCCACCATGTAACTTGTGGCCCTTGGATTGTCACCTAGTATGTAATCAACCTACAAAATCAAGGTTTTAGCCAATTGATTGAATAGGACTCTAGTTATTTGGAAAAGCACTCCAACTTGCTACTAAACCACAGCTCAATGGACATATATGTGCTTCTTACCATTGATTAATGTGAAAAACGTGAAAATGGTTGACTTGTACACAGTTTGTAGTGAATAATTTGTATGACTATATCTATATACACATGCATCCATACTTTTGGATAGCATATTGGATATATTGAGAATTAAAAGTCCTAGAACTGGACCTCAAAATTTCATATGGTAGCGACATAATTTTGTTTTAAATTAGATATTTAGTATTGCAACAATGTCCTGAATATTAGAATTTTTAGTAGTTAACTATAAGCACTTTAATATCGACAATTTAAGGTTGGGCATACACTGTAAACACAGATCAGTTTCTCTCTTGAGCATGATCACCCTTGGAACAACTTTAATCATAGCATTCCTAGCAATTTTTGACACTGCTGTACCAGCTGCAGAACATTTTTTTCACATTACACTAGGGCGACTCGGGCTACATGTTGACCTTTACAAGTGTTATTTACATGGGAGGTGGTTCCAGATATTCTGGAAGCTGAGGACATTTACAGAAAGCAAGCCAGTTTAGTACAACCTAAACATTTGAATAATGAAATTTCCTACAAACAACATAGAAAATGAAATTGCACTAATAAACCCCCAATCTAACATGACTTGGCTTTTCAGATAATAAGTTTTTGAGGCAGCTTCCATAGAAACCAAATAGAGACTCTCATTTGTAGAGATATCACCCATCTACCTGATGCATTAATTCCTCATCAAAAGCTCATTTTCTTTGTTATTAAATTCAATTATAAGGAATGAATGAAATATGATCTCAATAGAGGTTAGCTTCCTACTACATCTACTGGGCACATAATTGCTAATTAATATAGCAGCTAGAACATCGACTATAGTCATTTTTGGAAGCCATGTGAAGGAAATGAGTGGCTGGCCATTTTCGTCCAGGTTGTTTAGCAGTCACCCAAAAGACAAAATAAAAATTTCCAATGGAAGCACACCTACCACCTTTTTTTCCCTTCAAATTAATATATCTTCATTGATAAACAATTGAAAAGATTTACATTATTGTTGGCTTACAGGTTTGTGGCTACCTCTTACCACTGAAACTCGCTATCATTTGCATGCTCATGACATG
>LPNX010300025.1:2266-36897 GCA_001517045.1 Pseudotsuga menziesii
TTTACTGGTTGCATAAGCTGGCGACGGCTGCAACTATTTTTTTTTTTTAAATTTCAAGCACCGTCGATATAACGACGGGAGTCTGTGGATATAGCGATGGGAGTTCGTGGATATAGCGATGGCCGTCCATGGATATAGCGACGGCAGTCTGTGGATATAGCGACGGAAGTGCGTGGCTATAGAGACGGCTTGGATCTCCATTTTTTTAAAAACCTTTATACAGAGCGTGGCTATAGCGACGGAAAGGGTCGTCTCTCTTGCGATGCAAATTAGGGGTTGTCACTATTGCGACAAAATAGTTTCCACGGAACAAAAAACACTTAGACGTGGCAATATCCACGCTTTTCCGTGGATATTGCCACGTTTTTTCCGTGGCAAAATTGATCACATGTACTAGTGCCAAGGTCAAGCCCAACTTACAACCATTCTCAAACGACATGTTAAACAATTGGCCGTAACACGTTTATTCATAAATTCTAAAAAAAATCTTCATATTATGATTGTTATACGAACTATGTGCATAGTAGTGCATTAACCAGATCTCTTTTACCAGGTATTTCCCCGCTGCCAGCAGGCCTGTTCAGTACCCCAATAGGTTTACCTTGGTACCATGCAAGCATAGTCCCGCTGCTAGTGAGCATGTTCAGTACCCCGACGAGTTTACTTGCATTTATCGAGCTTCCGTGTTTTGAGTTTTTTTTTACTTAGCACTGAGCCGCTGCCAGCAAGCCTGTTCAGTACTCCGACGGGTTTGCCTTGTATAATGATATTAAATATATGGAAGCCGATTGGTACTAGAGCGTGTTAAGTCCTGCTAAAGACATAATTCAATTTTTTCAAAATAAACTTATAAGTAATTTCATAATGGCCATAACCATAGATCATGTCAAAAGAGAATAACCTAAAGCTGTTCTTTAACCTTACAGTCCTTCTTATTTATAAAATAAAAGTAATGTTCCCCACAGACGAAAATTCCACTTACTCTCGAATTATCACCAAAATACTTGAGAGACAAGTTTTGACAACAAGCATAAGATGAACTAGTAATCCATAGGTGTAAGATGAAAATGTGAAAAATATGATAATGAAAGTAGGTCTATCAAGCACCTGTTCAAAAGAGTAAATTAGAAACATACATGTCTAAATCAAAATACCAAAAACCATATGAATCATAGAAGAGCTGGTTAAGAATGATATACAGAGGATTGTAAATTTTATTTTCACTATAAGCTAAAAATTTCACAAGTACCCCAAGAAAGGTTAAGATACCTGATAAGTATTTTAACATACTTCCCTTTTCCAAGTAATACTCCATGAGCTTCTTATAGAGATAAAATATTTGTAATCAAACTGCAAAACCACTTGTTATATGATTCAATTTATTCATGAAGACATAATAAAAAGAAAAAGAGTCTTTTGTAAACAATCTATTAGAAATGACTCTTATTTATTCAAAGAAACAAGCACATATTTATATATATACAAGTGATAGTAACCCAAAATACTTTTCAAGGATAAGGAGGAGGAGGAATAACTTCCCCTTCAACTAATTCCATTTCATTCTGCTGCAAAACATTCTGTATAAAATCCTATTTAGATGTTGGTTGATGATAAAGTCTGAGTCTATGTCCATTTACTACAAAGGAAACTTCTGAGCCATCAATTGTTTTCATTTTTATTGACCCATTGTCAAAAGCTGTAACTACTTCATATGGACCCATCCAAAGGATAGTTAACTTTCCTTTAAAAATTTTAAATCATGAGTCGAATAGTAGTGCCCAATCTCTAGTATTAAACTGTTTTTGTTTAATAAATTTATCATGCCATGTCTTTCGTTGGTTTTGTATTAGCATGGTTTTTTGGAGTGTATCTTGTCTAATTTCATCTAACTCATTAATATGTAATATTCTTTGTTTCTGTGCTTCATCCAAATTCATGCCTAATTGTGCTTCCATACAAAAGGTTTTAACTTGAAATTCAATAAGTAAAATGACTTGTTTTCCATACACTAACTCATAGGGGGTATGTCCGGTAGTGTTTCTCCATGTTATCCTATAGGCCCATAAAGCCTCTGGGAGTCTATCTACCTAGTCCTTATGATGTAAGTGAATGGTTTTAGTTAAAATGGCTTCTAATACTTTATTAGTTGATTCTACCTAACCATTAGCCTGAGGGTGATAAGGTGAAGATTTGCAATGTCAGATGCCATATTTCATAGTAAGTTCTTTCATTAATTTAGAAGTAAATTGAGTACCTTGATATGTGACAATTTCTCTAGGTACACCAAACCGGGTGAACTTCATATATGAATTCTACCACTGATTTCTCTGTGGCTTTAAACAAAGCTTTAGCTTCTACCCATTTGGTGACATAGTCCGTGCAAACTAAAATATATTTCTTTTTACGAGACATTGGAGAAATTGGTACTACAAAATCAAGAACCCATTTCTCAAAGGGTTCAATCATGACTTGGGGTTGTAGAGGCATTTGATCAGATGACGTAGGTCTACCCATTCTTTGACAACTATCGCATCCTTTGATATATTTGGCAGCATATTTAAAAATGCTCGGCCAATCATAACCAGAATGTAAGACTTTGTATGCAGTCCCCTTATCAAAAAATGTCCTCCACATGGTCCATCATGGCATGCATGGAGGATGTCTGTCATTTTATCGTCCCGCACGCATCGCCGAATAATAAGATCTAGACCAGTGCAGAAGAGATCGTTATCAACCCAAGAATAATTGGAAGTCTGAACTATAATATGACGCTTCTCATGTGGGGACAAATGGTTTGGTTTTTTCCCAATTGCTAAATAATTGGCAATATCTGTGAACCAAGGGGTTTGAAAAAATACAACAAATAGATGTTCATCAGGAAAAGTGTTGTCAACTGGTTTAGAATTGTCTTCATGTTGAATACGAGAAAGGAAATCTGCTACTAGATTTTCTTTACCAGGTCGGTCAATGACGATAATGTTAAATTCTTGCAATAAAAGAATCCACTGAGTCACTCTACCATTGGTGATTGGTTTATTCATGAGAAATCTAATGGCAGAGTGATCGATATGCACAAAAACTTCATAACCTGTAATGTAATGATGAAACTTATTAATAGAATAAACTACTACCAAAAATTATTTTTCAGTAACGATATAATTTAATTCGGAAGGAGTCAAATTCTTACTAATAAAATAAATGGCATAAGGTGCTTGTCCTTCTTTTTGGCCGAGGACTCCTCCTATGGGCGTATCAGAGGCATCAGTAGATATGTGAAAAGGAAGGGACCAATTGGGACCCCTAAGTATTGATGCCACCAATAGTTTAGCTTTTAGGATTTCAAAAGAATTTTGACAAGATTTTTTCCACTGGAATTCTATGTCCTTTGTAAGCAATTTAAACATTGGTGCAGCTATTTTAGTGAAATTTTCAATAAAACAACGGTAATAGCCTGCATGACCAAGAAAGATTATTACCTCTTTCTGAGTTTTGGGAGAGGGAAGGCCAACAATTACTTCGTTCTTCATAGGGTCCACCTTAATTCCTTGGGAGGAAACATGGTGTCCTAAAACTATACCCTCTGTCAGTAACATTTTACATTTTTCGTGACTAAGGGATAAATTCGTTTCTTGACATCGGATCAAGACCTTCTTGAGGTTGTTAAGGGATTCTTGAAAAGTATTACCATAGGCCGTAAAGTCATCCATGTATACCTCCACATATTCATGTATAAGTTCGAAAAAGATTCCTAATACTGCTCGCTAGAAAGTGGCAGGTGCATTACATAAGCCAAATGGCAAAACTCGATAAGCGTATGTTCCCCAAGGGCATGTAAAAGTGGTCTTGCCTTGATCTTCAGGCGCTATTAAAATCTGGTTGTAACCACTATACCTGTAAAGAAAGGCAAACTGGTTTAATACATTCTCAGTGGTCTTATCTTGAAGTGCCAAGGAGAAATCACTAGGAAGGGAGAGATCATCAAAATCTTCATCCCCAAAAGAACAATTTAACCACCATGAATTTTCAGTTATTGGTTGTGATAGGGGGTATAAAATAAGTCTTTGTGTGGACAACCCATTGGAAATAGTCATCTCTCCATCTCTACATCCTATAAAATCATTTGCAATAGCTAACCATGGTCTTCCCAAGATAATAGGATGCCCTTTAGAAGGGTCCTTTGATTCTACGACCATAAAGTCGACAGGGTATTCCCATGAGGCTACTAATACAACAATGTCATCCAAGACTCCAATAGGTTTTATCGTAGTACGATCTGCTAGTTCTAGGATGGAAGGAGTAGGTCGGAGAAATTGTCCTAACTGTAAAACTTCTAAAACTGTGGTGGTCATCATGTTAATAGAAGATCCTAAATCGATTAATGTATTTTCTATGGCGTTGTTGTTTATAATTACAATCATTGCTGATGCTCCTGGATTTGTATATTTTGCAATACGGGACTGGCATGTCATACATTCAGACATCTCTCCTATAACATGAATTGTGAGAGGGTCCTTTTGCTTCTTTCCTGGGTGTTTAATACATAGCTCCTTTATTACCTTACTATAGATTGGTATATCTTTGATAGCTTGTAATAGAGGGATTTTAATACAAATATTCTTTGATTCATTCAAAATGTTGTACTCCGGATAAACTACAGGTTTTTCTATTACTAGTATTTCTGGAAATGGAGGAATTCTTTGCTCCTAAATAGTTTCTTGTGGAGGATGGGTGTGTACTGGAACCTTTGGAATTTTCATATCCTCCAAAATAGCATCATTCATGGGTTCATTTGAATCTTCTTCTTCTTCATTCGGTTCATGAGTGATGACCAATGACTTGGGTTTATCATTCACAACTCTTCCCGATCGTAATTGAATTTCATGTATAGGTACAGTCGAAATAAGGTATGATGGAAGAGTTTCCAACTCAATGCTGTTAAGAGCTTGAGTTGGTTTATTATTAGGGTTAGGTATCTATTGCATAGGTAATAATGTCGATCGAGGAGGATTTGTGTTCTAGAAGTGATGAGGTTGTTGTGTGATAAAAGGAACTAGACGTACAAATCCAGGAGAAATTTGCTGGAAATTTGTTTGATGCTGAGGATAAGGATGATTAGGTGCAGGGACAGGTTGTGACTAAGGATATTGTCAAAACCCCAATTTTTCACAAAAAAATAAATTTTTTGATGTAACATAAAATCTCTATAGTCAGAGTTTGATAACTACTAGCGGCTAGCAAAAAAATGAAACAGTTAATAAAAGTAATGATTAACTTGGAACTAATACTACATTAATTTTGATATGTTATGTAAATGAACTGCATTCAGTTACTTTTAGCTGTACTAATGATTTCATTTTGTTAAGTAGGTGAGAAGTTATGTTCTAATTGGGGCTTACTTAGCAATTGCTAACTCAGCTGTATTTCTGGATCTTACAGGTTCAATAGGTAAATTTTTGAACAAGTAGGAGTTTGTTAAAGCGTTAAATCCAGATGTACTTCTTTAGCATATATAAAATGCTAGAGTAAAATTGGTTATTAGAGTTCAAGGATACTATGAGGTAAAGTAACTTTTCTTTATTTGTTTTGCATCTATGACAGTATTTTAAGTTTATGTCGTAAAGACCAATAACCTTGCCATACTGAATGTCTTTCATTAGTACGACTTCTACTTCATACAATTCTTCTTTCTAGCTATTAGCTAAGTTACTTACAAGTTATACATAGAGCTCATGATTTAGTATAAAAACACCTTTACTGAAATAAGAGTTTACTGTTGTTGTTATTTCTAAAATTTAAAACACTGCTTACAAGCATGGAAATAAAACTAAGGCATTCTAAGAACAAGCTTACAATAGAACCCTTAGCTCTACTTTTAATTATGCTCTAGTAGAGGAAATTTATCAGTTTATTATTGTATTATAGTTATAAATGTTCACTTGCACAATAGTCGTCAAATTACGATTTCGATCTTCCCAGTTTCTTCATGACACAAGTATTGTAGCAAGATTACATTACCATATCATTTATTAATAGTAATAAGTGATACTATCTTTAATCGTGGATAGTCTTACTATCTTTCATTTACTAAGTCTAATCTAACATTGGTTTGATTCATTTAGAGTTTTGGTTCCTTATGGAGACCAAAAGATCACCAACTTCCAAAAAGTTTAACTTACACCAAGGCACTATAGACTATACATATAAATGTAAGAGTTATTCCATGGTGTAAATACTATTTATTTTTATATACACATTGTTGATTTATAAACTAAATTCTTACCCATTAGTGTTTACATAAAAACTAGTTCTAATAGCATAGTCATGCATTGTTATGTTTGTATAAATTGTCAATAGTAGTACTATCGACTCATGTTCAAAGGATTTTACTATACTAATGATCTCTCCATAAATGTTTTACCAAGAAAGATTACAAGGTCATCATAAAACAAGGATAACGATGCAAATATAAGTTTTGGTTCTTTACCATAGCTTGACTTTATGGTTTATCATTGAAATGATATGTTGTTGACTTTGTAAATTACATTATCATTGTAGTCTTTCATTAAATTATGGGCAGTAATTTGGTTTCCCGACAATGCAATGTAAACTATACCATTCGACCCACTTTGGACTGAATATTTTGGTGGGCACGTGGAGCAGCCTCCACCATGCAATGGATGTTTTAAAAGCTTACCACGTAACCCTAACTTCCTCATTCTTCATCGAGGGTTTGGATTTGCACTGTCTGGTTTCTTTGCGGCCATGAGGGCTCGCTTGTTCTCATTTTTCAGCTCCATCGTGTGTGTAGTGAAGCGCTGCAACTCTTTGCATGAGGGTTGAGAGATACCCAGCTCATATTTTGGTTCTTTCTACAGGCATTGTGTCGTTGTGAGAGTGGTGTTACTCCATCCATAGCTTTGAGTGTTGGTTCCTTGTGTTTCCTTTGCCATAGCGTTTAACCTTCTCCATTGTTGGTATAATTTGAAATGTGAACCCTGCTGCCTTTGTCACAGGTGAGCATGAGGGTTTGTTCTGCAAAGTGTGTTGTTCGTCATGCTGGTTCGAATTCCTCCTCGGCTCCAGATTCCTTCACCTTTAGGTAAGGATTTTATCATATTGATGTTATAGATTCCAAGTTACAGTTTTAATATTAGAATTATATAGCTTCTAACTATAACCTTCGGGTTTGTTTGCATGTTACAGTTCGAATTCAGGCTTGGAAAAGTCCTCTCCAACGCTGGTTGAAGTCAAGACCAATGGATAAGCCACGGTTAAAATGTGGGAACTCCCTGTTTGCAATGGTTAAGGGAAAAAGGGTTTTCAGCGGAAAAGAAGCACGACTTCGGTTCCTCCAGTATTTAGATGCTTGTTTTCAGTTTTATTTAGTTTTTGTTATAAAAACCCTTTCTTGTAGCAGGGTAGCTGCGACTTCGATGCTGTGACTTGTATTTAACTTTTCTTGACTGTAAAAGAAAGATTTACATCCTTATGGCTAAGTTATATCATACTCGGTTTCTTAAATCTATGGGGGTTCTCTTGTCTTCGTGGTTTTTACTCGCTCTCTGATTCAAGTACTCTGTTAATTTATACTTTATCTTATAAGGATATTACTATGAATGAAATTTGCTCTTCTTTACTGTCAGTGAAATAATTTTTACTGTTAAAGGTTTCTCTTCTAAATAGATAAGGTTATTGTGAAAGACCGTAAGCTCAGTCGTAAGGTAAAATTTAAATATTTATACTTATCAGTTAAGATAGAATAACTAGGGTTTACTGAGAAAGAACCCTTGTATAGATACATTCTTAAATTTATTAGTTCTGTGTTAGTTTTTGTTTACCTCTTTTTCGTTGTTACAATAGTATTGAAATTATTAACTTGTTAATGAAATGTTTTCTACTCTCTTAAATAAAGAGTTTGTAAATATACTGTAAGTTCTTGAAATAAGACTGTACCCAGTCTAATGCATACTTATAGTCTTCTAGTTTAATTTGTTTATTCTGTTTTATAGAATATGTTTATAAAAGAAAATAAAAGAAGAACTAGGGTTTCAATCCTCAGGTTTAACTTACACAAGTTTAGAGCTTGTCTGGTAAATAATTGTTTCTTAAATAGGTAAATTCTTAGCTTATTTCTATTTACTGTTTACATTTATAATTACATTTGTTTACTGTTTTGTAACTTAGTAAAGATTCAGAGTTATGTAAGGATTAAAACATTAACTCTATAACTTTGATTAATTTTTATTAATAAAGGTTTGTAAACATAATCCTATTCTAGTATGTATTAATTAATAGTTTAAGATGAAAGATTTTTAAGAGTGGTTAATACCTTATTCTAGATACTTAACTGTATCTTCTATAATTTTTTTATTGAATCAGTATATTACATTACTATAACTCTGGTATAGTTCTACTATTTCTTTTCCAACATTTTTACCTAGTTAAACTCATTAAACAATAAACGTAAATAACCATAACACTGTTCTTTACATAATAATTTACACACTGAATAAATTACTCTTCTATATATAGATAGAGAACCCTATCTATTATTTTCAATCTCTTATAGTTTCCTTTCATCTACTTAAAGTATTCTAACTGTGCTAGAGTACGGCCTAGTTTTCCAGGTGTGAAAAAACACAGTCTAGAAATTTATTTTCATTCTAACACATTACTTTTCTGAATCAACTTCATTTCTTTAACAATCTAAAAAGAATACTAAATTCTAACATTTCACATACTGGACTTTAACATTCACATATATGAGTCGAACTAAGATTTATTTAACTAACACAACAAAACAAACTAACATAGAACCTGTTTAGGACAGACGACATCAGTGTTAGGAGGCCGTTCCTCCCTACCAATCTCCTGGAGAGCCCTCAAACAACGCTTCCTCAGGACCCTCGAGCCTGTTCCTGGTCTTCTTGGCTGAGAACTGGTGGAGAATGCAAACAATAGAATCCTCTGTCAACTGACTAGTTCAATATCTTAGTAAACACTCTGCTCTCAACAGTATGATCTTCAGTGTAAAAGCTGCAACTAGATCAATCAGCAGTTATCCCCTCAAAACTTTCCAATTTTCCTTTCCATTGAATTTATGTGAAGTATATTCATTCAACCTGAATGATCACCTCTCTAGAATGAGCAGCCCCAGCTCTCTTCAATGGGAACTTTTATAAAGATTGCCTAGGTCTTTTGGGTCAGTTTTCATTAATTCAGCCACCTGCTCTAATTCCACTTTCTTGGGGAATCATGACCCCAAATGTAGGGAGGTTGCCACCTGTAACAATTGGAAGTGGTTTGAGGATGCTGCCACATGCCAATTTTCTCTCCATCCAGTCTCCTCCTTTATTTACTTATAAATAAAATATTTAGAATTACATTAAATATCCTTGACCCTGTTGAGTCATCAATTACAACTTAGCATAAAATTTAACATATTGTCCTCAAATAATATCAAATTATTTTTTGCAAAATTGGGGTATGTGACATACACACCCCCTTAAAGTATAACATCATCCTCGATGTTATTTATTCTTCATCCTCAGAATTACCCTGGAACAGAATTGGATATGCATCCCGCATATTACTTTCCAATTCCCAAGTGGCTTCCTCTAGACTAAGGTGCTTCCATTGCACATTCACCTAACCAATGGTGCGGTTTCGAAGTGTGATCTCCCTCTGCCCGAGGATACAGTCCGGTTCCACCAGAAAATCTCCTTCTGGTTCCATGTGTACATCATTCCAGTTAACAACATGAGTAGCATCATGAACATATTTCTTTAATACAAAAATGTGAAAAACATTATGAACTCTTAAATTCGATGGTAATGCTAATTTATAAGCTACTTGTCCAATCCTGGACAGTATTTCAAATGGACCACAGTAACGAGGTGCTAGTTTGGAAAAACTTCCCAATCTCAGAGAGCTCTTTTTGGGTCTCACCTTGATGAACACATGTTCACCTACCTGAAACTCCTTTGGAGTTCTTTTAAGGTCTTCTTGACTTTTCTGTCGATCCTACGCAATTTTCAGATTACCTTGTACCTGCTTTACAATTTCTTCCATTTCTTTCAATAGTTCAGGACCTAATAATAATCTATCCACCGGATTACTCCAAGAGATAGGAGTATTACATTTCCTTTCATACAATATTTCGAAAGGACTAAATCTGGCTGACGCTTGATAATTATTATTATAAGCAAATTCTACCAGATGCAAATAATCCTCCCATTTACCTGGCTGGTCCTTCACATACATTCTTAGTAAATCTTCCAGTACTTGGTTTACTCTTTCAGTCTGTCCATCTATTTGAGGATGGAACGAAGTACTAAAATTTAGTGTAGTGTTTAATCCTTTAAACAGAGATTTCCAAAAGTTACGTGTAAATTTAGGGTTTCTATCTGAGATTATAACTTTCAGTATTCCATGCAGTCAGAAAATTTGCTTTAGAAAAATATCAGCTATGTTTGTTGCTTTATACGTAGTTTTAACAGGTATAAAGTGGGTTGCTTTACTTAATTTATCGACCACTACCATGATAGAATCATTTAAATTCTGATTTTTAGGCAGTCCGGTAACAAAATCGAGACTAATTATCTCCCACTTCCGGCTAGGAATGGGAAATGGAAGAAGTAATCCAGGTGGGTGTTGATGTTCAGTTTTCACCTACTGACATTCAAAACACCCAGTGATATATTCTGCCAGTTCAGTCTTCATGTTTGGCCAAAAATATTCTTTTCTTAACATAGTTATAGTCTTCTAATAACCTGGATGACCTGAGTATGGAGTTTTATGGATTTCATTTAAAATTAATAACTTAACTTTAGGTACATTAGGTACATATATTCTGTCTTTGTACAGTAAAAATCCTTTTTCATTCAAACTGTACCCTTTACTTAAGCTTTCTGTGGGATTTTCTTTCGCTTTAGCTTGTAGATTTTGGTAAATTTCATCTTGTTCTATCCCTACTTTAAGCTATTCTTCTAGATCTGTTGTATAAGTACTGATAACTACTATAAAGTTCAGCCTTGCATTTCTACTTAATGCATCAGAAACTTTATTTTCTTTCCCTTTAATGTGCTGAATTTTGAAATCATACTCAGTTAGAAAAGCTAGCCACCTGGCTTGTCTAGCATTTAGATTAGGTTGATCTAACAGATATTTTAGTCCTTTATTATCGGTCATTAGAATAAATTTTCTGCCAATTAGGTGATGACGCCACATCTTTAGAGCATGTATAACAACAGCTAACTCCAGATCATAAGTTGCATAATTCTTTTCATGAACCTTTAATTTCTTAGATTCATAGGCAATAACATGCCCTTCTTGAGTCAATACTCTGCCTAAACCATCATTGCAGGCATCAATACACATTACAAATTCTTTATTTGGATCAGCTATTCTTAAAATAGGTGCACTGGTTAATAAAGTTTTTAACTTTTTAAAGCTATCCTCGCATTTTTGGTTCCAATCAAATTTATTTCCTTTCTTCTACAAAGAAGTTATCGAATTTGCGATTCTCGAAAAAACTTCAATGAACCTTTGGTAATAACCGGTAATTTCCATGAAGGATCGAACATCAGTTACATCCTTAGGAACCGACCAATCTTCAATCACCTTTATCTTTTCGGGATCCATCGAAATCCCTTCCTCAGTCACCACATGACCTAAGTACTAAATTTTATCCTTAAAGAAATCGCATTTACTAAACTTTGCAAAGAGTTGATGATCTCGTAACTCTTGCAAAACAATTTTTAAATGTTCTTTATGTTCTTCTTCAGTTTTCGAATAGATTAATATATCGTCAATAAACACGACTACAAACTTATCTAGATACTTATGCATAACGTTGTTTATTAAATACATAAAAATAGCTGGGGCATCCCGAATGGCATGACGACAAACTCGTAATGACCATATCGAGTCCTAAAAGTTGTTTTAAAGATATCTTCATCTTAATCCTAACTTGGTGATATCCAGACCTTAAATCAATTTTCGAAAACACCGTGGCTCCATGTAGTTCATAAAACAGATCATCTATGCGAGGTAGCGGGTATCTATTCTTAATATTCATCTTATTCAACTGACAGTAATCTATGCAAAGTCACATAGTTCTGTCCTTTTTCTTAATGAAGATGGCAGGTGCCCCCCCATGGAGACACACTGGGTCGAATATACTTCTTGTCCATAAGTTCTTTTAATTGTGACTTTAGTTCATTAAGTTCAAGTATGTTCATTCGATAAGGAGCCTTTGAGCTGGGTACTGCACCAGGTACCAGCTCAATGGTAAAATCTAGTTCCCTTTTTGGAGGTAGTCCCGGAATTTCTTTCGGAAATACATCAACATACTCTCTTAAAACTGGTATGTCCTCCAATTTTAATTTGTCTGTTTTATTTAGATTTTTCTCATCAGTTATTGTTACTACATAAGATTTACAAGCCTTCCTAACAGCTCTCTTAAGATGCAGAGCAGAAATCTGCCTTATGGTTGTTTTTCTAGGGATTCCCTTTACACTTATTGGTTTTCTATCATTATTTATACACGTAAAGGTTTTATCATAACAGTTTAAGATCACCCTATGTTGCTCTAACCAATCCATACTGATTAGTATGTCGTAAGAACCAAGAGGTAGTACATTAAGCTTTACAACAGTTTGAAATTGATCCATAACTACTGCACATTTCTCTACAAAACAAGTTACCTTCCTTTTTGCACCAGTGGCTAACTGAACCAACCAAGAATTTTCAAATTTTTCAACAAACAACTTACATTTTTCTATCAATTTAGGTGAAATATAACTAAAAATAGCTCCTGGATCAATTAAAATAGCTATAGGGGTTTGGTTTATCATACCTTCTACATCCACCATGAAATTTTGATAGTATTCTTGTCGATTCTCCAAGGCTGCATTGATTCTGGGCATAGTCCTCACTAGGTCTCCAACAGTCATTTCCTCCTGTATGGTATGAATATTACTGACAGTCTTTTTTCGATTAGGACAGACTGAGGCATAATGTGGGCCATTACACTCCCGACACTTTATAAGTTCTTTGTGTAATTACCATGATTATTAGCAGACTCTTTCCCCTTTGAATTATTCTGATTGCTTGGTGAATTATTCTTATTCACTTGGAAATTCTTGTTAGGAAAATTTCTGGCCTTATTATTTTTAGAATTTCGGTTGGGTACAAACTCTTTCTTCTTTTGATCATAATGATTTTTATCCTTTTTGGCCTTCCAGTTGGCCATGCTCTCCTTCTTTCGATTCTGTTCAAAACAGAAATTGGCTTTCCTCATAGCTTCTTCCACTTTTTTTGGATTGTCATACTCAATCCTATCCTTGATGTGATAAGGTAAACAACTGAGGAATCGTTGTACCTTCGGTTTTTCATCTACAAGGTATGGCACATACCTGATTAGAATTAAAAACTTGCTGTTCAAATCTTTCATAGTCATTGAACATAATTTAAGCTCATAGAATTCTTTTTCTCTCTTCATAGTACTGTTCAGACAGAAATTTATTTTTAAAGTAGTTCTTAAAAGTACTCCAATTTACATTCTTCTCTTATATTCCCTTCACTCTCTTCAAGTCTTGCCACCAAATATCAACCTTCCCTGAAATATTGTAGATAGCCATTCTAGCCTTTAATTGGTTAGAATAGTTATAAATCTGGAAGTACTTCTTCATCCCAGATAACCAGGATTCCGCTTCCTCCCCCTTCTCAGTTTCTTCATTGAATGTTGGTGGTTTAATCTTTTTAAAATCCTCAGAAATTTCCTCATAGGATTTATATTTTCTCTTTTTAGTATAATGGTTGTCATCACTACTATCACTAGTGGAATGAAAATTACGTTGATCACCAAATACCTTTGAAGATGAGCTGCTTTCATTTTTAGTCTGTTTAATCTTTTTATATTTATGTCAGTGACTTATATCTTCTGAATCAACTCTTTTACCGCTTCCCTCAGTTTGAAATCTTTCTGTTAGGATCTAATTCTGCTCCTCCTTAGCATTCAGAATCCTTTCATTTTCTCGTTTAACAGATTCCATTTCAGATTTTAAGTCTTTTACTATTTGTAAAAGTTCTGAGGAATTAGTGGTTATGTCCTCTTGTATAGGGTCTCTTTGCAAGTTTTCTTTTTCAGTAAAGGGAGATTCCTCTTCCACATATTCCTCCAGTATTTCCATACCTATTGTTAAACTTCAGAAACAATTTCTCTGTTGAATAACATTAAAAGAAAATAACATCAGCAAAATAATTTAAATTCACTGTTTCATAAAAGCAAGTTGGGCTTCATCAAGGCCTAGTCTTTGAACCTTGTGCTCTGATACCACATGTCAAAACCCCAAATTTTCATAAAAAATTAAATTTTTTGATGTAACATAAAATGTCTATAGTTGCAGTTTGATAACTACTAGCGGCTAGCGAAAAAATGAAACAGTTAACAAAAGTAATGATTAACTTGGAACTAATACTACTTTAATTTTGATATGTTATGTAAATGACCTGCATTCAGTTACTTTTAGCTGTACTAATGATTTGATTTTGTCAATTAGGTGAGAAGTTATGTTCTAACTGGGGCTTACTTAGCAATTGCTAACTCAGTTGGATTTCTGGATCTTACAGGTTCAACAGGTAAATTTTTGAACAAGTAGAAATTTGTTAAAGCGTTAAATCCAGATGTACTTCTTTAGCATATATAAAATGCTAGAGTAAAATTGGTTATTAGAGTTCAAGGATACTATGAGGTAAAGCAACTTTTCTTTATTTGTTTTGCATCTATGACAATATTTTAAGTTTATGTCGTAAAGACCAATAACCTTGCCATACTGAATGTCTTTCATTAGTACGACTTCTACTTCAGACAATTATTCTTTCTAGCTATTAGCTAAGTTACTTACAAGTTCTACATAGAGCTCATGATTTAGTATAACAACACCTTTACTGAAATAAGAATTTACTGTTGTTGTTATTTCTAAAATTTAAAACACTACTTACAAGCATGGAAATAAAACTAAGGCCTTCTAAGAACAAGCTTACAATAGAACCCTTAGCTCTACTTTTAATTATGCTCTAGTAGAGGAAATTTATCAGTTTATTATTGTATTGTAGTTATAAATGTTCACTTGCACAATAGTCGTCAAGTTACGATTTCGATCTTCCCAGTTTATTTGTGACACAAGTATTGTAGCAAGATTGCATTACCATATCATTTATTAATAGTAATAAGTGATACTATCTTTAATCGTGGATAGTCTTACTATCTTTCATTTACTAAGTCTAATCTAACATTGGTTTGATTCATTTAGAGTTTTGGTTCCTTATGGAGACCAAAAGATCACCAACTTCCAAAAAGTTTAACTTACACCAAGGCACTATAGACTATACATATAAATGTAAGAGTTATTCCAGGGTGTAAATACTATTTATTTTTATATACACATTGTTGATTTATTAAAATCTTACCCATTAGTGTTTACATAAAAACTAGTTCTAATAGCATAGTCATGCATTGTTATGTTTGTATAAATGGTCAATAGTAGTACTATCGAGTCTCGACTCATGTTCAAAGGCTTTTACTATACTAATGATCTCTCCATAAATGTTTTACCAAGAAAGAATACAAGGTCATCATAAAACAAGGATAACAATGCAAATATAAGTTTTGGTTCTTTACCATAGCTTGACTTTATGGTTTATCATTGAAATGATATCTTTTTGACTTTGTAAATTACATTATCATTGTAGTCATTAATTAAATTATGGGAAATAATTTGGTTTCCCGACAATTCAGTGTAAACTATACCATTCGACCCACTGTGGACTGAATATTTTGGTGGGCACGTGGAGCCGCCTCCACCGTGCAATGGATGTTTTAAAAGCTTACCACATAACCCTAACTTCCTCATTCTTCGTCGAGGGTTTGGATTTGCACTGTCTGGTTTCTCTGCGGCCATGAGGGCTCGCTTGTTCTCATTTTTCAGCTCCATCGTGTGTGTAGTGAAGTGCTGCAACTCTTTGCATGAGGGCTGAGAGATACCCAGCTCATATTTTGGTTCTTTCTACAGGCACTATGTCGTTGTGAGAGTGGTGTTACTCCATCCATAGATTTGAGTGTTGGTTCCTTGCGTTTCCTTTTCCATAGCGTTTAACCTTCTCCATCGTTGGTATAATTTGAAATGTGAACCCCACTGCCTCTGTCACAGGTGAGCACGAGGGTTTGTTCTGCAAAGTGTGTTGTTCGTCGTGTTGGTTCGAATTCCTCCTCGGCTCCAGATTCCTTCACCTTCAGGTAAGGATTTTATCATATTGATGTTATAGATTCCAAGTTACAGTTTTAATATTAGAATTATATAGCTTCTAACTATAACATTCAGGTTTGTTTGCAGGTTACAGTTCGAATTTAGGCTTGGAAAAGTCTTCTCCAATGCTGGTTGACCTCAAGACAAACGGGTAAGCCCCAGTTAAAATGTGGCAACTGCCTGTTTGCGATGGTTAAGGGAAAAAGGGTTTTCAGTGGAAAAGAAGCACGGCTTTGGTTCCTCCATTCTTTAGATTTTTAGTTTTATTTAGTTTTTGTTATAAAAACCCTTTCCTGTAGTAGGGTAGCTGCGGCTTCGATGCTGTGACTTGTATTTAACTTTTCTTGTTTGTAAAAGAAATATTTACAGCCTTATGGCTTAGTAATATCATACTCGGTTTCTTAAATCTATGGGGGTTCTCTTGTCTTCATGGTTTTTACTCGCTCTCTGATTCAAGTACTCTGTTAATTTATACTTTGTCTTATAAGGATATTACTGTGAATGAAATTTGCTCTTCTTTACTGTCAGTGAAATAATTTTTACTGTTAAAGGTTTCTCTTGTAAATAGATAAGATTATTGTGAAAGACCGTAAGCTCAGTCGTAAGGTAAAATTTATATATTTATACTTATCAATTAAGATAGAATAACTAGGGTTTACTGAGAAAGAACCCTTGTATAGATACATTCTTAAATTTATTAGTTGTGTGTTGGTTTCTGTTTACCTCTTTTTCGTTGTTACAATAGTATTGAAATTATTAACCTGTTAATGAAATATTTTCTATTCTCTTAAATAAAGAGTTTGTAAATATACTGTAAGTTCTTGAAATAAGACTGTACCCAGTCTAATGCATACTTATAGTCTTCTAGTTTAATTTGTTTATTCTGTTTTATAGAATATGTTTATAAAAGAAAATAAAAGAAGAACTAGGGTTTCGACCCTTAGGTTTAACTTACACAGGTTTAGGGCTTGTCTGGTAAATAATTGTTTCTTAAATAGGTAAATTCTTAGCTTATTTCTATTTATTGTTTACATTTATAATTACATTTGTTTACTGTTCTGTAAATTAGTAAAGATTCAGAGTTATGTAAAGATTAAAACATTAACTCTATAACTTTGATTACTTTTTATTAATAAAGGTTTGTAAACATAATCCTATTCTACTATGTATTAATTAATAGTTTAAGATGAAAGATTTTTAAGTGTGGTTAATACCTTATTCTATATACTTAACTATATCTTCTATAATTTGTTTTATTGAATCAGTATATTACATTATTATAACTCTGGTATAGTTCTACTGTTTCTTTTCCAACATTTTTACCTAATTAAACTCATTAAACAATAAATGTAAATAACCATAACACTGTTCTTTACATAATAATTTACACACTGAATAAATTACTCTACTATCTACAGATACAGAACCCTATCTATTATTTTCAATCTCTTATAGTTTCCTTTCATCTACTTAAAGTATTCTAACTGTGCTAGAGTACGGCCTGGTTTTCCAGGTGTGGAAAAACACAGTCTAGAAATTTATTTTCATTCTAACACATTAATTTTCTAAATCAACTTCATTTCTTTAACAATCTAAAAAGAATACTAAATTCTAACATTTCACATACTGGAATTTAACATTCACATATATCAGTCGAACTAAGATTTATTTAACTAACATAGCAAAACAAACTAACATAGAACTTGTTTAGGACAGACGACAACAGCGTTAGGAGGTCGTTCGTCCCTACCAATCTTTTGGAGAGCACTCAAACAACACTTCCTCAGGACCCTCGATCCTGTTCCTGGTATTCTTGGCTGAGAACTGGTGGAGAATGCAAACAGTAGAACCCTCTGTCAACTGACTAGTTCAATATCTTAGTAAACACTCTGCTCTCAGTAGTATGATCTTCAGCGTAAAAGCTGCAACTAGATCAATCAACAGTTATCCCCTGAAAACTTTCCAATTTTCTCTTCCATTGAATTTCTCTGAAGTATATTCATTCAACTTGAATGATCACCTCTCTAGAATGAGCAGCCCCAACTCTCTTCAATGGGAACTTTTATAAAGATTGCCTAGGTCTTTTGGATTAGTTTTCATTAATTGAGCCACCTGCTCTGATTCCACTTTTTTGGGGAATCATGACCCCAAATGTAGGGAGGTTGCCACCTGCAACAGTTGGAAGTGGTTTGAGGATGCTGCCACATGTCAGTTTGCTCTCCACCTAGTCTCCTCCACCAATTTAACTAGTAAACACTCTTTTAATAGCTCTCCTAAGCTAATGTCTCCTCTTTTATTTATTTATAAATAAAATATTCAGAATTACATTAAATATCCTTGACCCTGCTGAGTCATCAATTACAACTTAGCATAAAATTTAACATATTGTCCTCAAATAATATCAAATAATATAAAATTGTTTTTTGCAAAATTGGGGTATGTGACAGATATGGTTGTCCTCTCTATCCTTGTGACCAATATTGATTTTGTGGAAATTGAGGAGGCGGGTACTAGGGTGGCCAATTCTGCTAACTTGAATTGTTCCATTGTTGATGTGGTTGATACGGAGGATAATAGAGTGGTGGTTGCAGTGGAAAGTTCTGATATGCTGGTTGGTATCTAGGTTGCCAAGGAAGCCACCTAGATGTTTCAGCTACATCCCCACTCTTATAGATGTCTTGCAACCCAAGCAAGGATGGGTAGTTGTCTGTTGGATGCTCTTCTGTACAGATGTGACATACGGAGATGTTGTTTAATGGACATTACCTTTGGGGATGCTTTGTTCTACATCTCTGACAAAAGATACTCATTGCTGCTTGTTCTTCATCCCGCCTCTTCTTCGCTTGTAAAACATCTAGTTGAGAACCCATTGCTCCTAAGATATCAGTTTTGAAATTCTCCAATATGTTTCCTAACTCTATTTTTGTAACTCCACCTGAACTAGGAATGTTTCCTTTTACATTTCTACTAAAATGCTCTCAAAAAGTTTTTGCAACTTCCTCGCTAATACTAGAATAATTTTTACACATCTCACTGATTTGTGCAAAAGTTTTATCAGAAATATCGCTAGTTTCCATGAGATTAAGACTTTCCAACAAGTCCTCGGAGATCCCCTTAAGGAAAAGTGTACATACTACATCTTCTCAGAGGTCATTATATTTAGATTTATGTAATGCATAAATGAACCTTTTGAGATAATCCTCCAGGCTCTCGTCTTCAAGTTGTTGTATCTTGAATATATCATGTCGAGAGTCCTTGGATTTGCAATACTCTTGATATTTTTGCTAGAATGAGGTTTTCATATCATCCCAAGTCCTGATATTGAATTCTCCTAATCCCATGAACCATCTCAAGGTAGAATCTTTTAGTGTAGCGGGAAAAAGTTTTAGTTTGTGAGCATATTGTAGATAATTATAGCTCCTACAAAGTATATCGAACTCGAACATGAATGTGTTTGTGTCCTCATTAATTTTTCCATAGAAAGTAGGTAAGGAGGAAGAAGGGATGCTTTTCATAGTTACATCCTGCATCGTGTCTAGAATAGGGAACCCGAAGGTAGCCTCGGTTCTATTTTCCCCTTCTCCTTCTTCATTTATAACTTCCTCATGATCTTCATTTCCTCCCCGTCTCTCCATATAAGTTGGATTCTTAACGTAGATATACCTAGGAGGCTCCTTTCGAGGTGACAATGGAGCATCCCAAGGTTCTTTTTTGAGAGAGATATTCCCTTGATCAACCGTATTTTTATTGAATCCTAAAGGGATAGTAGGTTCTACTGTAAAAGTTTAAATTTGCGAAATGACTGGATCTACTGAGGTTCCGAAGAGAGCTTTCACTTGGGCAGGATCAACAAAGTCAATGGAATCCGGGTCTCCTACGAGTGAAAAAGCTGTGTTAATTGGATTCGGAACTAGTGGAGGGACGGAGGTTTCTAATGGCTGATCCTCTTGAATTTCGTTAGGAATGAGGTCAATAGGACCCCCTGCCAAGGTTCCTTCTCCTTCTATGGCTTCCCCGGTAAGATCTCTTGAGAAAGTCTCCTTAGGTTTCTGGGTAGAACTACTTCCTATAGGCATCTTTCAATACCTCTCTGCTAAGTTAGTGGTTGGAGAATTACATCCCCTATGGTAGTTAGTATGGATTTTGATTAGTTTTCTTGTCTTAACAAATCTACCCTGAGGATCTCTAAGTCTGCTCAAGAAAAAATTTAAACTAAAGAAAATCTATGCTACTATTGTTGTTGGATTTGGGGGTGCCTATTATAACAGATGCGCAGGTTCTTACCTCTTGTCTTACCGCTCCCCCGCTACCAACCTATTGCTAAGCTTCATACGGAATTCTACTCTACCTTACAGAACAACTCCCCGGTAACGACACCAAAAGTGTTGGGTGTTATAATGTCTAAATTAATTCACCTAATCTTTAATTATTGACCGGGGTTGGTAGGCTTAGAGTTGATACAAAATATATGTGAAGGTAGAGGGGTTCTTATGTGTCGTGGAAATATTTTAACAAACAAAAGGTCGAAATATCTTTCAAAATGAAAAACCGAGTCAAACTCCTAAGAATTCAACTATTAAGTCAATTAAACCGGAGCAAAATATTAAACTAAATAATTGATAATTTATTAAATTGAAAATGACACTAAAAACAACTAATCTTTAAATTGGAAACTAAGATGCAAGGAAAACCTATTTAATAAGCAAGTAGAAAACTTAATAAAACAAGCAAGTAGAAAACTTAATAAAGAAAATTAAATAGAAAGAAACAAGTAGAAAAATTAATAGGAATGTCTTTGAATTATGTCCTACAAGTCTCTTTCATGAATCACACAATGAAAAAGGAACAACCTAAAAACATACTAAGGATAACACACACAATACTGAATTTACATGCAAAGGAATAAATCAATCCAAATCATAAACACAAAACAATACATCAGTAAAGAAATTATAAACAAATTCAAGAAACAAAACACAAGACAACTTAACACATATTCTAGGTGAAAAGAAGTAAAGAAAATAATAAAACTTTAATACATAACCTAAAACACTCTAACTTTAACTTCAATGTCGAATAAAACTATTATATAACTATCCCAATCAAAGCATACTTCAAACATTAACAAAACATAGCTGGAAACAATTTCAAAATACATTAAAAACACTAAAAACGAAACTAAGGGCTGAATGACAGACTAAACTGTGGGTCTAAAAGGGGTGGTTGAATGGCAATTTAAACAGGCTGTCCGAATGACAGTTTGCACAGTGAAAATAATAAAAATTAACCTAAATGATCTAATCTTCAGCTGAATTTGTGCAGATGCATATCTAATGCATAAAGACAATAAGTAAACCTACTTATTAAGCAAATTCAACAATGACACAACCTTAAACAAATTCATAAACATAAGGAAAACATTGCATGTTAATAGACAAACTGGAATTTAAATTGCATAACTGATAACTTATAATAGACAAGAAATAAACAGAACTGAATTCAAAAGCAATCTATCTATTTGCTTGGAAATAAACTGAACAATAAATTGGAGATAAAATGACTGAAAATAGATTCAAAAGCAAACTATGCACGCAATCTAGTTACTTAATTCTAGAAATAAAATGCATTATAGAAAACAAAAAAGATAATAAAACTAACAGGAAACAAAACTACTACAACAGAAAAAAGAAATAAACAAGAAAAAGAAGGAAACCTCTGGTTGATGAGGGGCCCTCTCAGCAATCAGGGGTGGTGCCTGGTTAACTTCTACTCAAATGCAATCTTCAACAACAAAGCATACAACTCTTTATTCAGATGATGGAACATAAATACAATGTACTCAAGCACAAACTGATAAACTATGAATTCTCTCTAACTCTCTAACTCTAGCTCTAGCTAACTAAGCTCTCACATAGAGACCGCTATATATAATTGTTTACAGGGATGAGTAAGTCGACCCTTTAGTGGTTGAATGCTCTCTAAATTTAGTTGACTATTAAGGCGTATAACAGATCGTAGGCCAACACACAGCATCTTCCCTTCTTCAACGCGAGTCTGGTCTTCTTCATTGGACAGGGTGCGCACAAGATCCTTCTTCAGCGCAAACGGTCTTTAGAGGTAGCGCATGGGTCCTTCTTCAGCGCAGCAGTGAACTGGTGGCGAACAGAGGAGAACGCACGACAAATTTTCTAGAACGTGGATTAATACAACAACCCAACGCATGGTCAGCAGGTGAGGTGTCAACAGAGGAGGCTGCAAGCCGACAGATTATCTAGAACACGAGCTTCATCACCCAGATGCATGGACAACAAGTCGTTAGCATCATGTTTCATGTTTTAAATGCCTGAAATTAATTCTCAATAGCGCGCAGTCTGGTTAGCGATCTGGACGGAAAGCCGAACATCAAGTTGGACCGTGAGCTGGAAACGCTGGGTGTTGATCTAGGGCGAATGAAGTGTTTGTTTGCTGGCGCGCTTCAAGACTACAGTCTACATCAACACGTTTTAACATCTGGAAAAATACCAACGAGTTTCACGCAATGAGATGGATGACGAGCTGGACGTCAAGCTGGACGTGCTGTGCGTAAGGTAGGCTGAATGCATACTTGTTATTAATTTGTCCCAAAAAATAATATAACCTGAAAACAAAGATATAAATTAATTAATATATCAAATGTGCTTTAATAATGTCAATTTTAATTAATAAAATGATAATAATAAATGGATTTTATAAAAAACCTCAAATTCATACATACCTGAGCTGAATAGTGATCTGCGTGACATAAAATATACAAGAAGATAATAAAACATATGTTTAAATGAGTAATTTAATTGCCAAAAATGATAACAAATCTAGGATCAACACACCTAATTTTAGGAGTTACATCGGTTGAGTGGAAAATCAACCATTCGGTGTGATTTCTCCCTAATTGTCACTCTGCATTGGAGCATTGATTTGGACAAGGAGTCAACTGTTAGCAACACATAATGGTATATGTATGTGCTGATGTTTTTTCTTATTGTACCATTGTTTTTTGTGATAGAATTATGTAGATGCTTATTCCTATATTTGACTGGGGATGGAGTTATGCTAGAGAGGACCAAGGTAAGGAAATGGTTCTACCTTTTCGCAAGTTTACCTTCAAAGAGTGGTAAACATGTAAAGAAGTTCATAAATGATTTTTCCTATCCTTGATTGGATATGGTGTTACATTCGAGAGGTCCAAGATGATGAAATCTTTCTACCTTGCTACATTAACTATTGTCACACTCTGTGACAAACTATAGAATAATGGACTTCATTTTCTACTAGTAAAAGCAAGAAACATTTTTGTAAGTTTTGTGGAAACCTAACATGACTTTCCGAGGAAGATACATGGCTATGTTGAATACCTAGTCATATAAGAGGAGACACATGCCATAAATTTATGTGATGCTTAAAGAGGATGAAGTCATTCTTGATGGTCCAAAACTAGTTCTTTCCATAAAAAATGTTGTGCTAAAATTGAACTATGTTAGGGTTCGTTATGTAGTGCGTGGGAGTTATTGTTCCCAAGACTGAGTTGAAGTTGGGTGGTTCAACTTGTTTAGATAAAGCATTGAAAATAATGGTCTCTTTACCCTTCTTATAGATGATTTTATTATCTTACACTTAAGGCGACATATCCATTTATGCGGCTCCAATGCTAGAGTTCAATGTGTCGGCAAGTATTTGAAGTTAACTCAAGTGGTTAGTTTTAACAAATAACTTATTACCAATGAGTGATTGATGTGAGTTGGCAATGGCATGAAATATGGCAAACATTTTTTTGTTGTATGTGGTCATTTTAGCTTTTTATTTCAAATGCAGTGATTCTATGATCTTCTTGTGAGAGCATTACATTGAATCCAAACCTAGAAGAATCACACTCACTCATGGAGAGACAAGTGAAATTAGATGTATCAGGTAGTGGTGTTGAAGAGAGGGATCCCTTCACACCGTGAAAAGATACTTTCTCCTCATCGCCCCAGTGAAGGAATCATTCTTGGTTCAGTTAGTGAGCATAGTTGCCATAACAAAGAAATTTTGTGAAAATATGTGATAAAACTTGTGAATAATTTTTTTTCCTAAAGCTTATTGAGGGTTGTAGGCACTAAACACTCTTGAATTGTTTGAGTCCTTTTGAAATTAGAGTAAACACTCTATGGATAAGAAACTCTAGGACAATTTGGGAAAACACACACTTAGATTGTTTTGCATAAAACTCCTCTTGTGCTAAATTGGCTAGTACAAAATCAAAATGCTCCAAATGATATAGGAAGGGTTTACTATATGGATGTGGATATCACCAAAGAAGACCATGAAAAAGTTATGCAAATAATTTAACACATTGTTCATAAGTCCTGAAATATATTATGACCGTTATAAAGGTTAGATGGCATCACTTGGAAATGGTTGTGGTCTTGATGAATCCGAGCATAGTGGTCTCTTGATCTTGGACTTATGTACGTATCTAACAATAAACCGTACATATATTAGTTTTTAAAAATACTCTAGCACCATGAATTTTATCTAGCAAGTCATCAATGTAAGATAATGGGAATCTATTATTTTTAATGATTTCGTTTAGTGTCCTATAATCAATATGCAGATGGTAAGAGTCATATTTTCTACTTATCAAGATTACATGGGCCACATAAAGTATGTTACTATGAGTGATTACCCTGTCTTCCAAGAGTTCCTCCAAATCCTTACCAATTTTAGACTTTTGAAAATGACCATATAAATAGGGATAAATCATTATGGGGTAGGCTTTTGTGGGGTAAAACTAAGTACATCTTCTATACCCCTATTAGGGAGAAGTTTCATAGGAATCTCGTGGAATAACACTATGTTTCTAAAGTGGTGTAGAGAGCTTAGATTGTGAGATTGTTTAGTGGTATCTACCTCTATATAATGTGAGTAAGCCATGGAGCCAAATTTCCCTTCTTTAAAAGTTTAAATATTGTGTTTAAAGTCAACTTGAAAGCTTTTAGACTGCAAGACTTTGATAGGTATGTTTAACCATCTTGGTGAAGCAGAGAAATTTATACTGGTGGTTAGTAGTGTAGTTATCCAAGGAAATAAGTCATTGAATACTCAAACCAACATCTACTCCAATCTCCATGACATAAAAGTCCTAAAGGGGGTAGTTTCCAATGTATGTTCTACATTATGCACCACACCATTGCATTAAATATGTTTATGGCATCAAATGTTAATGAGAAATGCTCAAAGGATGTAAGCTTGATCACTTAAACCTATTTCTTATTGACAATATTCAATAAACAACAAGGATCAACTAGAAAGAAAATCTTCGGGTTTTACTATAGGGCATAATTTTTGAAGTTGTCACTACCCAACCTAGTCATTACAATAAGCAAAATGGAGGTTCCTTAATTGGTTATAATAGACAGGATTGGTCTTGTGGTGTAAATTAAATGTCTAGTCATTTAGGGAGAGTATATTTGTCATGCCATATTCAAAGTTCGAGTGGCATAAATATTTATCCATAAAAAAGTTTATGATGGTTGCGAAGACACCCTTTAAACTTAGGTTAACATTTATAATAGAGGTTTGAGGTTGAGGAATTATGTTTTTGGATAATCTTGACAACAAGGGTTTTTTAGTTGTTACATTTTCAAATTTCCCCTTTTCATTGGCCCTCCTATCATATGCATCTCTCTTTTTACTATATCCATGTACCTTTATCTTTATAACTTCAACACAACTCTATTAATTTCTAGCTATAGTTATGTCTTTGTCCAAATAATCAAATTCAACTATTCTTACCTCTCTCTATATTTTTTACCTTGGAAATAAGATGTAAATATTTTGCGCTAGAAGTGTTCATAGTTTAATATATGCTCCTAATACTTGGAAGCTCTCAATGTATTCTTCTATTGCTAGGAAGTTTTTGTAAAATTTGCATGAGTTGAACATCCTAGGGCTTATCCTAGTTACAATACACCCTCTAAGTTGACACATGTTCAAACTCATCAAAGTCTTCTCTTTGGATTTTCAAGATTTGTCACTCATCCCATGTGTGTGTTTCCCTATACAAATATTTCTTTGCCATGTTTTAATTATAATTTTTGATGTAAATGTGTTGCATCTTGAAGGTTAACTTGATCTTTCTTAGCCATGTGTGCACGCCCACTTAGCCCTCAAAATCATGTTGTAAAAATTCCTCTATAGGTTGAAGATGGGCATGTCAGAGTTTCATGTGGTCAAAAAGATTTAAGGGGTTTTACGAAATGCTCCCTAATTATTTATATCCTATTCCTCATTAGATATTGTGGGGTTAAGAATTGAGGCATTTGGGTCCAAGTCCATGGTCCCTTGACCTAGGGTTCAGAGTCACTTTCCTAACTTATTTTACAAACTTCATGAATATTTCATATGGTGTTGCTGAGATTTTTGCTTTGTCATTATTTTTGGAAACCCTAGTCTTTGGTTGCACAACAAGAGTGAAAATCGAGTGGCGCTTCGATATCAACTTGTAATAGTCATGTACATAAAAGGGAGATACTACACCAATTATGAAGGTAACTGAAATTGGGAGCCCGAGATAACATAAATTAAATCCAAACATAGAGAAAATAGTGGGGGAATATGCACACATGTGGTTGGATTGTACATGTAAATATATGAGTAATGGAATAAGTCATCTCGAAAAAAAACTCATGGAAACCCTATTTACACCAAAGAGGAAAAATAAAACAATTAACGCCTAAGTTACTAATAATTTCTTATTACATAAAAGTGATGTTTTTACAACAATGAAATAATATATTATGAATTCTCTTTCCTATAACATCAATACAAAATCACAAGATTACACATAAAATATTTCATGTGCATGGAGTTTTAATGCCCATAAAATATATTGTGGCTAGATAGACAAGAAGCATACTAACTAATGATTATTGAGAAACCTTTGTATAACCCTCTTAATTCACCTATCATGGCATGCAATTAGGTATCATATATCTAGGATCTTGTATCAAAATTATAATATTATTGGTTTGACTCAAGTTAGCATATAATGCAAATTCAAAGACCAATGAGTTTAGTAATTTCACAAACATAAATTTGAACATGCCTAAGGGAGAAATAGATTATTAGGTTTTACAACCAACAAAATTTCAATTGACTTATATATATTGAAACTATTATCAAATAGTAATTTCTCAACCTAATCCACATGTCCAAGGAATATACTATGTATATTTTTGGAAGTAGTTTCAAAAACTTGCTTTGAGGGGATGCAGTACATTATACATGTTTCCTTTAACTTAGATGTCAGGTTTGAGAGGTATTTACTATGCTAAATTTATTCGGGACTTGTCCCTAACTTTATCTTTTTCTAGCATGGCATTCAAGTGTGGAAGTGCACGACACGAATGGAACCCTAGCGGATGATTCAACACTCCTTCAACCTTAAACTTCCAAAAGGTGTAGCTAAGATATTAACAAATGTAACATTGTAAAGTTGGTTGATTCCATGACTTGAATCCTAAATTTGTTTTTTCAATTCTATAGTGATCTCCATTCTCAAAGGGCCATGAAAAATTTGGGGAAAATTTGAATATCTCCAATTATCAAAATAGAGCATTTCAAATTTGATTTGGCAGTTGGAGAAGATGTACTAGTGGAGATCCTTTAATAACTTGAAAGCAACACTTTTGTTAGTAACATCATTAACACTTTTTGTTAGTAATATCATTATTTTCAACTAGAAGAATATGCTAACATTTATACCATATCAAGAGATAATATAATTTCAGATGTGTAGGAGTAATATTTGCTTTGTCACAACTAACTAATTACAAGAAGGAGAATGGGGTTTTGTGCTAATAAATCAAAATACTACAAAACAAAAACAAAACGATAAGTTATGCACTTATCTAATGCATTCCTACATATGACTTAAACCATGATGCTAAAAACCAACATTAGACATATGTTTATTAGTGCATATCTAATGCATTCCTACATATGGCTTAAACCATGATGCTAAAAACCAACATTATACATATGTTTATCATTTTATGGTTATGAAAATAACAATAAACATTTATAAAGTCATTCAAAACTCATCTAAAAACCAACATTAAACATATGTTTATCATTTTATGGTTATGAAAATAGCAATAAACATTTATAAAGTCATTCAAAACTTATCATTCAAGAACAACATTAATGTCCCTTAGCTACATTTAAAATAAATACACCTATGTCTCTAAACAAAAGAAATGGAATTCACATTTCTTATGTCTTGAAGCAACACTTTAAAGTCATTTGGTAAACAAAATCGAACAACGTCAAAATTTGACAAGTCATTTAATTACATTATATATTGATTGATTATTAAAATATTATCATATTTTAATAACAAATGTAAATGTTAGTTTTAGGTCTGTAGGTGGATTGGCAAAGCCACCTTCCTATATTTTGGAGCTTTGGGAGATTTCAGGTTTAAGTCCAAGTGTTGCTAGTTTGTGTTCAAATGCTATTAGTCATTTTGGGATCTAAAATGCTCCCAAGGAAAAATAGTAAAATAAGAGTTATGAAATTTGGAGGAAAAAAGAAAAAAAACTACTCTTTCTTCTTTCGTATTTTCAAAGAGATTTACTCAAATTTCAAATGGGAGATAAATTGAGTAAAACCATAAGGAGATAAGTTGAATATACAAATTAAAAAAATAGTTTTTTTTAATGACAAAATGGTAAATCAATCATTATCGTTGACTCATTTTCTTGAAATTCTATTGGTTCCTGAATTCAAACTCAGTAATGGCTATTTTTCTTATGAGGCCCATTTTAGACCCCAAATTAAATCTAATGAATAGTTTGGGTTTTCAACAAGCTGGTCAAGCCTTAATGTAGCAAGAGAGCCCTTGGATCTGCTAAATGGTACACTTCCTTTGGTGGAAACTTACAAGAAATTAACGATGACCAGAGAACTTAGACTAAAGCCAATGTGTTGAAGTTGAACCTATGATTGAAAAAAAATTACAAATGTTGTTCAATGACTTCATTTTCATTTTTATGTGTGACCAAAAAAAATTAATTGCCATTGTTTCAATATTATTATTATTTATTAAATATACAAATCAAGTTTTGTTGTTTCTTTGACAGCCTGTTGGATTTTTTTTAAATGCATAATAAAGGGCGTCCTTATTTTTATTTTAATACTTAGATAAAAAGTTTGAATAGTTTCATGTAGCTAAACAAACATTTGAATGGTGAATGAAATCCATAAAGACGATTATTAATACTCAATTGAATGGATGGAATAATTCAAGAAAGGGATTTCTAAAATAAAACACATATAAGTAACGCATATATAGATAATAAAATAAGGTGATATGAAATTGATTAAAGGATAAACACGATAACAAAAATAATATGTATTTAGTAATAAGATTATTATAAATTTGAAATAGAGAACAATAAATCATGTGTAGAATATTGAGATTTGACTTTTGAAGGGTTTTGAAGTAATAAGCAAATGGAGAAATAAATAGTCAAGAACACAATTTGCATTTCCAATCATTTTAGGGGCTATGTATCACATGTATAAGAAGACACCCGAGTGAGACATATGGAAATGCTTTTTCACATAATGCAATATCATGTTTTTTCAATAATATATATTATTGTTGAGAAAACATGCTATATATATATATGTTGTGGTTCACAAAACCCTTAGTAGGCCTTTTACATTCATAGGAAGAAATCACAAGGGGTCCATCTGAAGGGGCCTCACCCTGTTCACCCTGTTCGCTATGATTACAGAGGTAATTCGATGGGGACATCAAGTGAGGCCCTTATATATCAATCAATATATAACCACCTAGGGATTTGACCCAAGACCTTCTGCTCAAAGCACTCAATCATTTAATCTAGCCCACTGAACTATATATATATATATATAATATCATGTTCTCTATATAATGATGTTACCCAATTTTCCATATAAAATAGATATGGATCAAGCTATATGTGTATAGATCATTTTGGTTGAATGTAAGTCATCACATTCTTATATATACATGGGACTATAGCATTTATTGTTAATATAATTCATTGTTTAATATTTAGTAATTAGTTGTTTTTTAGCTTCTTAATAATTTTAGCATCTTAACATTATTATACTTGACTAAACCTAGAATCTAGGTTTAGTTGTAGATTTTGTGATTTCAAGCTTCTAAAATGCAGTTTTTCAATTTGACTTTTATTACAAATATTTATATCGATGGTCATCATGATTTATAGACAAGTTTTGGTTATTGAATGCCTTTATGTCGATGATCTTCAACATTTATAGACGAGTCTTAATTATTGAATCAGTCACAATTCAAGAATGGTAATGTTTCGCTTGCAATATTGCATTTTTAAATTTAATTATTTCCTATGTAAAATGTGATTGATTTTGAAATAATTTAGATAATTCAAACATAAAGGTGAATACATCAACTTCACTTAATATGTAATGTCATATTTTCTCATGATAAATTATTTCATATTTTCTCTATAATGCATTTTTGTTATTTATGCATATTATGATTTGCATGCATAGATAGCACCCCAATTGTACATATATAATAAATATGTAAGAGATAAATGTTTATGGCGTGTTGGTATTATTATTTGTCCCTCAATTAATTTTGGTTTAATATAAAATATCACATGTTCACATGAATATGGACACAAAATGTTTGTAATACATCATCACCAATCAATAAATATATTGTCAACATAAGCTAGTGTTTAATATTTATTGTGTAATTGTTTTTTAGTTTTCTCAAGAATTGCAACACCATACTTGGCTAAACACAATCTAGGTTTGGATATAGATTTTAGAGTTACCTAGATTCCTCGATGTCCTTTTCAGTCATCACAATTTCTAGATTCTAAAAGGCTAAAACGTATTTTTTTTCAATTCAACATCTATCATAGGGCTTTATGTCAGTGGTCCTCACAACTCATTTCACCTACAATCTTGAGTTTCAAATTTTTTTTTTTTTTTTATCACTCAAAATAGCACCCCGACCAAGGTCATGGATCACGATGCAACAAGTGGTAAGCACGAGAGGAGATAGGGCCCAATGTCGCCATAGCCTAACTCCTTAATCCCTTTGGTCAACTCCTAAGACCAAGGGGGAGTTCCTAATGTTATGATAGATATTTGCAATTGCTCAAGCAACACACAAACACCTTTCCCTAGAAACCTCCTAGGAAATATCAATATCGTATGGAGTAAAAAAATGAAGCATAAACAACATTGGATAGGGGTAGGAGTTATAACACTTAATTGCAGATTCCAAGAAATATAACTTGAATATGTTACTGTTGTTATAATATTGCAACAATTTATAATGATCCCAAAACTTGATAAAAAAACAACCAAAGCAATACCTACTCGCTACATGAGATGTACCTTGAGGTATGATGGTGAGGGGGATATACAATAGGATAAAGGAGCCTTAAATCAGATATGAAAATGTGAAATCAGATATGGTATATGCATTGGAACAACCCTCAAATAAATGGCGATCTCGCTTATCACATTCCCCAATGAACTTCCAACCCCCAAGAGTCATCTAGGCCCAAAACTCTACTATTTAGGCCTTCAAAATTAGATGAAATAATAAATATACCTATTGTACCTGCAATAATAGATCTGCAAAAGAAAACCCTAGCAAGCATAAGTCATCGAGAATCTCACAAATCCACCACAGGAACAAAACAACCTTAAGGATTCACCACTAATTCAAGTAGGGCACACTTTTCTATCCGAATAGAAATTCCAAATTGCAAATATTTTTTGAATGTGAATTTTTTTAATATTTAGGGATTTTGCAATATATATATATATATATATATATATATATATATATATATATATATTTGTGATAAAGTATACAAGAGAATTTTCATAAAAAAAAATGAAGAAAGGGGGTTATGACCTTAGTCCTCAATCTTGGGGCAATTAGAGATCAAGGTCAATGTCCCTACTCAATTTGGCTATTCAAGATTTGTCAGCTAAGGCAAAGAATAATAACCTGATACTAAGTCGAAGTAGCAAAACCCTAATTAAGACTGTAACACCTCGGTTTTGACCCCGTTTGCATTAAAAATGTATATGATATATATATTGTAATTAATCATGGTGAGGAGTTAAAGGCAAAAGCTCCACCATCGATCTAGCGTTTTATGTTTCGGCGATTAAAAATTGATGTTGATGGTATTTCATGCTAGCCCGACACATTATAATTTGGACATCATGTACATATGCAATTTAATTAAAATACCCACAACCAACTATGTCAATGCAACATTAAAGAGATGAGCGAATGATTTCCTAAGGATAAGGGGGGGGGGGTATTCAAACCTTTGAGCCAATGGGGAAAAGTCAAATGTCAAAGGGAGAACCCATCAAAACTGTTAACTACCCATTTCTTGTATTCTTATCTAATCATTTATTTCTGCCAGAAATTGGTTGAGGTAGTTATTGCATGGGAATGGGAAGAGTATGGGCAAAATTCGAATTGGGCAGGGCACCAACTTTGGAAAAACGTGTTTTGACTTCCTGGGCAAGTAAAAACCCAAAAACGTATGCCCATTCTACGATGCATCCACGTTTTTCTCTTCCTCATGTTTTTGGAGCTCCTATGCATTCTCCATTCACGTTTTGCAGTGTTCTTCATTTTTCCCATGGCTGGGAAGTGGTTTTGTTAATGTACGGTGTCTAGCATCTCGCATGAGTGTTTTTATGTTGTTTCCACATTCCCACAATTGGGAATTTCGTGTTTTCAGTGTTGCATAACCAATGAGGGACAGATCCATGAATTTAGGGACTGAGGGAGCCGTTTTTTCCCACGTGAAGCCATAGAACGTTTTTGAAATGAATTGCTCATGCTGGGTTGTTTTTCCCCAAATGTAGTTTTGGCTTGGATGAATTTTGATATATCTTTGGCTATGTGTGAGCCTGCTAGTGTTCCCTTATTCCTTGTGGGGATCATGTCGAGCTCGGGGGTGGCAGTGGTGCTGAGAGATTAATGAGTACACTGGCCTATGGTTGGGTGGAATGTTGCAGTGACATAGCTGGTTGTGGGATAAGCTTCTTCATAAGATAAGTATCTCTTGTGTTAATCTTTGCATTTGTATTTTCTTAATGAAATATGATGAACATGTTGAATGCTTGAATAAAAATGTAATTACTTCCACTGTCTATTGCATGTTTTATACGTCTGTGTATGTTTTTAACTTCAATGCATCTTATATATATTACGTTATGGGGCTTATATTGCTCGGATTTGTTAGCAGTAATGTCACGTCCTCTCTCTGGCAGAGGGGTGGGGACGTGACAGTGTGGCATCAGAGCAGTATTGCAGCATTGGGCCTCAATGGGCCATGAAGAGCAGCTGGCAGAGTAAGAATCAACCTCCGTGTTCACCAGGAAAGAGAAGCAAACAGAAAAATTTTAGAAAATTTTCTAAGTGTTGAATGTTGGTAGTGTCGATAGAGTTAGCCGAAGTTCAACCGACACATGTCGTCTGAGTTAGCTAAAGTGAGCCGACGAAGGTCATAGCGACCGTTTCGGCTGCGTTGGCCGAGTGGAGCCGACGAGGAGAAAGACAAAAAATTCCTGAAATTTTTCTAAGTATGGGAAATTTGCTTGTCAGCTCAGTTAGCCGAAGTCAAGCCGACACATGTTGGCTGAGTTAGCCGAAGCGGAGCCGATGCATGTCAGCAAGAAAGAGAGATTTGAGTCGATGCATGTCAGGTAGAAGTTGAGTTTTTCACCGACGAGAAGAGAAAGAATTTTTTTTCGAATTTTTTTTTTAGTGTTGGAATCGGTAGAATTTGGTGAATTTTTCCGATACATTGTATGAGTTTCGCCGACGCACATCAGAAAACTTTGGAAGTTTCCGCCGAAATGCGTCGGGTGGAAAGTCAAAAGTTTTCTGAAACGACGGAAGGCTAGGCGAGTTTCTATCGATCGGAAGAAAGTTCGGATTTTTTCCGAAACAACGACAGTTGTGGCAAGTTTGCGGATCGGAAGAAAGTTCAATTTTTTTCCGAAACAACGGCAGTCATTAGAGAGAATTTGAGGTAAAAAATGGGCCTCCTAAGAGATGTACTACAAAAATATAAGATATGTTAAAATATTATGAGTTAGGGGTTTTATAGGGTAGGTATATATGACAACTCACCTCCTACACTAATTTTTATGCACAATATAAATAACCATGGTTGAGTTACTTTTCTAAATTGACTATAAATAAAATTA
>LPNX010300025.1:37161-185614 GCA_001517045.1 Pseudotsuga menziesii
GTTTGGCAAGTTTGCTGATCGGAAGAAAGTTCGGAATTTTTCCGAAACCGAGGCAGTTTTGGCAAGTTTGCTGATCGGAAGAAAGTTCGGAATTTTTCTGAAACAATGACAGGTTTGGAAAGTTTGCCGATCGGATGAAAATGGTGAAGTTTGTTGATACGTGTCAGACAAATTTGGAAAATTTTGTCGACACATCGGAAGGGAACCTGATTGGAGGAAAACTGAAAAATTCGTCGAAACAGATATTTTTGACAGGCTTTTAGTGGGATCTGCAGGTGCCAAAAAAGTGAAAAATGACAGTGAGGTTATGTGCCAGATTGCGTGAAAATGAAAGATTTACAAGGGGGAAAGCCCCCTTGACCCCTGTCGTCCCCATGAGGCAGTCGTTGTTTGTGAAAAGAAAAGTCTGTGTGTTTGACAAGTTGTCAATATGGGATTTTTCCAATGTAGGTAAGTAATATATAAATTCTTGTGAATGTTATGCAACTAACAATTGTGTTTATTAACACATTTTGCAAAATCATAGTTACCTTCAAAATCAACATTCCACATAGTGCAGATTGAAGAAGTTGGTTTTTGGTTGAGCCATGAGAACCTATGACATGTATGATTATGCATAGAACCCCAATGAGTACGAGGAAGATGTTATGGGGGAAAACATCAATGTGAGAAATGCTGAGACAGAGTCTAATGGGAGAAGATTTCAAGATACTCCCCCAGATTTTGCAGCCACCATGAGAAGCCTAAGGGTTGAGATGCAAAGTTACAGGACAGATAATGAAATATTGGTTAAGGCTCAGGAGGAGCAGAATTAGCTGAATGCAGCCATACTGGAAAGTTTGACAGACATCCAGAGGTGAATGAACTCTGGGGACCGAAAAGTAAGACTAGAAGGAAGAAAAGGTACTGCTAGAAGAAGAAAGAGATCTCCTAGTGGGTCATCTGACTCTGAAGGATCCACTGGTGGTTCAAGTTCTTCTCACAAGAATAAGAAAAAGAGTCGCTACTAGAACCATTCACATGATGAATTTAAGAAGGAAATCCCCCCTACCTTTAATGGGGAGGTAAAGAACGGTCAAGAAGCTGAAGCTTGGCTTCTTGGGATAAGAAAATATTTCCAAGTCCAAGACTACTTTGGAAATATGAAGGCTAGGGTAGCCATCTTCAACTTGAATGGAAGAGCATCCATATGGTGGGAGCACTTCAGGAAAGTAAAGAAGATTAATTAAATGAATATTGTGTAGAAACAGTTCTAGAAGTATTTCAAGAAGAAGTACCTCTCTGATAGGTACTATGATGATAAGATCAAAGAATTCCATGAGATGAGATTGAGACAACAGACCATGGAAGAGTATACAAACATGTTCTTGGAGCTATTGAGGTATGTTAGGTACATCAAAGATTAAAAAGTGAAAATCCAACGTTTCTTGAGTGAATTTCCTCAGTCTTACAAAGACAAAATTGAGTTTTATGAACCTAGAACTCTGGAAGAAGCAATAAGGAAAGCTAAGTATTGATATGAACAAAGCAAAGGCAAACCTGATTATCATAATAAATGGAAGGACAAAAATAATGAAAAGTCTAACAAAAGGAAGAAAGGTTTCAAACATTCTAACTTCAGGAATCAGTAGAAGCAACCATCCCAAGTTGAGAAGTAGCCATCCAGAGTGGTGGGAGAAAATCCCAGAGAACCACTCCAATGTTGGAAATGTGGAGGACCCCACATGAGCAGGAATTGTCCACTTGAGAATGAGAATGCAAGGCCAACTTACAACATTCAAAATACATGAGCAATGGGTCAAGTAGTAAGGCCCGTCCCTAGGATTTATGCAGCATTGGAGGACCGCCAGGAAGATCACCAGTCAACTGTGTTTGAAGTTGTAGGTAAGATTGTTGAGCAATCTGTTTCTATTTTAATTGACACTGGTTCTACTCACAGTTACATTACTCCTAGAGTAGTGGATATTTGTGCTTTTAAGAAAGTAAAGCATAGCAAATCTTGGTTAGTTCATCTAGCCACTGGAACTAAGAGAAAGGTTAGTGAAGTGGTAGAGAAATGTCCATTGGTTATGAATGGATTGGTCACTTGTGTAGATCTAAATGTTCTACCACTTAATTCATATGATGTTCTCATTGGAATGGATTGGTTAGAAGCTCATAGGGTAAAGCTTGACTGTTATAATAAGACTTTTGAATGCATGGATGAAGAAGGGAACCCAAGAGTTGTAAGAGGCATTCCAAAGGTGATTTCTGTGAGGCATATTTCAGCAATGTAGTTGAAGAAGTTATGTAGGAAAGCTTGCCAACTGTATGCAACTCATACTTTGGAGGCAACAAAGAATGAAACTCCTAGGTTGGAGGACTTTCATGTGTTGCAGGAATTCAGGGATGTGTTTCCTGATGAGATTCCAGGGCTTCCTCCAAAGAGAGACATTGATTTCATAATTGAACTTGTGCTAGGAGAAGTACCAGTGTCCAAGACACCCTACAGAATGAGTACACCGTAAATGCTAGAGCTGAAGATGCAACTACAAGAGTTGTTGGAGAAGAAGTATATCAGGCCAAGTGTGTCTCCTTGGGGAGCACCAGTTCTGTTTGTGAAGAAGAAATATGGTACACTCAGGTTGCGTATTGATTACAGACAGCTGAACAAAGTCACTGTGAAGAATGAATATCCTTTGCATAGGAATGATTACCTCTTTGATCAAATGAGAGAAGCAAATGCATTTTCAAAGATTGAATTGAGGTCTGGTTACCATCAAGTAAGAATCAAGCCATTCATAAGACAACCTTCAGAACAAGGTATGGACATTATGAGTTTGTAGTGGTACCATTTGGTCTCACAAATGCACAAGCTACATTTATGTGCCTTATGAATAGTGTCTGTATTTGGACAAGTTTTTTCTTGTTTTCCTTGATGACATTATTATTTATTCTAAGAATGAGGAAGATCATGAAGAACATCTGAGATTGACATTGAAATTGCTAAAGGATCATAAGTTGTATGCAAAGTTGAGCAAGTGTGACTTCTATAAATATATGATTCATTATTTGGGTCACATTATCTCAGATAAGAGAATTTCTGTATACCCTAAGAAAATTGAGGCCATTATGAATTGGCCTACTCCAAGAAATGTAACTGATGTAAGATCTTTTATGGGACTTGCAGGATGCTATAGGAGATTATTTGAAGGATTATCCAAGGTTGCACATCTAGTCACTTCTTTGCAAAAGAAGGGAATAAAGTTTGAATGGACACCGAGGTGTGAAGAAAGCTTCCAGCAGTTGAAGAATCTTCTCACAAGTGCACCAGTCTTGAAGATTGTAGACCCAGAAAAATATTTTGTGGTGTGTACCAATGCATGCAGTCAAGGGCTTGGAGGAGTCCTTATGCAAGACAACCACGTGATATGTTATGAGTCAAGAAAGTTGAAGTAGCATGCGAATAAATATGCCACTCATGATCTATAACTTGCATCCATAGTACATGCTCTCAAGATGTGGAGGCATTACTTGATGGGAAGAATATTTGAGCTAAGGACAGACCATTGTGGTCTGAAGTATTTGTTTGATCAGCCTACTCTAAATGCTAGGCAAGCGAGATGGCTAGATTTTTTATGTGAATTTGATTTTGAAATCAAACACATAAAATGAAAAGAGATTAAAGTAGTTGATGCACTCAGGAGGAAGGTGTAAGAAATGCATGTGGCATCTCTTAGTATTTTCCAATCAGATTTGAGAAAACAGATTGTTAGTCATACTGCTAAAGATGAAATGTATGTGCAGGTAAAAGACAAGTTGAAACAACAAAGCCTTGAAAACAGGTATGAGGGATATCAATTGGAAGAAGATCGACTTATTACCTATAAGAACATAATCTATATTCCAAATGTAGCAGATTTGAGGAGAGTTGTTATGGATGAGATCCATCAAGCTCCATATTTTGGTCACCCAGGATATCAGAAGACAATTGCTACAGCCAGAAAGCAGTATTATTGGCCAGGAATGAAAAAGGACATGGATGAATATATTTCAAGGTGCATGAAATATCAACAGGTGAAGGTTGAGCATCAACACCGAGCAGGTTTGCTGCAGCCTTTTCCAGTTTCAGAATGGAAGTGGGAAGTTATTTCCATGGATTTTATTACAGGATTTCCAATGAATTGGAGACAACATGATTCCATCATGGTCGTGGTGGACAAGTTGACAAAGGCGACACATTTCATATTGATTAAGTCCACACATAAGACTGATGACATTGAAAAAGTATTCATGAAGGATATTTTCAAATTGCATGGATTGCCTAGGGCAATAGTCTCTGACAGAGATGCCAAGTTCACTTCCAATTTTTGGAAGGGTTTGTTTACGGATTTGGGTACAAAGATGAACTTTATCACTGCCTACCATCCTCAGACTGATGGGCAGACAAAGAGAGTTGAATCATGTGCTTGAAGACATGCTTCACATGTATGTGATGAACAAACCAACCAAGTGGGAAGATTACTTACACTTGGTAGAATTTGCATATAACAATGGACAACAAGCGTCCTTGGGGATGAGTCCATATGAAGCTTTGTATGGCAGAAGGAGTAGGACACCAGTGACATGGGATAATCCAGTGAACAAGATTGTGGTTGGGCCAGAATTGCTCAAGGAAATGGAGCAAGAGGTTGTAAAGATCAACCAAAATTTGAAGGCATCCCAGGATAAACAGAAAAGCTATGTTGATAAGAATAGGGTGAATAGAGAGTTCAGTGTTGGGGATCATGTTTACCTCAGAGTGAGGGAAAGGAAGATTTTCTTAAAACTTGGAAGTTGTGCCAAGCTGTCACCTAGATATTGTGGGCCGTTTGAAGTGCTTGAAAGAATAGGACCAGTTGCATATAGACTTGCATTTCCTGCTAGCACTAGAGCTCATAATGTTTTTCATGTTTCTTTGCTTAAGAAANAAGATGTGATTTAGGTGGAACCTGATGGAGAGTTCCAAATCGACCCAATGCGCATCCTCGACAGGAAGGTCACAATGCTCCAGAATCGAGCCATAAGATAGGTAAAGGTGCAATGGGTGCACTACGGTCCTGAAGAGGCTACGTGGGAGCTGAAGGATGCCATGCGATTGGCACATCCATTTTTGTTCAATTCTGCATAGCACTGAGGGTGGTGCCAGTGTAGAATTTTTGTTCAATTTTGTAAAGCACCAAGGACGGCGCTGTTGAAGGGGGAGGGGAATGTAACACCCTGGTTTTGACCCAGTTTGCATTAAAAATGTATATGCGGTATATATTGTAATTAATCATGGTGAGGAGTTAAGGAAAAAACCCCACCATCGATTTAGCTTTTTATGTTTCAGCTATTAAAAATCGATGCCGATGGTATTTTGTGCTAACCCGACACATTATAAACATCATGTACATATGCAATTTAATTAAAATACCCACAACTAGCTATGTCAATGCAACATTAAAGAGATGGGGGCATGATTTCCTAAGGATAAAGGGGGGGGGTTATTCAAACCTTTGATCCAATGGGGAAAAGCCAAATGTCAAAGGGAGAACCCATCAAAACTGTCAACTACCCATTTCTTGTCTTCTTCCCCAATAATTTATTTATGCTAGAAATTGGTTGAGGTAGTTATTGCATGGGAATGGGAAGAGTATGGGAAAAATTTGAATTAGGGAGAGCACCCACTTTGGAAAAATGTGTTTTGACTTCCTGGGCAAGTAAAAACCCAAAAACGTATGCACATTCTATGATGCATCCACGTTCTTCTCTTCCTCATGTTTTTGGAGCTCCTGTGCATTCTCCTTTCACTTTTTTTGCAGTGTTCTTCATTTTTCCCATAGCTGGGAAGTGGTTTTGTTAATGTACTGTGGATGGAATCTCTCATGGGATTTTTTATGTTGTTTCCACATTCCCGCGGTTGGGAATTTCATGTTTTAAGTGTTGCACAACCAATGGGGGACAGATCCACGAATTTAGGGACTGGGGGAGTCGTTTTTTCCCACGTGAAGCCATAGAACATTTCTAAAATGAATTGCTCATGTTGGGTCATTTTTCCCCAATTGCCATTTTCGTTTTTGGCTCCCATGACATTTTTCATCAATCCTAGAACTTGTATTTTGCTATGTATGCATCTTTTGTTTTGGTCTAAACTGGTTTGGAGTGGAATTGGGTCTGAACTAGCTTAATAAACCTAGTGTAGGAAGGAACCTCACAGACAAATCTAGAGGGGTTGGTTTTCTTCTTTGCACACCCCGAATAGCACTGGAATAAAAGGCATGGCCTGAGGGACTGTGTAGTAGAGAAGGGGATGCTTCCTTGTGTTGGGTGTGTAGATGTTTTATGAACCAAGCCCGATCTGGTGCAGGTGTCCATAGCTCTGTGGTTGAGCTCACAATGTATAAGGTCCCTCAACGCCCTCCCAATTAGCAAGAGCTCTCTAGAATAAGATAATATCATGATAAAGTGTGCACATGTGAACCAAGAGGAGGGGTCATACAAGAAAATAAAGACCCAAGTTGGCATAAATTATGTGTGCTAAATTGGCTATAACAACCCTTACATGCACAATCACCTTCTACATAGCATACACATGAGTCTTGCTAGGAGCACCTAAGCCATGTGTCATAATGGGTCCATCCCAAGAAGCACCGAACGCCAACCTAGGGAACAAATGGCCCAACATGATGAGGGATTTCTGCCCAACATAGTGTTAAGATTTCATATGCTAGACTAGATTCATTAGTGTTCAATACAAAAATCTTAGCAGTAGCATATCCAGAATCACTGATAGAAACACAATCACAAGATAGACACAATATTTATCTTGGGAAACCCTCAAGGGGAAGAAAACCCAGTAAAAAATTCCTCTGTATAAGATGTATAAAAGACAACCCCAAAAAATATGTGTTCTCCTCCTCCTGTTTTCTCTCTCTCTCTCTCTCCTATGCGCTACTCAAGTGAGTGAGTGTGTGTCCAAATAAGAACCAAAGCTCATATATTTATATAGATTGATCCAATTGACTTTTACCCTAATCAAGTTGGCCCCACTAAACTGTCTGGACAGAATTCACCTAGGAAGACTCAAACCAGTATATTATACTATTCATTAGGGTACTAATGACCCAACTTACAATGGAGGCTTTACCTCATGACTCTATGATGACCAAACACAATAGCAACTCCCCAACGGAGGAATAATAACATCTCCCTTGGGTTACATTAGTAAAATAAATTTAGAATACCCTTTGAAGTTACAATATTTCAACACTCCCCCTTAACGAGAAGGTTATTCTATTGACACATCATCATAGACTATAGGAGAATAGAGAGACAATAATTTCAACAGTACATCGAGGTAATACATCTATACGTCATAGGAAGTTTTCACAATCAGTAACTAGAATAGTTACTCTTCATATTCTGCATCACACGATCACTTGATCCTCATTAGAGGAAATTTGGGATCTAAAATGGGCCTTATAAGAAAACACGCCAACAATTAATTTTGTGAGTTGAAATTCAAGAACCAATAGAATTTCAATAAAATGAGTCAACCATAATGGTCGAATTGACATATTTGTCATAAAAGAAAACTACTTCTTTTGTTCGTATTTTTGACATATCTCCTTGTGTTTTTACTCAAATTTCAAGCGGGAGAGCTCGTTGGATGCGGAATTTAATTCCGCATCCAACGAGTACCCGCACTACATACTTTTGACAGAACCCGCTACCCCAAAAACAAGAAATACCTGAAAACATGATGATGATGTCATCATCACATTTTTCCAGGTATTTCTTGTTTTTGGGGTAGCGGGGTCCATCAAAAGTATGCAGTGTGGATACTCGTTGGATGTGGAATTAAAAACACATCCAACGAGCTCTCCCGCTCAAAATTTGAGTAAAAACACAGGGAGATATGTCGAAAATACGAACACAAAAAGTAATTTTTTTCATTCTTTCTCCAAAATTAATAACTATTATTTTATTATTTTAACTATTATTTATTATTTTCCTTAGGAGGCCCATTTTAGACCTCAAATTTCCTCTAATGTTTGCAGCAATGCTTCGACCTTTCGATCCTTCGTAGCAGCACTTCGATCTTTTGATCCTTTGCAGGAGCACTTCGATATTCTCAATCCTTTGCAGCAACACTTCGATCTTCTTGATCCTTTGCAGCAGTACTTTGATCTTCTCGATCCTTTGCAGCAGCACTTCGATCTTTTGCAGCAGCCTTTTGATCTTCTTGATCCCTTGTAGCAACATTTTGATCTTCTCGATCCTTTGCAACAGCACTTCGATCCTTTTGATCCTTTATGTTGTACTTCGATCTACTTGATCCTTCGCCGCCACGCTACCTGCAGTACACATGATCTATTTGTAGGATGATCAATCCCGATCACTTTAGGACCTAAGTCCAAGGACGATGCAATCCTCCATCAACATGATCCATGAAATCGATCAACTGAATCGTCTACAACTAAATGTAGATCTCGACCGCACCCAATGTCGACGCTATCGTTCGTGAGGACTCATCGCAGACCATCCATACCACACAGGTTAGGACCACTCCCAAGTGATTGTTATACTACAGTATCTACACTTACATGTAGGCATACTCTTCCAAGCAATAATATTGTTTGCATAGCAGATCTTGACCACATACAGAATGATGACCCATCGTAGAACATCCATACCACACATGTTAGGACCACTCCCAAGTGAGTGTTATACTACGGCGTCCGTGAGGACTCATCATAGATCATCCATACCAATAAGGTTAGGACCACTCCTAAGCGAGTGTTATTCTATGGCATCTATGTATGAATGTAGGCATACTCTCCGTACAAGAGTATAGTCTACAAAACATATCTTAACTGCATACAAAATGTCAGTCCTGCTGTCTGTGAGGACTCATTATAGAGCATCCATACCACAAAGGTTAGGACCACTCCTGAGCGAGTGCTATTCTACAGTATCCATAAGTGAATGTGGATACTCTCCATGCAAGAGTAACATTTGCAAAGCCATCCTTAGCTAGTAAGAACCACTCTCATGCACAGAGTGTTATACCTGCCATCTTCAAGAGAGGATACTATCATCCACAAGTAAATTTCAGACCTTCATCATCATTGTCATCCATCATCGATGTCAGTCTCATCATTACTCTCCCTTTCCTGGGAATTTCCATATTATCAACCTACTCCCCCTTTGTCTGAGGAGGGTTCATGTCTTCAATCTGATCTTCCTTTTCGAAGAAGGTCCATGTCTTCATCATTTGTAGTCACATCACTGTTCTTCCTTGTGAGGAAAGTATTTTCGAACTACACCAGGCTTGTCACGGAAATATTCAAACTTCACTCGAGATAGAGGCTTGGTCAGTACATCAACAACTTGCTCATCGGTACTCACATACTTGAGCTTGATAGCTCCCTTTTGTACCATATCCCTTATATAAAAATATTGGATTTCTATGTGCTTTGATTTGTCATGGAACACCAAATTCTTTGTCATATTTATATAACTCTGGTTGTCACAGAGAATTACTGTGGTGTCCAACTCCATGTCAAATAATCTTGACATAAGCTTCTGAAGCCATATCGCTTCATAACAAGCATAGCAAGCTGCAATGTACTCTGCTTCAGCTGTACTGATAGCAACACTGGACTATTTCTTACTAAACCATGAGATCATGGCAGATCCCAAACAATAACATCCACCTGAGGTGCTCTTCCTGTCTGTGGCACTTCTTGTCCAATTTGAATCCGTCTATCCATACAATTTGTAGTCATGATCTCTCCCATAGTAAAGTCCCAAATCAATCGTACCTTTTAGGTACCTCATCACATGCTCTGCAAGTATCAGGTGAATCTGTCTAGGTTTGACTAGATATTGACTCAAGGTGTTTACAACAAAGCATATATATGGCCTTGTGTTCGTCAGATACATTAATGACCCAATGATTTGTCTGTAGTGAGTCATTTCCAATAACTCTGATGTCTCATCAAACAACAACTTCAGGTTGGTGTCCATGGATTTACAATCCAACATACCAAATCTTTTCAAGATTTCTACTGCATACTTTCCCTGTTTCAGAAAGATTCCTTTTGGGCTCTGCCACACTTCCAACCCTGAAAAATAATGCATTAATCCAAGATATTTCATCTCGAATTCTTCAGCTAGCTTCTTCTTTCAATCCTTGATCCATTTCTCATTTCCAGTAAAAAATAGATCATCCACATATAGCAATAGTATCACTGGTTCATCATCCATAATCTTCATATAAAGATTAGGATCGACTTTACTCTTGGTAAAGCCCCATGCTTGTCAAGAAGTTATCTATTCTTCCATACCAAGCTCTAGGAGCTTGCTTCAGTCCATACAGAGCCTTTTTCAACTTACATACATGACTCGCTCTGTCTTCGACTTCAAATCCTTGTGGTTGTTCGATGTAAACCTCTTCCTCAATCACACCATTAAGAAAGGTTGTCTTTACATCCATCTGATGTAAGTCCCACTTCATCATGGAGGCAAGTGCCATGATAGTTCTGAGGGAAGTGTACCTTGCTATTGGAGCAAATGTCTCTTCATAATCGATCCCCTCTTTCTGAGAGAACCCTCTAGCCACAAATATTGCTTTGCACTTTCCAATACTTACATCAACAGCATGTTTTATCTTGTAGATCCATTTCGAAGATACCGCACTCTTGTTTTCTGGTTTGGGAACAATATCCCAAACATCATTCTTCATGATCAATTGGTATTCTTTCGTCATTGCTTCAATCCATTCTTTCTTCTGTGCAACTTCCTCATAGTTGGCGGGTTCTTGATCTACAAGGTCACACATCAAAGCTACATAATTGGAATATGGCTTTGATCTTTTGTTGATTCTTATGGATCCTTCTGGCGCTCCATATATTTCTGCTTCTTGTATGATTTCTCTAACCCAAGCAGGTTTTCTCTTTCGAGATATATCCATAGTAGGGGACTCTTGAGGTTCTAGCATGTCATGATGTTTTGATGCTACTATTTCATAAAATGCTTCAACTTCTACCCTTTTGGGAGGTACATCCTCTTCATGTACTTCTTCAAGCTAACACCTTCTAGACTTCTTAAGAGTTGTCCCTTCATCAAATGTTACATCCCTAATAATATCGATATGATGGAATCCTGAATGTATATCCCGAAGGCTTTGGAGACTTCATAGTATCCTACAAATATTCCCTTCTTTCCAGAAAGATCCAGTTTGGTTCTCTTCTCTTTCGGAATATGTACATATACTGGGCAACCAAATATGTTAAGATGGCTCATTTCATGTTTCTTTCCAGTATACATCTCTTCATGAGTCTTGAATCCAAGAGCACTGTGAGATAATCTATTATGCACATATACGATTGTTCTTGTTGCTTCAACCCATAGATCCATAGGGAGGTCTTGGTCATGATTCAAGTCTTCACTGCTTCCATGATAGTTCTATTCTTTATTTCTACAACTCCATTTTGTTGGGGGATTATAGGGAGTGGTTAGTTTCCTCTTCATTCCTGCCTCCTTACATAATGCTTCAAAATCCTTTGAAGTGTATTCTCCACCATTATTTGATCTCAGTGTCTTGATTCTCTTTTCTGAGTGGTTCTCTATCAAGGCTTTGAATTCCTTGAATTTCCCGAACAATTCACTCTTATTCTTCAAGAAGTATATCCAAGTCTTTCTTGAATAGTCATAAATAAATGTGACATAGTACTCATATCCACTTAAGGATATGGAGGGCATAGGACCACATACATCATAATGAATTAGTTCCAACGTACCTTTGGTTCTTGTTTCACTTTTCGGAAAGGGATTCTTGATGTTCTTTCCCTTTGCACATCCCTTGCAGGTCCCCTCATGTTCAATCTTCAAATCTGGTAACCCGGTTACCACCTTGCTCACATAGGGCAATGCTTTGTAGTTGATGTGAGCAAGTCTCCTATGCCACAGTTCACTTGAGTTGGTAGTCTCATGGACAAGGGTTGTCTTTGGATGTCCTTTGAGTTTGTACAGTCCTCATTCTTCTCCAATGACCACATAAGTACTTTTCCATCTATAAAAGCAACTCTATATCCTTTCTTATCTAGAGCAGAGATGGAAAGTAGGTTCTTTTTCAATCCTTACTTCCTTCATCTTCATGGAAGTCCTAGAGTCAAGTTTGTAGCTTGATTCACCAATACCTTTGATGGGATATTGATAGTAATCTCCCAATGATACCTTCTGGGTAGAGTTCTTCTCTTCAAGTCTTGACAGAGTTTTCTTCTTCCTTGTCATGTGCTTAGAGGCACCACTATCAATAAGCCATGTGTCTTCTCCAGGTGTTACAAACCCAGAGAGTGCAAAGAATAACATATATTCTTTCACCTCTAGTTTTCTTTCGAAGCCTTTCTTCTTCTACATCTTCATCTTCAGCTACATGAGCATGATGTCTCTTGTTCTTCTTCTTCTTCTTTGACAATGGACATTCTCTAGCAAGATGTCCTATCTTATGACAGTTGTAGCATTGATACTTTGAGTAATCCTTCTTCTTCTTCTAAAATTTCTTCTTTGAAGCTTAATGATTACTCTTCTTGAAGTTTGATTGTTTTCTTCCTTTTGTATGGGTAGCTAGGGCCTAATCGTCTTCTATGAGGAGAGCATCTCTATTGGCTACTCTAGCTTCTTCGTGTATGTAATATTCCCATACTATGCCAAACTTCATACTTTCTTTTCTGGCACATAGAGTCTAGATGAATGAGTCCCAAGGTCTAGTGAGACCATTGAGAGCAGTCATAACTAGTTCAACCTCATCAAGGGTGTCTCCAATAGCACTTAGTTGCTCTTTGAACTGGGAGACCCTTGTGAAGTAATATTGAATAGATTCTCCTTTGCTCATCTTGGTGCCCTTCAGTTGAACTCTCAGATTCATCTTTTTGTTGATGTTCCTTCCCTCATACATTCTAGAAAGTGCATCATACATTTGCTTAGGTGTCTTCTTAGATGACACTTGAGGGATCAAGTGATCCTTAATAGAATCAACAATGATCCTCATTGCCTTGATTAGGTCTTGTTCATGCTTCTCCTTAGCTTCATCTTCTTCAGGTTCTGCAATCTCATCCTTGATGTACTTCTCAAGGCCATTCTCTTTCAGAATGAGACCAATCCTATACTTCCAAGCCAGGAAGTTTTCTAGGCCTTCCAATTTGTCCTCAAGCTTAGTGCTTGGGGCCATCTTGTCCAGTAGGTCACTAAAAAATGAAATTTATCAAAATAGGAGGCTGGCCTTACTAGTAGATGCGCTTGAGGGAGGCAAATTGGTTGATCCAACTGCTTTCTGGAGATCCCAAATCTTCAGTTTTCAAATCCTACTTGCAAGGTTGCAGCACTGTCGAAATTCTGGTTTTGTTTCACTGCAGTTTTCTGGTTCACTACCAAACTAGGGTTTGGCTTTCCCGAAGATCCAACTACCCAAAAACTTCGATCTAGGGCTCAATAGATGCGCTCCAGGGAGGCACAACTTTCTATGCACGCTAATCTTCAAAACTCCAATTTTTGCAGAAACACTAATTTCTTCCGAAGTGGGAGGAGAGAGAGTTTCACCTTGTGAAAGCTGCTCTAATCAGGTTAGCTCTGATACCATGTTAAGATTTCATATGTTAGACTAGATTCATTAGTGTTCAATACAAAAATCATAGCAGCATCATATCCATAATCACTAATAGAAACACAATCACAATATAGACACAATATTTTTCCTGGGAAACCCTCAAGGAGAAGAAAACCCAGCAAAATCTTCCTCTGTATAAGATGTATAAAAGACAATCCCAAAAAACAGGTGTTCTCCTCCTTCTGTTCTGTCTCTCTCTCTCTCCTATGCACTACTCAAGTGAGTGAGTGTGTCCAAATAAGAACCACAACTCCTCTATTTATACACATTGAGCCAATTGACTTTTACCCTAATCAAGTCGACCCCACTAAACTGTCTGGGCTGACTTCACCTAGGAAGACTCAAAATAGTATATTATATTATTCATTAGGGTACTAATGATCTGACTTACAATTGAGGCTTTACCTCATGACTCTATGATGACCAAATGCAATAGTAACACCCCATTGGAGGAATAATAACATCTCCCTTGGGTTACATCGGTAAAATACATTTAGAATATCCTTTGAAGTTATAATATTTCAATACATAGGGTAGTCAACAATGCCACTAAGCCAACACCTTTTGGAATGAAAACCAAGTGGACTTGCCATGACCAAACCACAGGTCTTGAGCCCAGCTAGACTAACACTTACAAATACAAGCCCAAACTTGGCCTTTTACAATGGCAAAAGACCTCGTCATTCTGGTATATCCTAAAAGGCATGTTGCAAAGAATCTAGGGCATAATAGTTTGTATACTCAATGCAATTAATTTTGAATAATTCAAATAATTCAAATATAGAGATGCATTCCTCAACTCCATAAGCTTGTTGGATTTTTTTATCAAGTATTGAAGCTTAATTTGAACATTCAAGACATCACTTTAATCTTAAATTTTTAAAAATGATCTCTTGATTGATTGCACAATGATTTCTATTAACAATAAATATTTTCTAACTTTGACAATAAACTCTTTCTAAATTAAAATTATTGAATCTCATCTAAGAGTGCTATTAATTTAGCATGATGCTATTTTCTAATCATGGCAATAGATCAACAACTCTAGACATCTTGGATTTGGACATTATATATGATGACTTGGATATTTTCAAAGAAAAATATTCCTTTATTAAACTCCATTACACATTTACAAATCTTAGGGATATGATCTTCTACAATGATTTGGTTCACATAGTGAACTCTATAACAAGTTCAAGGATCATTTAGCAATCTTGACATGATATTTTATTGTAGAGTAGCGATTGATTGGCTATTCCTAACTCTACGTGAACTTAATTTATAGTTGGTTCTTAATTTATATAGGGAAAACAACTCTATTTTCCTTTTATCATTAGACCATGCTATTATATACTTCTCATTAACCCCTATCCTCTTTAAATTCAAGAATATTTATGTTGGTTGATGGAAATAACTAATTTGATCATTAATTAACTATGTGCATGCACATTTTCTTCAATTTCACTCCTATGAAGACCATGTGCTTTGTTGAACTGTATTACAATGGAACATCTAACATATAAATATCGAACGCACGATCACGATTACATTTTCAATTGAACTATATTACAATGGAACATCTAACAAATAAATATTGAACGCACGACCACTAACTATTTTGATCATTAATTAACTATGTGCATGCACATTTTCTTCAATTTCACTCCAATGAAGACCATGTGCTTTGCTTCATTGAATATTTGTTTGGATCCTAGTTGAATCAAATTGACTTAGCTTTGAGTTGAGCATTGGAATACAATGCCCTTATGTTTGAACCAATTATATTTGATTACAAAACCCTCATAGTAGAATATCCTTATAGTGAAATGCAAAAGGCCTTGTATTCAAATCCATTATTAATAAAATATGAAGCTCTCATAATTAAGTTTTGCTCAACTTTGCATCACCTTACATCAAATGCAGCCATTTTATTGATTGAGATTGTTGTCTAAAAATCATCAAAAGATAATGTAACGTATTTTTTAAGTCATGTCTAGAATGAAACATATCTTGAACTTTATATAAAAGACCTTTTTTATCATTTTTTCTACCCAACATGGTCTCATGATTCACAAAAACATAAGCCTATTTCATGCACCAATCCTTATAAAGGAACATACCCCTTGCTTGATCTACATCTACATCCATCATCCAGGAATTCCTATCAAGCTTCAGCATATCACAAACCATATTCAATTTATGTTGTGAAATGACATTGAGAATCGGTGATATACTTTGCACCATTTATCCAGCATTCTAAAAATATATCTTGCCTTGTGTTTATCTCGAACTAACAAGAAAATGTTCATCAATTTCATGCCATCGTATGCCATTCCTGATATAGAAAGCTAACAAATGAAACAGTCACCCATGCTTGAAAGAGAATGAATTGTGATGAGCCACTTGAAAAGAATATTCCCAGCAATATTTATACAAGTAAAACTGTCTATTGTAGTTAGTTCTTGACATAGAATGCAATTAGCTGTTAGCAAACTTATCACATCTTAGTTTCAAGATGGCCAGATGAATTTAATGTCAAATTCACAAATTAACTTGAACATTATTTTTTGGGGCAAGCCGAAAGGAATATACACAATTGTGTACCGACAAGTGTGGAATGGATCATAAACCTTTTCCAATATCACTCATAGGTAGGGAACAATTAGACACAAAGCATAGATAGGTTTGCTGAAATCGTGTATTTGTAAGAGTGGAATGGATGATGAACATTCTTCGATATCACTCACAGCTAGGGAACATTTAGACACAAAGAATACATAGGTTGCTGAAATCCATAAATACTTTAAGAACATGGTGTATCGGAATTTTGATTGATATAAAATCTTGGTCATCTTCCACAACTACATGTCAGAAAATAAGGAGAAGTACAAAGAGAATGTCTATCATTTAAAGAGGGTGGTAAACAAGAGGAGAATAGAAAAAGTAAAACAAAGAGAGGAATCCAAGCAAAGATTATTGAGATAATTGTAGAAGAAACGATACATTGAATGAAGTTCAAGACTAACAAGCACAAGTACAAACAAGGGGATTAATTGGAGTTTATAGGCAAAAACATAAGGAAACAAGGGGCCATTGTAGGGAATCGACCCATTCAATTGTTTGATTAAGGCAAAGAATGATGTTTGTTTCATGTCTACACTTGTTGAAAAGACAAGAACCTATTTTATCCAGTTGAGATTTCTAGACAAAATATCACAGCATCAGTTGTGACACAAATTGAAGAAAAAATGGAAATATTTTGCAGGCTTGAAGCAGTTAACAGGCCTTTTTACACAAAAAGTGCTTCATTTAACTCTTTAACTATTAATATAAGTAAATATAGTTAATACAAAGCACTTTTAACCAAAAAATGGTGGTAGGCGGATGCGAACAAAGGTGGCCACCATAAATCATAAACAACATTCACTTAAAAACCATAAAAGCTACCAAAATTGCCCTAGATCACCATCATCAGTCTTACAGATATATTTCGCAGGCCTTTAACTGAAAGTTAACTTGCTAAGCTTGCTAGGGCACCATAGATCACTTTATCTTTAGGATTTTGTCATGTATAGTCTTAAAAGATGTTGACTTGGAATAGACAGGTACGGGTTCTTTCTTTCAGGTTATAGACTGAAGAAACAACATCAGCACTATGCATATTAGATAAAAGTTACAACACATTTAATCTCTACTTATAAATATCATTTCCTTATTGGAGAAATGGACATTCTGAGCATTTTTACTCTGAAACGAGTGATGATTTGAATCTCCTCCATAAGAGAAGCCGAAGATAGAACTGTTGTCAGATGTGAAATCCGACAGCCAAGGGAAGATTCTTCCTTTGCATCATGGGAGCTTCTTCATATATAGGGCATTTTAGAGAAATCTACTTATATGTGGTATCTTGGCAAGTGATCAAAAGAATTTGACCACAGATCAAAACAACCATCCACAGAAAAAAGAATATTAGTCCAAATCTGCACCAAATATGGGCAAAGAATATATACAGACCTAGGCCTATTATTTTTTTCATTCTTTATATATTAGTTTATGAGAAATATGGCATACTAGGTAGACAAGGATAGTACATTTCACATACAAGGTTCTCATCCCCCATTACATTGCAGTTTTACAAAAGTCAAGAAATCAAAAACAAATTATCAACAAGCAGTCTTGCAACTAAAAGCCTAAGAACTATTTGGTTGCCTAGTTGCTAAACAGTATGTACATTAACATGCTACTGAAAGCTCCTGTTGGTAGTTGTTAATCCTGTCTAGAATGTTGTTACACCTCTCCTCAACTGCCTGCCATTATCCGTAAATGCCAATGTATCGCTATCCTCCCAGTGTCAGGCACCAGTTCTCAACACGGCTCCAGTGGTAGAAACCAGTCCAGACACCGTATCATGCCCTCTAATCATAGTGTGTACCTTTCAATATATATCCATCCAACATTAAGTAACCAATAACCCTTAACCACTAACTATAACCACTTCGACTTATTAAACCTGCAGCAGTAACCATAGCGATCATTGATAAAGCTCTGCATCTCTAGTGGTGGTTTAAAGCTTCTAATTCTCATCTCCAGCTGCATATTCAGCTCAAACATGAGAAACGCAGCCTGACAATAGCTCAGACAGAAAGAAACCAATCAGCTGGTCTCAGAAACAAAAATAATAACCAGAGATGTTCACCTGCAATTTTCCTAAACGTTCTGACAACTGGAGTAGCATAAGCAAAAGTGAACGAAAGATGGATTGGAAAACTTGCAAGGGGACTAGAAAAAATAATTTACATGCAAGACTAAGCAACATTATAATTCACACACATTTGCAAACAGTGAACCTGCTTTAACAGGCTTCCATCTCTGTCGAGTCTCAATGTAAATTTGTACATGTATTCAAAAACAAGAGACGGAGCAAAGCATAAAGCACTAGATCTGAACTTTAGCTGATACAAAATACAAAGAAAAACCTAATATACATGGGAAGTAATAGCGAAATCGACTCCAACATGACCTATAACTAAAGACATAGTTGACCAATAAAAGCAGCTTGTCCCAATAATTGCTGTAATAAAAAGAAGAATAAGGCACAACAAAAAATTAAAGAGAACTCAAATAACAATGGCATGTGGTGTTGGCGTGCTCTGCATGTTTTCATCTGGACGTGTGTACTACCAATATCAAGTGACTACTATAAAACATCTGGCAAAATCGCTAGTAAATATTAGCCCAAATATGCTATTATGACACATCAATGATCACACTTTCTTTCAAGGCTTCACAAATAACCAGTGTTTCTTCAAGTTGATAGTTACTGCTATTTACAATCATATTTTATTCAGTCCATTGCCAAACTATGTACAAATTACAAGAAACATACCTGAAAATCAGAACTAGTTCTGGGCTTAGATGGCAACTTGTCATAACCAATTGGCCAACACTCTGAGGAACACATCTGTTAATGATTCGGTCACCGTTCGTTGGAGGCCAACTAAATTATGGACTGCACGCTGTCAAAAGTCAATGGAAACTCCCTTGATGAAGGGAATTCCAGATAATGCACCAATGCGTAAATGTGATGCAGCCATCTTTATAAAACACACAACTAGCCTGTGACTTTCCTTCAGATTCTAGGGCAATCTGTCATAACCTACAAGAAAACATGTGGATCATTTTGGATGTATCAATATTTGCGTGCATATTTTTCCCATTGATGTGAATAGCCATATCATATTAATGATAGCCTACAAGGGGAGTTGAGTGTAATTGCCCATGACAAGAAATTTCTACTGTAATCAAGTGTGCATTTCAGACAACGAAATAAAAACTACAGCCAAAAAACATGACAATTCAATCTGGTTATAAAGTAGTAATTCTTTTATCACATTAGAATGTACACCAGATGTTTTGCTCGGAAGGAAGTTGAGGCATGATGGTGTATACCCCTAAAGTTGCCCATTGTTGTTGCCATCTTGAATTCCCTCGGGCCATAAAATTGTTTCTGAGTTACTGTTTCTTCTTCTTCGGGAATACAGATTCATGGTATCTGAAAGCTCTTGAATTGAACATGAAGAAGACTTCTGCATTTTATCTTCAAGTATCTGCACAGTTCTTCTCTCATTTATCTGCAGAAGGCAGTTCTTCAGCAATTCACAGGTGCAGGGATAGGGTGGTATCCCTTCGTCTATCATCTCTTCGAAATACTTGAATGCTTGCTCATATTTCCGTTTCTTGCAAAATCCATGAATCACGGCAGCATAGGTTGTTACAGCAGGATAAAAGCCCCTTTTCTCCATACCATTCCAAATCTCCAAAGCCCTGTCAAAACGTCCAACATTGATGAGCATCTTTATTAGAATATTGTATGTATGGAGATCAGGCTTGCATCCATCATTATCCATCCTTTTTAGAAGCCTCATAGCTAGTTTGACATGATTGTGATTACAATGAACTTTCTGAATGATATTGTAACTCCAAACATCCGGTTGGACACCTTTAAGACACATCTCATCTAGTAGCCTATATGCGTCATCCACATTGTCCATCCTGCAAAATCCTCGAATCAAAGCATTGTACGTTATGACACTGGGGACAAATCCATATCTTTTCATTCTACCAAGCACCTTCAAAGCCTCCTCCATCTGATCTACTTCACAATGGGAATGTATAAAAATACTGTAGGTAAAGGCATCGGGAGCAGGTCCCCTAACCTTCATTGAATCAAATATCCGGTAAGCCTCCTGTAATTGTCCTCCCTTACAAAGAGAACGCAAGAGAGTATTGTAAACAATGATGTCTGGATTGCATCTGTGCTCAACCATTTCTTGAATGATCTTCTGAGCCTGTGCAGTATCACCGACATCACCCCAGGACCTAATCAAAATAGTATAAGTTTTCACATTTGCAGGATAATGATCCCTAACTTCCTCATAGAAGCAGTGGGCATCACTGACCAGCTTGTTTTTACAGAGAGCACTAAGCAAAGAATTGAGATCATCGATGCCTGGTTTGCAACCAAAATCCACCATTCCTCTAAAGGTCCGCATGGCGTCTTGCGGTAGGCGGGCTCTTGCGTATCTCTTCATTACAATGGAGAAAGTTTTGTGAGTGATCGAAAGTCCCTCTTTCTTCATTTGTGCAAGCAAATCCCAAATGGTGTCAAACTGTTTAAAGCTCCCTAAAATGTCAATCATTATGTTGCAGGCATCAGTGCTGTGCTTATACCCAGGTTGTCTACCAGCCCAGCCAAAAAACCTATATGCAGGAACCCCAAGATTACAACACCTCTTCAGAGCTTGCTCCACTAAATCCTGTGATATTTTTAAAGAATACCTATCAAGAGCTTCTTCCAGCTGATGTTGAGGGTCTCGGTAATCACTCAGTAATCTGCATATCGTATTCAACTCGTTTCCTAAACGATTATGGGCCTCATCATCATCATTATTGTTATGTTCTTTAACTGTTCTGCATAAGGTTTGATCCCCGGCTGGGGTTTCTGAATAAATATGCCTGGTGTAGACTGAATGACGGGTAATATAACCATGAAAGAGCTCGTTTTGCAAGTAAAAATTTTGTAATGGGGATCTCTTGGTTTGAATATGAGGTCTGGAATTGCCAAGGTGGAGATTTCTGCCTAACAAGAAGGTTAAATATAAGGAAATTTTATGTGAAAATCGATGTACCTGGAAATTGCCGAGGATGGTCGTATGGGTATGATTGTTAACATGCATGAATAAATAGATCAGTCTTCTTCGCGTGATCAATGCTGGTATGGCCATTTCCAGGAAAGGGATCCGTTTTTCAGCATCGTCCGAGGTTAAAACCCTCAGGGTATAAAGTCCGAGTTTTAGCAGGGATTGTGCACCGATTTCAAAAGGTAGATTTATGGTGGTCAACCAAATTAGATAAATAAAAGAATAATATTATGTTATGAAATTAAAAGGAAAGTTATAAGATTAGGTGTAATTATCTTTAATATTATTAAAGAAATGGTATGTAGGAAGAAAAAAAAGGTTATTTTATATTTTGGATTTTACAATCGTTTTGGTGGGAATTAGTTAATTATTTTTTGGTAAAAAATAAATTTGGAAGTGTTTAAATTGTGTTTTTAAATTTATAAATAGATTTAACATCTTTGAAGACATTTATAACATCTAAATTATGTAATTTTCATAATTAATATATGTGATTTTAAGATTTTTTAAAGATTTTCAACCTCATTTCGAACAAAATATGAAGGAAAATATGCTTAAAAAAACTGAAAACTTGAATATTTAGACTACACATTAAAAAAGTGATGCATATCTTTAATTTATTTTATATCACCTACTTATTAAATGTTGGCTAACATTTCCCCACTCTCGCGACCTAGATTCAACAAACCCACAAGACCAACAAAACACCCAAAGACATCGGCTCGACAGAGCAAGCTCAGTCGACAGCACCTGCGAGGCAGGCGCAGTCTCACCCGAGATATCTTAATGTGTAACTTCCAGAACCATGTTTCTGCAGTCAATGAGGGATTACAGTCCCCTAGCGCGCAGCTAAGGAGCTCGACAGAGTTGGAAGGTTGGAGTCTTTTTACTAACCCGACAGCTGCGCAACAGTGTGACACAGTCAATGTGCAACACAAACTTTCCCTTAACAACTTAACAATTGCCGCAACTATGCGACGCAGATGCTTCCTTAACAACGAAAGACAGTGGCGCGGTTGTATTACAACTTAACAATAAATGAACATGGAATAGTATACAATGCTTCGACAATGCTTTAGTCATTCATTCATTCAACGACTTTGATCAATATTGCAACATTAATTTAAACAATAAGTGTAAATAATGCAACATAACCAATAACTAATCACAACCATTCAACAAGTTCATTCATTCGACACAAGATGTAACGTGGAAACCCAACCGGGAAAAACCACCAAGGTGCTCTTCATCTGGCATGGAAAATATATGGCACCTTGCAGTCTGCGACTTGACTACAAACTGTTTTGAGATATGTCTTTTTAGCTTAGACTCTTTCTTGCTCTCAAGCTCTCTGTTTTATTATGTTTTTTTCTACTCCTACCGATTCGCACACAACCTGGATCGACTCTTCTACTCTACTATCTGCGCACTCAACTACAGAAAGACTCTTACAAACGGTCTGCATACACAACTGTGTTGATGTATTTGTAACTTCGAAATGTATTCACTTGTATATTTCATATATTGTATTTCATTGGTCCTCGATGTTCCTGTCAGGAGATTCATTAATGTAATCAAGTCATGTAAAGTCATAGAGATTAACCCTCCTTTGTGAGTCAGGGGTAAAGTCCCCACAGTTGTGGGGCATTAGACTCTCCTAGAGAAGTCAGCCCCAGTAAGTTATTGTCAAGTCGAAAACTAGTATAAATAGAGAGTGAACCTCTCTATTTATCACACACACTCACCCAGCTATAGCACATAGGTGATAGAGAAGAATCTCGCTCAAGTGAAAGAGAGAACAACTATTGGAGATCATCTTTTTATCTTTGGGTTTTACTGCTGCCATTGGTGCTCATTCTATCTCTGAGGAAGTTGCGAGGTTTTTCCTTTATGGTTTCCCCGAGGATAAATCTTTGTGTCTATTGTCTCTTGTGATTGATTGTTGTGCATGCTATTCTCTCAGATAAGATCCTAAGATCTTATTGTCTAATTGATAAAAATATAACATGGTATCAAAGCTAACCTGAGAAAAAGACATTGTGCAGATGCGGAAGCTAGGGATTCTTACTTTTTGGGTCTCTCTCCACAATCCATTAGCAAAAGTAGGCTAGGCTAAACCTCCATTGAAGGGCACATCTTTCTGTCGAAGCATAATCTGATTCGGAGCACTTTCAGTTTTTGACCTACCACTACATCGAGAAATTTGGGCTTTTCACTGAAGAGGAATTTTTTAGTGAGCCCAGGATAAGATTGCTCTCCTCCTCAAAATAGAAGTTAAGAGACAAAAATCGAGGTTTTTGGTTGGGTAGAACTCCAGGAAAGTCAAACCCTAATTTGCCCTGGAACCAAAAAACCAGCATTGCAAAAGATCAGCTCCAGATCTAGTTTTCAACTTCTCATATTGGTAAGATCTAAATCTTTGTATTTCCATTTGAGCTTCTCAGTTAAGATGTCTCATCACACCAAACTTGATGAAAAGCTTGAGGGAGCTGATAACTTTCGAGCCTGGAAGTATAGGATCTCCCTGGTCCTGAAAGAAAATGAGTTGGACTCTTACATCAGTGAAGAGGTTCCAATTCCAGAGGGAGATGAAGCTAAGGCCTTACACAAAAGAAAATTGGTCACGGCTAAGAGGATTATTATTGATTCAATCAATGATCACCTCATACCACAGGTGTCCTCCCTAAAGACACCTAAATAAATGTTTGATGCCTTGACCAAGCTATTTGAAGGGAAGAACATAAACTAGAAGATGGCTTTGAGGAACCAGTTGAAGGATGTGAAGATCCAGAACACGGAGACCATACAATCATACTTTACAAGGGTTCCCAGATCAAAGAACAACTTGAAACAGTGGATGAAGAAGTGGAGAATGCGAAAAGTGTGATGACCACCTTGAATGGTCTCCCTAGGTCACGGGACTCTTTCAATCAAGGGATTTGTGCTAAAAGAAAGCTAGTCACCTTCAGTAGACCGTGGGAGGAATGTTCACAAGAAGAAGCTCGAATAGTAGCCCAAGAAGAAAAGATGGGAAGTGAAGATCAAGCTCTCATAGTACACTCCAAGAAAAACAGAAGGGACTATCATCATCACAAAGGTAAGCACTCTCACTAGAAAGATAACCCTAGAAGATCTAACATAGATCTTTCTAGTATTAGATGCTTTACATGCGATGAGAAATGACACATCTCTAGATTATGTCCCAGAAACAAAGGTGTCTCTCACAAGAAGAAGGGAAACAAGAGAAGACATCATGCTCATGCTACAGAGGATGATGAACCTTCCAAGAAGAGAGTCAAACAAGAAAGTGAAGATTCTTCAAGTGATGAAGAGTATGTTTTGATTTTTGCCCTCACAGGAACTGTCACACATGGGAGCAAGGATTGGCTTATCGATAGTGGGGCTTCCAAGCATATCATGGGATTCAAAGAATCATTTGTGAAATTATCAGAACATGAGTCACCCCACAAGGTGAAACTTGGGGATGACTACCAATATCCAATAAAAGGTAGTGGTGAATCCTCCTACAAGTTAGACTTTGGAAAGTCTATAAAAATGAAGGATGTCTTGTTTGTACCAGGACTAAAGAAGAACCTCCTCTTCATCTCTACATTGGATGCAAAAGGCCTGAGGGTTGCATTTGTAGATGGCCAAGTTCTTATGTGGCCAAAGGAAAAGACTATAGATGATGCAATTGTTATTGGAGAGCAAGAGGGAGGATTATACAAGCTAAAGGGCCAACCAAAACAAGCTGTGATCCATGACTCAGTAGAGCCAAATGAACTTTGGCACAGAAGGCTTGCACATATGCACTATAGAGCACTACCACTTGTAAGCAAAGTTGTCGAAGGTCTTCCAGAAATACAGGCAAAACATGACGGTGTTTGCAAAGGATGTGCGAAAGGAAAGAACACAAAGAAGACATTTCCAAGTAGAGAGAGCAAGGCAAAAGGAATCTTGGAAATCATCCACTCCGATGTATGCGGTCTGATGTCATCTAGTTCATTGAGTGGGTATGTATACGATGTTTCTTTCATTGATAATTTGTCTAGGAAGACATGGATATACTTCTTGAAAACAAAGATGAAGTATTCAACAAGTTTAAAGAGTTCAAAGCCTTGATCGAGAACCACACAAAAAAGAAAATCAAGACCTTTCGATCAAACAATGGTGGAGAATTCACATCAAATGAATTCAAATAATTATGCAGAGATTCAGGGATTAAGAGGGAGTTGACCACTCCATACACTCCACAACGGAATGGGGTTGTAGAAAGAAAGAATAGAACGATTATGGAAGATGCAAGGGCAATGATTCATGATCAAGATCTTCCCATGAATCTATGGGCATAAGTTGCTAGAACAACTATGTATGTATAGAACCGTACTCCACATAGAGTACTCGAGAACAAGACACCTGAAGAAGTCTTCTCCGGCAAGAAACTAGAAGTCAGTCATCTTAGAATATTTGGTTGTCTAGTGTACATACACATTCCGAAAGAAAAGAGGACAAAGTTAGATCCTTCAGGGAAGAAGGGTATATTTGTGGGATATAGTGAAAGCTCGAAGGCTTACAGAATATACTTCCCTGGATTCAAGAAGATCGACATCAGCAAGGATGTAACATTTGACGAAGACTCAACTTACAACAAATCCAGAAAGAGATCTGTTGAAGAACCTGAAGAAACAGAAGTACCCATGATTCAAGATACAACTATGAATGATGCAACTCAAGAAGAATATCGATAAATATAAGAACCCCAGGAACCTGTAGATCCACCCCAGGAGAAGAATCCTCACAAGAGGAAACCTACATGGGTACAAGAGGCTATCCAAGGTGCAGAAAGATATGGGGCTCCAAAAGAAATGCACAGAGAGAGGAAGAGAACTAGGACCTACTACGAATATGTAGCCCTATTATGTGACATAATTGATAAAGAAACTTCCAACTATGAAGAAGCGGGAAAGAAGAAAGAATGAAAGGATGCTATGATCGAGGAGTACCAGTCGATCATGAAGAATGACGTATGGGATGTTGTCCCAAGACCATAGGGGAAGTCTGTTGTGACTTCCAAGTGGATCTATAAGATCAAGCATGCTGCAGATGGCAGATATAAATAAAGATTTGTGGCTCGTGGCTTCTTCCAGAAAGAAGGAATAGATTATGAAGACACTTTTGCACCTATACCTAGATACACTTCCATCATATCAATACTTGCTCTGGCTGCAGTGATGAAATGGAAGATACACCAGATGGATGTCAAGACTGCTTTCTTGAACAATGCAGTAGAAGAGGAAGTGTATGTGGAGCAACCATTCGGTTTTGAGACACATGATAGGAAGACTCATGTGTGTAAATTGAAGAAATCCCTGTACGGTTTGAAACAGGCACCTGGGACATCGTACGGCAGAATTGACAGCTTCCTGACTAGTTTGGGCTTTACCAAGAGTAAAGTGGATTCCAACCTTTACTACAAGCTTTAAGAAGAGAACCTAGTGATACTCCTACTATATGTATATGACCTGTTTGTAATAGGTGAGGATGGGTTTATTGCTGATACGAAGAGGAAGCTTGCTGCTGAGTTCAAGATGAAGGACTTGGGCATGATGCACTATTTTCTAGGCATGGAGGTGTGGTAGAATGCATATGGAATCTACCTGGGACAAGGGAAGTATGCAGTAGAGATCCTAAAGAGGTTCGGGATGATGGACTGCAAGGCCATGACCACACATGTGGCATCGAACCTGAAGCTATTGAGTGATGCTTCATCAGAGTCGGTTGATGCTACGATGTATTGTCAGATGATTGGGTCCTTGATGTATCTGATGAACATGAGACCAGATATTTGCTTTGCTGTGAACACATTGAGTTAGTTCCTGACAGATCCAAGACATGTTCACTTGATTGTTGTAAATCATATTCTGAGGTACCTAAAGGGTACAGTTAATTATAGGCTCAAGTATGAGGCAAATCAGAAGATTAACCTAGAGGGTTATGTGGATTCAGATTGGGCAGGCAGTGCCATTGATAGGAAGAGCACTTCTGGGTGTTGCTTCAGTATGGGATCAGGTGTGATCTCTTGGTTTAGCAGGAAGTAGTTCTGCATGGCATTGAGTACAGCCGAAGCAGAGTATGCCGCAGCTTGTTTGGCTAGTTGTGAGGCAGTATGGATGAGGAAGCTACTATCTGATTTGTTTGATCTCCAGTTAGATGCTACTTGTATATATTGCAACAACCAGAGTTATGTAAGTTGTCGGAGAACCCAGTGTTCCATGAAAAGTCGAAGCATATCGATATCAATACCACTATATTAGGGATATGGTGCAGAGGGGAGCAGTGAAGCTCCAGTATGTTGCGATGGACGAATAGATAGCTGATGTGTTGACTAAGCCATTATTCATAGTGAAGTTTGAGTACTTCTGGGAGAAGCTTGGTGTACTCCAGATAGAGATTCCTTCCAAGAGGAAGTGATGAGTCTGTGAGCCTTTCTGATATGGTGGTAGGCAGGGCCTCCCATGGTCAGATGTAAGTGTTGTGCCCTTCTAACATGGTGGTAGGATTGGTTCCTCCCATGGCCAGATGTAAGTATTGTGCCCTTTTGACATGGTTTTAGGATTGGTTCTTCCCATAGTCAGATGTAAGTGCTATGCCATTCTGACATGGTGGTAGGATTGGTTCCTCCCATGGTCAGATATAAGTGCTGTGCCATTTTGACATGGTGGTAGGCGGGGCCTCCCATGGTCAGATATAAGTGTAGAGGCTTACACCTAGCATGAAAAAGGGTTGGATCTGTAGAGACCCACATCCAGTATGAAAAAAGGACTGGCTTTGTGGAAGTACATCCATCATGAAAAAGGGTTGGCTTTGTAGTGGCCTGCATCTAGTATGAAAAACGACTGGCTCTGTAGAGACCCACATCTAGTATGAAAAAGGACTGGCTCTGTGGAAGTACATCCAGCATGAAAAAGGGTTGGCTCTGTAGAGACCCACATCCAGTATGAAAAAGGGATGGCTCTATGGAATCACATCCAACATGAAAAAGGGTTGGCTCTGTAGTGGCCTACATCCAGTATGAAAAAGGACTGGCTCTGTAGAGACCCACATCCAGTATGAAAAAGGATTGGCTCTGTGGAAGTACATCCATCATGAAAAATGGTTGGCTCTGTAGTGGTGTTATCCAGTACGAAAAAGGACTGGCTCTGTAGAGACCCACATCCAGTATGAAAAAATACTGGTTCTGTGGAGGTACATCTAGTATGAAAAAGGACTAGCTCTGTAGAGGCCTACATCTAGTATGAAAAAGGATTGGCTCTGTAGAGGAAGACCTACATGGAGGCTAGGCCTACAACCAGCTTGAAAAAAGGCTGTCTCTGTAGAACTTCCTGTGATGAGAAGAATTGAGAGATAACACCATTTGTTTGAGATAGCAGAAGCAATGATGATGATGATGATCCATTGATGATCCATCTTTGATCATGATCCGGTGATGATCCAATGATGATCTAGCTTTGATGATGATCTAGTGATGATCCAGATTTGATGATGATCAAGCTTTGATGATGATCCAGAGAAGAAGACTTGTACTGATGAATTGTGTCAAGAGAATACCTTCCTAGTTAAGAGGGAGTGTTGATGTATTTGTAACTTCGGAATGTATTCACTTGTATATTTCATATATTGTATTTTATTGGTCCCTGATGTTCCTATCGGGAGATTCATTAATGTAATCAAGTCATGTAAAGTCATAGATATTAACCCTCCTTTGTGAGTCGGGGGTAAAGTCCCCACAGTTGTGGGGCACTAGGGTTATTAGACTCTCCTAGAGAAGTCGGCCCTAGTAAGTTATTGTCAAGTTGGAAACTAGTATAAATAGAGAGTGAGCCTCTCTATTTATCACACACACTCACCCAGCTATAATGCATAGGTGAGAGAGAAGAAGCTCGCTCAAGTGAGAGGCAGAATAGCTGTTGGAGATCATCTTTCTGTCTTTGGGTTTTACTATTGCCATTGGTGCTCATTGTATCTCTGAGGAAGTTGCCGGTTTTTTCCTTTATGTTTTCCCCAAGGATAAATCTTTGTGTCTATTATCTCTTGTGATTGATTGTTGTGCATGTTATCTCTTAGATAAGATCCTAAAATCATATTGTCTAATTGATAAAAATCTAACAAGCTGCAAATCCGTGGCTCAACAACCTTCTACTACTATCAGACTTCTCTATCATTCCTTCAAGTATTTCCTATCTCTCCTAACAGAAACCTTATATAGAGCGGTTTATTCCTATTTATAGACTCTACAAGACCGTGCAGGGTTGACTGAGTACAACTCATTCATTATAGTCATAAATAGCCACAAAAATTCTTTTATTACATTTATCATAGGCCATACTTAGCTTCAAAATCGTCCTTCATTACATTTATCATAATCCATAACTAGCCGCAGAAATGTCTTTCAGTCCATTTGTATAGGTCATAAAAACTGTCCTTTAGTCTTTCACCAAATAAATCCCCTACAGTCTTCCTGACCTGTCGCTTCCCAGCCTTTACTCTTCTACCTGCCTGCAGATTCCCTTTCCCTTAGTTGCACTGATCCTCGTCACATCTTTCTTTTCTCTGTGCTTCTTTTCCTTCCTTTATCTCTTCCTTCTTGTTGCGTGCTTGTTTTGTCTGCCTTGTGCTTCTGCTTCTTCCTTGTGCTCTTTCCTGGACCAACAGGCCCCCTACACTCACATGTGGCTCATCTCGAGCCACTAAGCAGGTCTCATGGTTATGGCACTGGCTACTCCACGAGACCAATCTTGTCCCAAAATTATTTCAGAATGCTTTCCACCCGGGAAACTTCTTGCCCTACTTCTTCTGCTTGCTTTTCCAATTGTTCGACATGGTCGGAACTGATATGTTTCGACGATTCTTCTTCCAGCTACTGAGTTATAAGCTGGAGCTTCTGCTGTACAGGATGAAGGAGCCCTGTAACTCGTTTGGCCTCTGTCTATTGTGTCGTAACTTCTTCATTTCTTTTTTGTTCTTGGTCACGGAGAGTTTTAACCTGCTGTTGCAGTTGCTTCAACTCGGCTACCTTTGCAATATTCTCTTTGAGCGACAACTTCTTTATGTCTGCCTTAAACGTAGTTATATTTAGGTCAACTTGTCATGAATCTTCCTTGATTTTCTCCATGGCTTCATCTTCAAGGAGCAATTCCCACGCCTTAGATACTGCTTTGATTGCTTCCATGCATAGTTTTCTCCTTACTTAATGCACTCAACATCCTCAAATGTTGTTTTCCTGTGCTCGTCGAGCACCTCAGGAGGTGTGCTTGGTTGTTGATGCACTTTAAGGTCTTCCACCTGTTTTCTAAGATCCATCGTGACCCTGGACAGTCACGCTACCTTGACGGATGCATCTTCTTCTTCTTGGTCTTCTTTCATGGGGAACTCCATGACTGCGCAGCTTATGGATTCTTCTAGTGTAAGCCTACCTTGTTCTTGTGCTTTGATCTCATCCTCCTTCTGCCTAAGAAAGGCTTTGTGCTCCTTCACCTTCCTTGTTGCTTTCTTAGCTTGATAAGCAATAAAATTTTCTTTGAGCCTAATCTCTGTTGCAGCTGCATGCTGAACAACATATACTTTGACCATTTCTAGTTTAGAAAAATATAGGGACAGTGTCCCCATTGCCTGAATAACATCATCATACTTTGGCATTCTAGTTTCCAGTGCTTATGCTTTTTATTCTATCTTGAGCGACGACAACAACAAGGGTGCGACTAATGTGTCACCAGGATCGACGTCGTATGTCTCAGCCTCGATGGTGCTCTTTACTTCATTGATAGCCTTCGTGAGCTTACTGACATGCTCAGTGATTTTGTTAGATAATTGTAGTTGTTGTTTACTTAGACCCTTAAGGCTGGTATTTTCTACGTCTGCAAGAAGGCTAATGTCTTCCTCACCTAAGCTGACGGTATTAGTTGTTTTATCAGCTTTACGTTTCTTCTACATGGCTCATGTTGTTCCTTTGCATATGCATCTTCATGGTCCTTCTTTTGAGTCTGCACGTCCTCGTCAGTGGGCGTGTCTTCTCTATCATCCTGATCAGAGCCCTGATCACTATCGTCATCATATGAACTAAACAACTGGTTGTCTTGTAGGTCACCCCCATCATTTCCTTCTTCATTATCTTGGCCATTCCCTTGGCCCATCTCTTAATCGATGGGAACACACCACTCCTCAGGCCAGTCCTGGATGACCGCTTCCACATCCTAGTCCTTGATCATAAAATGGGTCGGGTGGGCTTGCTTCTCTGGGTCCTGTCGCGGCTGCAGGATGATATGGTGGACACTAGCCTGGAAGTTTATGAATGGCGCATACTTTTGGATTGTCACAGCTTCCAGTCTATGCTGGTGTCACACTACTTCTCTCAGTGCCTCCACATGCAGAAAGAACTCTATGTTATTGTCCTTCTACCGGATCTTGTCTTCCTTGTCCTCCCATAGGTTCTCATATTTTGCATCATAACAGATCAGTGGGACATCTAGCAGTTGGTAATTCGGTGGGTCTAACCAAACTATAAAGGAAATAAAAATCAACAATTAGGAGCAGTGGAATTTGGGCTTACTTTCTTCCTGCGTTTGCGCTGCATCTTCTAGCAGCTCATTTAGTAAGTACTACGACCAATTGAACAACACTCTTGCTACGCACTATTCCGCCAGTTCCACTGTCCCGGTAGTGCACTTAGTGGGCCGCATCTTGTGTAGCAGCTTGCAAGATAATATATTTGTGGAAAACTACATTGTGTTGTCGGTGATATCAAGAATCCTCTATTAGTGCGTTGGAGGTCATACTTTTCCTTCATCTTTGTTGCATCCCTATTTGCACGTAGATATGGCGAAGGGTCATGTCCTTTCCACGGGAGACCCATTATGATCCAGGAGGATATTGGTGGCCACCTACCTATTCCACTTGGACCCCCAGCATTGTTTCTTTCAGTTTTCCATTTTCCTTAATTGTAGCACAATTTACTATTTTTGGCAGTTTTTGGGTCCTAAACTTTCGGAGCCGTTTTGAGGACCTAAACGACGTTTTTTGGCATCGAATGGTCAGGGAATTATGAATCCATTCCAGACTTGAAACTTTCTATTTATGGATGTAGTCCTTGAATAGATCTTTCTAACGATTTATCATGCACGTCAAACAGAGGTAGTATGCCAAAGTTACGACCCCGAGAAATTGATGTACCAAGTTACCCAACGGGGCCCACATTCTGGCGTTTCACCTCCTAGGGTTAGGTTTTTGNACCTTGGAGCCTCATTGTAACACAGAGTTCAGAGGCATGTAGCCGCCGCATCTCTTCTCAATGATAAGCTACCAACACTCTAGCCAGTTTATTTCCATTCTGTATGTAAGCAAGTTTCAGTTCTTTGATTAATGAAATGAAGTGTTATTTCTGCTGGATCTTTGTTTCTATGGTTGTTTGTGTATTCTGTTGTGTTCCTGCATATATCCGGATCACATTATGGATGAAATGAGCTTAACATCGACATAATATGGTATGTCAAGCCATAAATAGCCTCCATGGAAGCAGACCATGAGCTGTCGCACATATGTGCTCACCTGTGTACTTTGACCAAAATGTAGCATGAGCAGCAGGTCAAGTAGGTCCGTGCTTTCTACACCTCGAGCCCACTCCACTAGCACTACAAGTTGGGGTGTAAGCAGCTCGACTGGAAGAGTGACCATGTACATGTTTCTTTCTTGGTCTGCCTGCTTCCTCGTATCATTATCTTCAAATTCGAGTTTCATCAGCTTCGACAGGATGTTCATTAGCAATGACACTCCAGTAGGGATCTTGGGTGCCACCAAAGTGGAGTGCGCTCATGTCGAAAGCTTCACTTCTAGTGCCTCCATCTTCCTTGGTCGAACATACGGCAATAGCAGGTTCTGCTCTTCGATAATGGCAAGCTCTGCTTCTCTTCACGGTGGCGGAGCTGGTACGTCCTCAGTGGCCTTCCACTTCTGGCTAGGCTTCTCCTTTGGAATCCTTACCCAAGGCTGAAATGTGCCTGTGATGTATGCTGGTGACTCAAATGGTTGCGAACCTGTAGCTGGTACATCAACTGGTGGATTCTGAGCAGAACCCGATGCAGGGCCGAACCAAAGGTGGAACCGGGAGCATGAACTGTCTAGGGAGGTGGCCACACCATCATTTCTGGTTCTTGATGTGCTTGTTGCATCTCTAGCAATGTAATCTCTTCAACAATCAGGCATTGTGAGGCGATGGTAATGTCAGACTGCTCACTGGTGCTTGAAATGGAAATGACCATTAGCTTCAACTCTTACAAGTACAAGCTCTGGTTCGCTCTTCTTCTCTCTGTTCAAGTAAAATGATTCTTGACGATGAAGGCTCATATTTATAGGCATGCACTCATCCTTCATGTGATCATTCGATGGAATATCGTCGTCTTGTCGATCACATGGGCTTCCCCTTTGATCCGTTTCAGAATTAACTCGCATACTTGATCGATGATATGTATATGTCAGGACAGTTATGGCGAGGATGATGGATAGGAACAAAAATAACACCACCATTTTCCTTGGACTTGTGAAATTAGTGACTCTTAGCTGTCATAACCACCTAAATCTTCTCGAAGATCTGCACCTTAATGGCGCCCAGCTGTCCTTCCTGCTCTTTTTGTGATTTGCATACTCCTGTCGTAGGCGTGCGACAAAACATTTTTCTTTTCTCTTTTCCTCTCTTATTTTTATTTTTATGTGCCACAACCACCATGGTAAGGCTTCAATTGGATGCCAGTTATCATTCCTGCGACCGGTGTCCCATCCAGCTTGTGCAATTTCACTACGCCTGCATTAGTGATGTGTGTGACCACATATGGCCCTAGGCAATGCGTCTTCAATTTCCCTGGATGCTTCAAATTTTTTCTATCATACAACAAAACTAGTCCTCTAACTTTGAAATGCTTAGTTCTGATATGGCGATCATGCCATGCTTTCTGCCTTTTCTTTTCTATGTTTTGATGAAATCTTATGACGAATTGTTCTTCCTCCATTTGAATAAACTGTGACAGTCTTTGCTCGACATCATCCACATCTGTCATTTTAGTTAGCACAACAATGCTTAAGCTCGACACAATATATTCCATCAGCACAACAACTTCTTGTCCATACACCAGTCGAAATGCAGTGTGTCTTGTCAATCGCTTGCAAGTAGTGAGGTGTGCTCATAGCACAGTTGAAACTTTATGATCCCAATCATCTATGTGCGCATTGCATACTTTCTCCATAATCTTGTTGAATGCTTCAACCATTCCATTCGCCTGAGGATGATAGGGTGCCATTTTCCTATGCTGAATCTGGAATTCTGTAGTAAGCTCATCAATCATTTTGTTAACAAAATGTGTACCTTAATCACTTAGAAGTATTTTTGGGCAGCTGAATCTGGTCATCACATTTTCAAATAAAAACTTCATCGTATTCGCAACAGTACAATATTTAATAGGTGCGAATTTAGCCCACCTTGTTAAGTAGTCTGTCGTTGTGATAATATATCGCACATCAGCCCGTTTTCCCAGTGGACTGATAGGACCAACAAAATCAATGACCCATTTATCAAATGCTTACAGGCTTATTTGCAATGCTAACGACATCTCATCTCGTCTCGACGTTTTTCATGTTATCTGGCAAACATCGCAGCGTCATCAAAAGCTCTTAGTATCCATATGTATGGTTGGCCACCATAATGTAGCTTGTAATATCTTGCGCACGGTTGTATTTCCAATGTAGTGTCCTCCTACGACACCGGCATTTGCTTCACTCATCATCCAATGTCGTTCATGGTCAAAAACACATCGATGCAATATTTCATCAGGGCCCATCTTGTATAGTTGTCCCGCAATCAATGTATAATCAGCGGTTTTGACGGCCAACTATTTCTTCTGTGTAGTGGTGAACCCTTCAGGCACATAACCTGTACTCAAAAGGTGAATGATAGCATCAAAATTTTTATCAACCATGGTGACCTCAAATAATTGCGCATCGAGCAAGTTGTCCTCCAAGCTAGTTGGTTCTTCACAACTTTCTATCCTCGACAAGTGACCAGGCCCCACATTTAGTCGAACAGGTTTAACAATGACTTCAAATTCAAATTCTTGAAATAGGAGGAGCCATTGATATATCTCCCCCCCAACACTGGCTTGTTGACCAGGTATTTTAATGTCGAAGGATTGATATACCATGGCGAGTCCCTCTCGCTCTGTCATCGTGTAGTTTTTCTCTGTCGTCGACAATTTTATGCTGGCAAAATCAATAGGGTGGTCAAGAGCACCCTCACCCAGTTGCATCAGGACTATGCTGAGCACGACAAACGATGCGCTGGCATGGAGGTGGAATTGCTTCTTCCAGTCGGGAAATACCAGTATTGGTGCAGTGGCCATCTTGCTCTTTATCTTGTCTAAGCTTTCTTGACAAGCTTCTGTCCACTAAAACTTTGTATCTTTTTTCAAAAGTTTCTGCATAGGTGTAGTTATCTCTGCATATCCTATAATAAATTTTCTGTAATAGCCCGTGTGTCCTAGCACTGATCTGAGTTGCGTAACTAATGTAGGCGGTGGTAAGTTAAGGATAATCGCAAATTTTGTTGGGTCGACCAAAATTTTGTCGCAACACATGACATGTCCTAACAATACACCAAATGGTGCGCAAAAAATATATTTCTTTGAATTAAGCGCGATCTGATACTAGTGACAACATTCCAACATCATGCGCAGACTCTCAATATGGTTTCTTACTAGACCAAACACAGTCCAATCATCAAAGTAGACTTCAATAAATTTTATGTATAAAATCTTTGAAAGCATAGACTACTATTCTAGAAAAAATAGCAAGAGCATTCTTGAGTCCTAAGGGAATTACCGTATACTGATAGCATCCCCATTCTGTGACGAAGGTCATTTTGTGTCGATCCTCCTTCATTATTCTGACCTGATGATAGCCAGAAAATCCATTGGTGAATGAATACATCTCCTGTCCTTCGATGCTTTCAAGGACTTCATATGTGAATGGTTTCAGGAATGGATCATGCAGGCATGCATCATTCAGTGTCCTCAGGTTGAAACAGATTCTGACTTCACCTGTTGTCTTCTTATCTTGAATCACTATAGGATTGATCCATTCTAATTCTTTGGTAGGTTCAATGATTCATGCATCATGCATGCAATCCAACTCAGCTTTCACCTTCTCTTTATACCTTGGATTCAATCTATAAGGTCGCTGCTTAACTGGTTTTGTGTTCGGTTTCAAGGGTATTTTCATCTCCCCTAGATGTCCTACTATTCCCTTCATCTCTGAGAAGTTGGTAGGGAATAGATCCTGGAATTCATGCAGCAAGTCTGTGATCTTTGCGACTGTCTCATCATCCCAATAATCTCCTATATTGACGAACTTCGGGTTTTCCGGCGAACCAATGTTAACTTTCTTATTTTTTAGCGGCTTAAGGAATTGTTCGCTCGAAATACCACTTCTTTCCACCTCATGTGTACCCTCTGATTCTAGTATGTTAATGTTGGTAGGATCGTCATCTGGGTCTCCAACCAGATTGTAATAGGCCATCCATTGTTGGATGGTCGCGCTGCATTGGTGTGGATTTTCCACTTCGACAGGGATTTCAGTGAATATCTTCTCCTTGATTTTTTAAAGCACAACATCAGCTGTTGGCTACTCATCAGCAAATGAAAAGGTGTGCGCAAATTGTTTAACCACCTCGTCCCAATCCTGAGTTCCTTGTTGCAACTCCATGGATGTATACTAGCTCTTGGTTGTCATTTCCAAAGTGTGTATGAAATGATGGACCCATTCATGTTGTGTATATTCTGCAAATGCCATGCAACACTGATTAAGGTGGTCAACAGGGTTCGACAACCCTGTGTACTTCATCGAATTAGACTTCCAACAATATTCTGCATTGTGGCCATTCAGATATAGACCAATTATGATCACCCCACCATCTAGCGGGCATAGATTTTAGCACATCATCTAACGTGGACAAGCGCTACAATTCTGTTACCAGTCCTTCAAACTCACTTAGGAAGGTCACATTATTAGGTAAACCCTCTATGTGGTTAACTCCCTCGACTGACTCTCCACACGTCGCATAGACCTTGTAACTCTGGCGCATCTCCTCATAGAGACCTCATGTAGTCTGTTTTTCCAATTTTCCAATGCCTATTCTGAATCTGATGTGCATGAGCTAGCACTCCTCTAGCTCAGGTTCCCATATGCTGTAGGATTGACGTAATAATCTTTTAAGGCATTGACATTATAGATATTGTCTAGATAATCACCCTGTCCTTCATTGTAGACTGGTTCAACATATCGTTGTCCCTCCAGTGGATCAATGGACGAAACTACCCTCATCTCATCATCCTCGAATGAAAGGATTCTTTTCTTAAAATTTATGATCGTCTGATTGTCTATTTCCCAATATATCCCTAGAAGCGCAGGATATGGGTTTGTATCGTCGACAATGTTGATAACTTCAAAGTCTGCAAATGTGTACAATCCCTCAATGTCGACAGGAAATTGACTCAACCTTCCAATCAGTAGGACCTTCACTTGACTTGCAAGCCTCAACTGGACAGGGGACCAGTCCAAGCGTGGCTTTCCCATGCCCTCCCAAGTTTGTCGCGTCAAAATATTGACATCCGACCCTAGATCTAAGATAATGTAATCCATGTCATAGTTTTCTATGTGCACAGTCATTCTCAACTTGCACCCAGTTTTGAATTTCTTTTTAACATGGTTAACTCTTTTTTTCAGGTTGCAACGGGGTTTCTTCTATAAGCGCTCATAGTTTTGTGACAACATATTTATCATGGATCAGTGCTAAGAAACTTGATAGAAATGACCTGAGCTTACTAACCTTATTTGGAGCCTGCTTCCGGAAGATCTGTTGGAAGCGTTCAGGAATCTCCTTGACTTCGGCTGAGGTTGATGGTTGTTCTGTATCTACAAATTCCAGTCGTACGTGTTGTTCAGGAATAAACACCCTTGTAACCTAGGGTCTGGGGTTACCAACGTACTTCTAAAACTTACAGACAATCAACTTTAAAGTACAGAAAGGAAATAGGAATAGATGTTGGACTCACCCGATTACCAACGCCGTTGGTCCAGGCTTTGGCTTCTCCTGCTCTGCTTCTCTCCAAAGATTTCGAGGATGCACCTCCTTCACCTGCAAAGAGCAAATTCTCCAAGTACAATCTTATACATGTATATATAACATGTTAGATAAGCAACATATATAGTGCTTAATCAAATATATTCATCAACCAGGATACATGAAAGAGATTTAACACAAAGTTGGAAGAATAATTCTCTTTATTAACAATTAGTGAATGAGATAAGTGTACAACCCAACGCCTGAGACAATGACTCCTATGCAACCAAAGGATTCTGAGTTTTGCTGCTCCAAATACTTCTGAAGATATACCACTAGCATAACTTTGCTCTCCAAGATTCATTCCATTAATGCCCTCCCCAAGGCCTCTATTTATACTTTGGGAAATAGAGCAGTTTCGAAGGTTGAGGAGGTTGAGACAGTTGAGATGGTTAATGATTAGGGATCAACTAATCTGCATTAATCATGTTTTATATTTTTTAATGTCGAATGGATGTGTACGCGACTATTGATATAGGCAACCCGGATATGACATGTGAGTTTCTTTAAGGGAAACCCGCGTACAGATCTGTACGCGGGTTGCAATGAGAATAGTCGCGTACAGTACGCGGGTTGTCAACAGATATAGTTGCGTATGTATGCGAGTTTCAGTGGAGATAGTCGCGTACGACAATCAACACATAGAAAAATAAAATGACAATCTGGTTGAAGGGTAAATGCATCCCATGTCATGCCCATCTATAGTGTTTAGGAAAAATTCAATCTTGAAATGTCCTTTTGTGTACCAACATAATGAATTGTCGGCACTCAGACGGAGAAGTGCCATTTGGGTTGATAATAGATGCCCCCTAATGTGTGAGGTCAGAGGGAAGCGATGGCCGAAATATATTATAATTATTATCTTTGGAGAACTCAGAAGTCCAATGGAGCAGAGGTAGTACCTGAAACAAATACATAATAATGTCATATACAAAGTCATATCTAAGGATGCTATGTTCAATATACTAGAACACTAGCTCCTTTACAATATTTGAGTACATCATATAGTATGGGTACAAGACCACGTATATTACAAAGGTGGATCAAAGCCACAATATACAATAATGACGAGTCTTCAAAGATTTGGAAGTTGTGTAAATAACCATAACATAATCTTGCACAACTTAGCCCATAGATAGGAAACTAAGGTCTTCATAAACAATCCCAAAGAACTAGTACAATCCAAGCCATGTGAATAGATGTAAGTTGAAGTTGAACATGGATTGGATTCAACAGATTGTCAATCAATAGGTGATAATCAACAAATAAAGCAAAGGAATTCACCAAATAATGAGAGTGAATCTTGAGGTACAATCGTCAAAACTCTAGGTCTTCATCGTCAGGAAATGCAAATGCGAAACCATACTGTAATAAGGAAGGCAATAGATCCTCCAACGGATCACAAGAGTGACTAGGAACTGGGTAAAGGAAGGGAGACACAAGTAATATTAGATACGACAATGATGGAATCAGGATATAGATCAGACATAGGGTTAAGTCCTTGAACAGTGAGCATGACACAGAGATGACCCAAGGTAGCTTTTAACTTTACAGATAGAACAACTAGACTTATCTGTCATGTAGGAGACATGATCAGATTCCCTAGGTAGAACTGACAAGAGGAGGAGTAAGAAACTGAAAGTAATAGCTGAACTGAAAGTGAACACTGAGACATGAGTATTGGAAAAAACAGAGAGTGCTTTGTTCAAGGATGACATGCTGCCACTAACTGAGAATAAAAAGAAAACTTCTTCCTTACCTTCCTTGTTAAATTTTAACGAGTTCAGGAAAGTCAACTCGGATCTCTCTTCATTTTTTGACAAGCTTGAAGAGAAGAGGGAATAATGCTTGATAGTGTCACTAATTCGTGGATTTTATGAGCCTGAACTAGTACATGCTTAGTTGGTGTTTTCATGTTTAGAGAGTCTGAAAACTCCGAAGAAGACTCCAGGGGGTTCCTTTTTTGTCCAATTTAGTCTCCTGAGGCCAGAAAAGTATAAAACATACCATAGAAGAACTCTCTTAACTTCCGTAGAAGAAAAGGTGAACCTTTTTCGTACTTAGTCAGGGAGGTCCGAAAAAGGTTAAATTACCACCTACCCAATGCTCCTTCGAGAGTAGCATATAGCTTGAGTTTTACGAGTGTGAAGGAAAGCAAGATCACTCGGAAAGATCCATTTGAGTATGAGAAATGGGGCTTACAACAATAAAATCGATGCTTTCTTCTTAATGTTTAACGAGCATGACAAAGATATAAAGTACACTCGGAATCTTTTTCATGTTTAGGTCCAGAGCATGAAAAAGAGAAAACTAAACTCATACCGGGAATTCCTTTTTCATAAATTTAGTCCCTCGGGTACGGAAAAGTGATAAACATGTACCTAAGAATACTCTTCTCAATTCTGAAGAAAAGAGAGTGATCCTTTCTCGTATTATTCCACATGGTCCGAGAAAGAGATAACCTGCCACCAATGTGGATTCCCATTCACGTATTCTTAACGAGCTTGAATGGACAAGTTAACTCGACAATCAAGTCTGTTCTAAGGAGTCAAACCTAGGCCTAAAGAAACTCCATAAGGGCGGGGAGTCCTATAAAAGGATAGCTTGTAAAAAGAGACCAAAATGAGGCTCAATTTGGCGTGAAAAATAGCTAAAAAAGATTCCCCTGTACCTAAGACGACTGCAGCATGAGTATCGAAAGACAAAATAGGTTCTAAATGTGGATACTCATGAGAGGAAAGCCCTATCCATGGAAGAACAATGGTAAAGACAAGGAGCTAATGGTTAAAAATACCATAGTTCGTGGTCAGAATGTTAATTGCTAGGTTTAAGATGGAGTAGGTATAAATGCAGAATGCATTTGAAACGACAAAAAACCATCCTATATGAGCAAAAAACACCTTAAAATGATGATAAACCTGTTACAAGGAAAAAAGATATGGTATTAGTTTTATAAATTATGAACTATACGGAAAAAACCCACTTGAAAAATAAATTTTCTATAAATAGTTCAAAACATAAATAAAAACTCACCATTTGGATTTTTAGCCATAAAAGACAAGTTTTCACCTCTACCTTTAATTGCTAGGTGTGGACAATCTGGTGGACCATTTCCAAATCCGCAAGTGTCAGGTAATACTACACTCCATGCTCTTCAATTTGATCCAAGCAACTATCAAAATTAAGCCCGAATTTCATGTTTTTAAGCATCCTCAACAAAGCAATGCTGTGTACATGGGTTTTCTATAGTGAAAGTCGTGTACACGCGTTCTGTACGCGGGTTGCCCGAAGGACAGTCGCGTACAGTACGCGACCTGCCTTAATAGATAGTCGTGTATGCTGTGTGAGGTGGAAAAGAAGCATATAGGGTCAAAATTTTGAAATTTTATATGAAACTAAAGGTTTGCAATTGCTTGTTTACTAGGTTGAAAGATGGTGCTTGAGTGGAGGGAGAGCGAACATGAAGATATGGATCAAGAAGCACTCCAAGATGCCCCCACCATGAATGTTTTACATTCAAGTGGGTTGTTAAAGTTTTTTTGTACCTCACCTATGTGGGCCAATGTCCACCTCTTAGAGTTCCTGATAAATTATTGGGATCATGACTTGGGCATGTTTGACCTTCAAGGTGAGTCCTTGGAGATTACTTCAAAGGATGTTTATTTCATTGCTGGTCTATCATGACGGGGAGCTCCGGTAAGCTTGGAAGGCACCAGCAGAGGCGGTGACCCTCTAAGTGTCCAGAACTATATTGACATATACTACGCACCAAGCACACAAAAGAGGGGTAGCTACATCCCTATTGTGCACATACGTGATCTTCCTCTACAGGTATTGACAAGTACTATAGTGAGGGTTGAAGGGTCATATTCACTTCACCTTGCAACACAGAACCAAATGAGACTAGCAGTGGATTGTATGCAGGGGGGCCTATATGACTGGTGCTTGGGAGTGATCCCGATTATGAGGAAACAACTCTCTGACTGCAAGAGAGGCAGGAGGAGGAATTTTGGATATTCTAGCATACTAGTAGCCTTCTTCTTTGAGAGAGTGTCAGGATTGAGCCCTGCAGTACCCTTACTAGTTCGTTCTCCTCATCAGCCTAGGCTAAGTAGATGGGGAGATATCTTCCTCCACTAGGGAGGTGGTGGCTCAGTGTAGAGTGTCTATGATGACGACTTCTACTTTTGGTGGGAGAGACAATTGCCAGCACTGGAGCAGTTTCCATATGCTGGAATGGACTTCCGTGGTGATCCAGACCTCGTCCTCCCTTCGAGAGGAGCATGGGGAGAGTTAGGTAATTTTTATTTTCAATTTTTCAATTTTTTATGAATTTTAAAATATATAGATATATACATATCTATGAGAGTTCTAATCTTTTTTAAAATGTCAAAATGCAGATATCGGACCAGTCTGCCCTGAAGGTCATCCATGCATGTATGTGCATCCTATCTTGGGAGAAGACCAGGGGATGATTAGGGTTCTTGAGGGGAAGCTGGCCAGGCTTACTCAGAGAGTACTCACCTTACAGATTGAGCACATCCCAGCCATCATGCAGGAGTTCATGGTTGGTGTACCACCTGTCTGGATACGCCTTTTGAGGTGAGTAGCCAGAGCAGTATTGGTATACATAGATGCTGTTGAGGCTGCTGAAGCCGAGGAGGCTGAAGAAGCCAGAGTGTAGGGAGACTGAGGGGACTAGGGTGGTCCAGCTTAGAACTAGGAGCATTTGATGGACTTTGATCCATATTTTGTATATTCTTTGTATATTATACAGTTATTACTATATCTGAGGATCATAGACTCGACCTATCTATATGAATAAATATTCACACACACACACACACACACACACACACACACACACACACACACATATATATATTTTGTCGGTTTATTTACAAATGTTTTTTATGTGTTTGCTGTATACTTTTATGGAAAATGTCTTAAATTCCAATCTAAGATGTAATTAGCGTATGCATCAGTTAATGAATTTTGATTCCTTGGAATATGATTGAATGTAATGAACTCAATTTCTTTCCAATAACCTAACTTGCATAAACTGAAGCAATAGAATAGGGTTCCGCACCTGATAAGCTCGATTGAGCTGGGAAACAACCAGTTGAGAGTCCAGTCAGACTTCCAGCTGAGTGATACCATGTGACAAAGCATCCCATAGAAGCTCAATGACAGCCCTATATTCATCCACATTATTGGAAGCAAGACCTAAGCAAGCGCCTCCTGAGGAAACTAGTTGTCCTGAGGGTGAATAAATAACCCATGTAGCCGAAGCTAAATTACAAGTGTGGCGACTGGTGCCATCAGCCAAAACTACGAACTTCTCGGAAGACATCTGAAACAACCAGCAAATAGTATAAAAAACACAAATTAATGAACTAGTGTACATAAAAATACATACAATAAAATACGAGAAAAAGTGCTAATCCTAAGCATAGTACTTTTTCAGGCAGAGCCCATTTCTAGGCTCAACCAGCTTATTCCCATCGAAATATATCAATTCATATGTGCCTTTCTTTAATACTTTTGACATGATATAAGGTCCTAACCACATAGACCTGAACTTTCCTACCCCCAGGGGTTCCTTGTCTTGGTCCCAGAGCAAAACGAGTTCCCCCTTAGAGAAAATTCGAGGCTTGACCGATTTATAATATTGGCTTTTGACCCTATTTTTATGAGCTTGGTTTGTTGTCAGCGCATCTCTACGCTGTTCATCAAGGTGTTATAAATGTAATAGACATTCTTCAAGCTCAGTCATATCCGGTAACACATGAATAACAATTTTTAAAGATGAAATTTCACATTCAATCAAGGTAACAACTTCCACTCCATGGACGAGTTGGAAGGGGGAGAAACTCGTAGTAGTTTTTATATTGGTTCGATATGCCCAAAGAGCAGGGTACATCATGATATGCCAATTTGAAGGAGCTGCATTAATAGTACATTTGAGGATAATTTTCAAAGTTTTATTAACAGCCTCGACCTGACCATTGGCTTGAGGATAGAACGAGGATGAATGTTCTTGTCTAAATCCTAGCATATTAGTCAGTTCTGTCATCATGTTATTTTGAAAATGACTGCCATGGTCAGTGATAATCACCTTTGATATACCAAATCGTGCTATAATTTGATTGAACATGAAAAAAGCTGCAGTTTCCCCGTCAGCTGTAAAGGTTGGCATTGCCTCTGCCCATTTTGTAAAATAATCCACAGTGATAATGATATATTTGTGCCCCCCAGCCGAGGCTGGGTTACACGTCACGTAATCAATCCCCCACTAGATGAAGGGGGCCACTGAGACGACGGGAAATAACAGAGTGGGATGTGACTGCATTTTTCTGGCATTAAGATGGCAAGGATGACAGCACTTCACTGCTTCCACACAATCTTTAAAGATTGTGGGCCAGAAATAACCGACACGTAATATTTTCTGGGCCGTTGCTAACCCAGATAAATGACCCCCACATGCTCCACTATGGGCATCATTCAGGACAATCTCTGCTTCCTCGTGGGTAAGACATTGACGCAAAACAGAACCTACCCCTCTACGATATAAAGTATCTCCTATGATGAGGTAGTTCTTGGCATGTAGGCGTAGTTTACATCGTTCTTCCCGCGAGAAAGCTGCAGGACACTTCAAAGTCTGGAGATAGATAAGTATATCTCCATACCAGGGATCAGAGGTGGAAATAAAAAATATGTGCTCATCTGGGAATGAGTCTTCTTCAATAGATACATCTTCATCTACTGGAAATTCTGCAATAAGCTCGGTAAAAACTAAGGATTTTTTGGATTTGGTGGACTGAAAATCCAAGTCAAACTCTTGGAGAATGACTATCCATTTGTTGAATTTGCCTCCAACTATCTGTCGGGACAAAACATATTGAAAAGGATTAACATCTGCCACTACCATTGTAGTCCTTAGTAATATGTAGTGACATAACCTCTGAACAACATAGACAACTGCTAAGGCCAACTTCTTGACATGAGAGTACCTGAGCTCAGGTCTGGCTAAAGCACGGCTAAGATAGTAAACGGAATGCTCTTGGAGCTTATCGTCCTCTTGGACTAGGACTACCCCTATGGTCGACTCGGACGCGACCAAATACAATATAAAATCCCTAGAGTAATCTGGCGGACGCAATAATGGTGCCGACAACAGAACTTTTTTCAATGCCTCGAAAGTGAGTTGTGCAGTTTCATCCCATACAAATGGGGTGTCCTGTTTTAGCAGGTGCATGGAACCCTTAGTAATCTTGGCATAGTTTACAATGAAACGCCGAAGAAAATTGGACTTTACCTGCAGGCTCTGAAGTTGCCGCAATAGAACGAGGAGGAGTCAGATTTACAATGGCCTCAACTTTAAACAGATCCACCTGAATTCCTCAATTAGAAACAATGAATCCGAGCAATCTCCCTGACTTGACACAGAACACACACTTGTGGGGATTCAAGCGAATTTTATAGTATTTGCATCGTTCAAATATCAAACGCAAGTGATCTTGATGGTCAATCCTCTTACGAGAATGTGTAGGCAGATCATCAAGGTAAGGTTCGACAATGGATTTAATATCATGAAAGGAAAAATTAATTGCCCGCTGAAAGGTTGCCCCAACATTTTTCAATCCAAAGGGCATTTTTTTGTACGCGAAGGTACCCCAAGGACAAATGAAAGAAGTTTTATGTTGGTCTTCCGGTTTTATTTGAATTTGATTATATCTGGAGAAACCATCTATAAATGAAAAGACTTCACTTCCCACTCAAGCATCAATAATTTGATCTATAAATGGCGTGGGATAGTTGTCCTTAGGACAGGCTTTATTTAAATCTTTGAAATTAGTACAGATGCGTATGGTCCCTTGCTTCTTATCAATAGGAACAGGGTTGGATACCCATTCTGTCAAAGCTATGGGATGAATAAAACCAGCTTTCAGTAGTTTTTCCACTTCAGCCTTCACTGCTGCCTCTTTACACAGGTTAACAGGTCTCAACTTTTGCTGAACAGGTTTAGCATCAGGGTATGTTCAGATCTCATGCTCAACTATAGATGGATCAATGCCTGGCATCTCCTCATATGACCAGGAAAAAAACGTCGCGAAATTCCTTAAACAAGGTGGTATAAATGGCAATCTCCTCAGGAGAGCAGTTTGCGCCGATATGTATATTTTCCACAACGTCAGGATTTACAGAGATGTTGATAGGGATGGTAGTAGAAATATTTGCCATATTCTCCTCAGCAAACATTCATTCCTTGGGTAAGGGATTAACGTGCATATCAATGTCATCTGTCAATATCACATGAAACTCTTGATTCTTTATCCTGCTTAGCTCTGGAATAAAATAGGATCGATGATGAAGATCTTCACAGATCTTATCTCGTCTGCACATGGCTTCCAGAATGGCTTCATCAGAAGGTAAAACCATATCTAAACAATCTGTCGAATGCAAAGAGTTTTATGCCCAAGTAGGCAAATAGACTTCTTCTAGTTCCTCTGAGATTGAGAGTGGAACCAGAATGGGATCAACAGTGGTTTGTGTGATAGCTTGATAAGCTACTTCCACTGTCGATAGGGGCACTTCAGGTTCATGGTGGGTAGGGAGAACCCAAGGATCAGTCCTATCAACAACTGTAGCAATGGATTTTCCCACACTAGTAGAACCTATATAATTAATCGGAGCTGGAAGATCAAATGTGCCCATGAATTATGCGTACATTCCAGCCCCTAAGCTCTCTGTCATAGGTTTAACCTGATCAAATAATGCCACAGTGGACTCATTAGACTCCATGCGGCCTTTAAGGGTAAAATTGAGTTGGTCTACAGTAACCAACTTCCCTTCGTGTGGAAACACTACCACCCAAAAGACAGTCGATGCAATAGCAGACATGGCATAAGTCCAACTTCTTCCCAAGAGAAAATTATAGTCCAAAGGTGCATCAATCACCTCCACCTCAACAGACACCACTTTCCCTGCCAGTTTAATTTCAAAAGCTAGTAGGATACCATGCGGATGGAATGACCTTCCGTCGAAAACAATAAGCAGGGTGTTTGATGGGACCAGCTCTGGGGATCCAAGAGCTTTCCAACATTACAAGGACACAACACATGTAGAAGCACCCTCATTGACAACTGCCCTTCCAATGGTCTTTCCACCATGGATGACATCTATCGATAAGGCTACATGGTAAGGTAGGCGAATTTTGACATCAGACAAGTGAAACTTCGCCATGAGACTTGATGAGTCCTTACTACCTAAGGCTGCTAAGAGTGCATCCCGCTGGGTGGGACAACTCTGTAACACCTCTAAAGCCGACATTGCACAAGGTGTCTAGGCTAAGTCTTCAACCACGGAGTAGTTGGATGCAGCCCAAGCATTAGGATTATGCAAGGTCTTCTTAAAGACACCTTTCGGTATCTTGGGCATAGTTTCGGCAGGTTTCTCAAGCGTGAGAGGGTTAGAAGTTTCACCTATAGACTTACCCTTCTCAGAGGTCTCTTTTTCATAGTTCTTATTCCTGGTCTGTAGAAAAGTTGAAGATCGAACCATGTTGATATAATTAGGGTCAGGGGCATTTGGAGTGCCCCATGCTACATTTGAAGCTGAAGCAGAATTCTGCCCTTGGGGAAACGGATACTTCAGGATAGTTGGTTGTTGAGCTTTTAACAACTTCTGGTCTTGTTCCATAAGGGGACAAAGATGGGTAAGGTGATCTTCATGGCACAACTTGCTCAGGAATTTCACCTTTTTCTTTTCTTTCTTGCCCCCATCAACATTATTTGCGGGTTTCTGCTTGTTTTGATTTCCCTCCCCTTTCTTTCCTCTCTTCTTTTTCCCACCGGGATGCTGATTGCCCTTCTAAGATGTCTGTGTAAAAACATTTGCATTTTGGGGTTAGGGGTCAGCCTTTGCTGCCTCCGCCGTAGAATGTTTGACAGACAACTGATGAAGCTGTTTGGCTAAAGATTCTACAGTGGGAGAATTGACGGACCCAACCACAGCATCGGCATGGGGTCCAGGCTTAGGTTTCTATACATCATGTGTTGGCCTCGGTGCCTCAGGGATAATCTCATACAAGATCCCAGACTGAGAATAAATCAAGTCAAGTTGCTGGGCCCTAAGGATAGCTTCTTCCTCACTCGTCACTCCTGAAGTAGATACACCCTTAGATATATAGGGCAATAGTGATTTAAGGAACCATTCTAGTAAGAACTCAGGAGGAATAGTGGCTTTAAGAAGGCTCTTTCGCCTCCTCCATTCTTGGGTGTGATCCGAGATATGGGTAGCCTTGTTCTGCCGAGAGGTAGATAACAAGTCTGTTCCGAAATCATATCGGATAGGAAGCTGAAAGTGGCTAAGGAATGCATTATCCAAGTCCCAAAAAATACTAAACATAGCAAAAGACAACTCAATGTACCATTTTGTTGCAGTACTCATCAAGGTTCTTTGGAATAGCCTCAACCGAACTGAATCTTCATTCAGTGAGTTGGAAGAGCACCATAAATGAAAAGTAGTGGCATGAGCCCCCTGATCTTCACCAACTTTACCTTCAAATTTTGGGATGTCCGAGGGAAACTTGGTGGGTACAGGCGGCTAGGAGGGATCATGCCTCACCGGGTTATTCATCAGTTTAGACAAATCTGGGAAGTTTAACATTGCCAGGAAAGGAAGCTTAGGTCAAATCAGAGCACTAAAAGTGCCAGTTTGGGGATTAGAGGGACTTGCCCCCAAATTCCCATATGTAAAGGTGGGGTTTCCCCCTGCCACCGGTTGCGAAGTGGATGGGTTACTTTGAAACAGATTCCATCCGTAAGCCACATGATTGTTGGTGTGAGGTGCAATATGAGAGGTTCTGGCTGCCCTGGTCGAAACTGGGGTTTGAAATACAGGAGCAGGTATCCCTCTGCTAAAAAGCGAAAAGGGAGAGCTCGTGAATAGAGCAGAGACCGGGATTTGGAAACCTTGACCATAAGGGTTAGTGTTTCCAAACTGCACCCCTACATAAGAGGGTCGTGGGCCTACGTATGGAGTGTATGGGGGAATGTGCCCCCCATTCCAAGGAAATCCTTGGACAAAAGCCGAGGATCCTATAGGACCACTCTGGGCAGTGTGTGTGAAGGAGGTTGGAATTGTAGGTACACTAGGAATCCCAGTGACCATACCACCAGAAGCACCTACTAGGATTGTGAGAACCGACGATTGAACCGCTCGGCTTGCTGGAGTTAAGGGCGTAGTAGGTATGCTTGATCTAGGGGCACTTACTGGGGAAGGTAGCACCCCTTTAGTCGTGATGGTTGAGGTGAAAATGAAAGAACTTTCTCTTGCACTAGACATTATTCTGCTCACAGGGACACCAATCACGGGTGGATCAAAAGGACGAACCTCAACGATCACAGGATCGTTTAAATCAGTTAGAGGTGTATTAAAATTCCTTGCAAACTTGTCAGCCTGCAATTCTTCTATCTCAACTGTGTTCAAACTAAGATGGTTTTCCCTAAGTTCTAGTTCACCCGGAAGTTCACTAACTCCTATCAGTTCAAATGAACCGTCTGTGTCCAATCTCCGCCTTTGAGGGGGAGGTGGAGGTTCCAATGTGATAAGAGGAAGAAGGTTTTGCAACCTTTGTGACCTTCTGATAGGTTGGTCCTCCATGATTGTAAATTTGACAATTCAAACCCTAAGGTCGGCTAAACACAGACAAACCACAGAGCAATCACTATGAAAAATCCTAAAGTCTCAATAGTCAGCAAGGGTAAAAGATAAGATTTCCCGAAGAAAGATGAAAGACAGTTGCTTGGTGTCCTTGAAGAGGTTCTTAGGCACAAGCGGAGGAATCACCCACCACCCTCCTACACTTTCAACAAGGGTTACCTTCTAAGCCTACCCAAGGTGAACCAAAAATAGCCTTCTGTTTTACCTATGTATGAACCCTATATGTCAAGAGACTAGAGGCTACCTTAACTATACCAACAGTTTGGGGTGACAGTCGCAAGCCTAAAACTCTGTCTAGGACGGAATCCTCAGATGCGTAAAAATCCTGATTTATGTTTCGACAAGGAATCAGAGGGTTATCTCCTCAGTCCAATTCCTCCATGCAGCCTCGTGCTTGATTCCCGTTTGAGAGGAGCTTCCCACACAGTATCGATAAAGAGAAGAATTTACCTATCGATTTTCCCATTATGTCTGAATTTAAATACTTATGGGGAGTTTACACTTATTATTCCACAAGTCTAGCCTAAGCTAGTAGGTGTATGGCCCTAAAAAAAAAATTACTAATAAATTTTAATTATTGCGTTCATTTTAAGGGCTATTTTTTACTCAGAAGGCAAGTGGAGTGAAAGACTATGATTTTTTTGACTCGATAAGAAATGTAAAAAACAATAGGTGTATACTTCCAAAGCAAATTATCACTACTTAAAAAAAAAGCTTCTCTTTTCTTTTTTTGTAAATGTAAACTGATGAAAATGCAACGAATAAAGAGAAAACTAAGACTATATTTTTGTAATTTTTGAGATTATATTTAAAAACTGAAAACAAAACTACTCTATGCAAATCAAATGCAAAAGTTTCTAATGTTTTCTTTTCACTTTTAAAATTGCTCAAAGACTACTATGCACCTAAATGCACAATACTTGAGTATGCTTGAATAAACTAACTGTATAAAATAAGCAAAATGAATTAAAGTAGATTCATAGACCCAAATATCAACCACCTAAGGAAGGCTTGGAACCCTCTCTTGGGAAGGCACAATGAATAGAAATCACTGAACTCAATCAAAGGTAAGTGACTAACCAATACTAGTCGAAAATAGAATGGAAAATATAGCGTCTGGAACCCTGATCACTGATTCAGACAACTAGCACTTAAACCTATTACCCAACAGGAAAATCCACTTCAAGTTGCTGACAGAAAGACAATCCAAACAATAAGAACTCAAGGGCTTACAAAGAAGCACAAGCTATGGCTAACAAGGTCATCACACTCACAGTGCAGTGCTCATAGTGAAGGCTACTCAACAAGACAAAATCTATAGAAGGACAGGGACAAGAAAAACCCTAACCCAAAAATTTTGTGCTCAGACTTGTATGCGACTGTGTACAAGGGAAACCCGCGTACTATACGTGAATGTGCTATAGAGGAACCCACGTACGCATACCTCTGTACGCGACTGTGTGCAAGAGAAACCCACGTACATGAGTTAATTTTTTCAAAAAAAAAGAAAAATTATCAAGGACTTCAAAGCACCACTACAAATCTGAACTAAGACAAGACACCACACACTGAATCAAGGCAAAGACTGGGCATTGATCTACAGAATTAACCCACAGCAGTCTGGGCTCCCCATCGGAGTCGCCAGTTCTGTTGTTCAGGAATAAAAACCCTTGTAACCTAGGGTCTGGGGTTACCAATGTACTTCTAAAACTTGCAGACAATCAACTTTAAAGAACATAAAGGAAATAGGAAGAGATGTTGGACTCACCCGATTACCAACGATTGTTCCAAGCTTTGTCTTCTCTCGCTCTGCTTCTCTCCAAATCTTTCAGGGATGCACCTCCTTCACCTATAAAGAGCAAATTCTCCAAGTACAATCTTATACATGTATATATAACAAGTTATATAAACAACAAATATAGTGCTTAATCAAATATATTCATCAACCATGATACATGAAAGAGACTCAACACAAAGTTGGAAGAAGAATTCTCTTTATTAACAATCAGTGAATGAGATAAGTGTACAACCCAACGCCTGAGACAAGGAATCCTCTGCAACCAAAGGATTCCGAGTTCTACTACTCCAAAGACTTCTGAAGATATACCACCAGCATAAATTTGCTCTCCAAGATTCATTCCATTAATGCCCTCCCCAAGGCCTCTATTTATACTTTGGGAAATATAGCAGTTTCGAAGGTTGAGGAGGTTGAGACAGTTGAGATGGTTAATGATTAGGGCTCAACTAATATCATTAATCGTGTTTTATATTTTTTAATGTTGAATGGATGTGTACGCGACTATTGATATAGGAAACCCGCGTATGACACGCGAGTTGATTTAAGGGCAACCCGCGTACAGATCTGTACATAGGTTGCAATGAGAATAGTTGCGTACAGTACGCGAGTTGTCAATATATATAGTCACGTATGTACACGAGTTTTAGTGGAGATAGTCGCATACGACAATAAACACATAGAAAAATAAAATGACAAGCTGGTTGAAGGGTAAATGCATCCCATGTCATGCCCATCTATAGTGTTTAGGCAAACTTCAATCCTGAAATCTCCTTTTGTGTACCAACATAATGAATTGTCGGCACTCGGACGAAGAAGTGCCATTTGGGTTGATAATAGTACGTCCAAGAATACTTGCTTCTAGTTCTGAATGTCGAATGGTACTTTCTTCTGCGCTGCAGGTCGCACCTACGGCAGTTCCTGCAGCATATTCTGATTAGCTCCAGTCGCAACACCTCCTTGTGTTACGAAAACAACACTTGGTTCTCTTGGCTCAACATCAATCATTTGAACATTTAGGTTAGGATTTAGATTTTGATTCTGCGCGGGGTTAGGAACTTCGATAGCCCGAGCTTGCCACTTTGCAATCAACTGGGAACATTGTTCCACATTATGGTCCTACGCTTTGAAATATGAACATGTATTTGTAGGTTCCTGGAAATATTTAGCATAATGTCTAAAGTGCCCACAATTATAGCATACAACTTGACCTCTTCTTGTGCCAAATCCTCCTCCTTCTCTACCTCTGAAATTTCCACCCCCTTTCCCTGAGGGTGTGGTTGCTGTGATGGATACTGATTCAGCGGGTATTGAGGCTGATACTGATTCTTTGGGAAATGTGTAGGCTGGTAGTGTGCTTGCGCTTGTTCATCCTAAATCTTCCTGTCGTTCTTCATTAAGTAGGTTTCGACTGTATTTTCCTTCAAGAGATGATATGCTCTGCAATCCTTCTCATCGTGTCCTACTGACTTACATAAATTACAGTAAAGGTGAGTTGGGGTACTTACAATATTTTACAAGTATAGACAGTCCTCATCTCGATGCCCTCTAGTATGTCATATTCAGCACCAGGGTAGTCCTTGAGTACTCAATGGGTTAGGTGCACCCGACGAGATATAGTTCATGTATGACGAAAAATTATCCTTGGTGTGTCCACCCATTCTACATCTTGTGCACCGCAAGTCTTCTTGAGCTTCTTTTCCCTTCTTGATGTCTTGAAGATGTATCGTCAGATTAGCCAGCCGTGACTAAATTTACATCATTCCCATGCCACCATCTCTGATCGACAAGGATTCCAGCTTCATCGCTATTTCTAGTGCTTCCGTCTATGACACAATATTTTGTTTCATCAATGGCCCTCGGATGTGTGGTAATAGTGCATCAATAAACCACTCTTTATGGTGCACATCTGACATTTGGAAACTAACTTTAGCCATCAAAATTTTAAACCACTTATCGAACTCCCATATAGATTCTATTGGTAACTACTTAATCTCCTTGATATTGGTGATGCACTGCGACTCAGATTTAGGTTTTCTGAACTCACAAATCATCGCGAGTCGAATATCCTCAGGGTCTTCATGGGGTTCTTGCTGGTACTACGCAAAAATTCATAAACCAGTCCAACAAATGACCCCGTAAAGTTGTGATCATCTACGCTTTCCTTATGTCCGCATTGTGAACTTGGCGAACCATCCAAACAGCTTCACATAGGAACCAATGTTGCTCTGGATCCTATGCTCCATTCCCATTGAATATAGGTAATCTAATATGTGCCCCAGCCATTGAGTTAGTGTTGGAGATGTTTAATGAACAATTTAATGAAGGTGGACTTCCTTGCGCACTAGTCACAGCACTAGCACTATCAGTATTAACATTTCTTTCATGAGATGAGGCTCGAGATCTTACCACTGGCGATGCTCCTACTGTGGTATAGTCACTTCTGATTTTGGCATCTCCGCATATTCTTTGGATTCTTCTACTCCTTTAGATATTGGGCTATAATATTCCTCTTCGTCGCAAGATCCTTTGTCTAGCCGCGAATCAGCTTCGTACTTGCTTTCTTCAAACAAACTAGGAGTCCTTCTTCCTCCTAATGTCTTTCTCCTATTTTTGGACCAAAACCTCCTTCCACTTCTTAAAAATCCATTTTCTGGTTCAGGTTCTGTATTTTTTGGGAACATCTTAGCTCACCATTTCCTATATTCTTTACAATTCTTTTGCCACATATCCCTTCTTCTGGATATGCGACTCAACTGCAAAATTTCCTTCTCATAGATGAGCATTTTTATCCATGTAGTTATAGATAACAAGTACCTCCCGTGGGGTCCTTGGAAAAAACTTCTTTTAGCCTCACTATATGAGGTTATCGTCTCAACTGCAAACTCATAAATATACCCTTGCAAAATACTGTCGACCCAAAAATCAATAGCTCTAGAGATGGGGTTACTTACACTGATTAACTCGCAAATCCGCTGACCACTCCACTCGACTGCTTCCCTTCTTTGAAAGTTTGTCTACCGAGTCGCCAATCTTCACAACCACTCAGGAAGCACAATAGGAAACTCTGTAAAGAATATTTCATGAATATCTGTGTACAGGTATCGGTCCAACCAGTTTTATGCGCTCAACCATGATCTTGCACTCTCCTCTTGCGCAAATGCTAATGTCTTAGACTCTAGCCAATCCTCGATTTTCTTCTTTAACAAATGCCTCTACATCTCCCTTGTCTCAAATGATTAAGGGTCCCAACAATAGAACCATTTGTTGGCTAAAATTTCCCCACTCTCGCGACCCAGGTTCAACAAACCCACAAGACCAACAAAACACCCAAAGACATCAGACTGACAGAGAAAGCTCAGTCGGAAGCACCTACGAGGCAAGCACAGTCTCACCTAGGATATCTCAATGTGTAACTGCTAGAACCATGTTTCCACAGTCGGTGAGGGATTATAGTCCCTTTGCGTGTAGCTAAGGAGCTCGACAGAGTCAAAAGGTTAGAGTCTTTTTACTAACTCCACAGCTGCGTAACGGTGCGACACAGACTTTCCCTTAATAGTTTATCAACTTAACAAATGGCGCAAATGTGCGACGCAGATGCTTCCTTAACAATGAAAGATAGTTTCACGACTGTATTACAACTTAACAGTAAATGAACATGGAACAATATAGAATGCTTCGACAATGTTTTAGTCATTCATTCATTCAACGACTTTTTTCAATATTGCGACTTTAATTTAAACAATAAGTGTAAATGATGCAACATAACCAATAACTAATCACAACCATTCAACAAGTTCATTCATTCGACACAAGATATAACATGGAAACCCAACCGAGGAAAACCACCAAGGTGCTCTTCATCTGGCATGAGAAATATATGGCACCTTCTAGTCTGCGACTTGACTACAGACTATTTTGAGATATGTCTTTTTAGCTCAGACTCTTTCTTTCTCTCATGCTCTCTGTTTTATTATGGTTTTTTCTACTCCTACTGATCCGCACACAACCTGGATCAACTCTTCTACTCTACTATCTACGCACTCAGCTGCAGAATGACTCTTATAAATGGTCTGTGCACACAGATGCAGATTCGTGACTCAACAACCTTCTAATACTATCAAACTTCTCTCTGATTCCTTCAAGTATTTCTTATCTCTCCTAACATAAATCTTATACAGAGCGATTTCTTCCTATTTATAGACTCCATAAGACCGCACAGGGTCGACTGCATACAACTCATTCATTACAGTCATAAATAGACACAAAAACGTCTTTTATTATATTTATCATAGGTCATACTTAGTCGTAAAATCGTCCTTCATTACATTTATCATAGGGCATAACTAGTCGCAGAAACGTCTTTCAGTCCGTTTGTACAGGTCATAACTAGCTGCAAAACCGTCCTTTAGTCTTCTGCCGACTTGAGCCCCTATGGTCTTCTTGACCTGTCGCTTCCCAACCTTTACTCTTCTACCTGCTCGTAGATTCCCTTTTCCTTCGTCGCGGTTTTCTTTCCTATGCGCTTCCTTTCCTTCCTTTACCTCTTCCTTCTTGTCGCGCGCTTGTTTTGTCTGCCTTGAGCTTCTGCTTCTTCCTTCTACTCTTTCCTGGACCAACATTAAATATTAACATAAATCCATCTTAAATCTGAATTTACTAATTAAATTTCTTAAGTGTGATTTTTTTTAATGTGAAAAAGATTTAAGATAAAAATTTATACATCAATTAAACTTTTTAATTCAGATATCTATTTAAAAAAAAACATGTTACAACATCTCTCTCGTCTAGACTTTAAAGCAACTCCCTACTCTGAATGTAATAACACCTTATCTTTAATATGATAACGGCATATCCCAATAAACGATGATAAAAACTTGCAACATATTTTATAAAGGATGATAAAAACTTGCAACATAGTTTATAATAAGCTTCCTCCTATTAGTTCCATTAAAAACTACTATACTTCAGTATTTTCTTATTAGTTATTCAATGTAGATAAAATAAAACAAGTTAAATTAAGATTGTGAACATATTTGCTTCTTTCATAACATATAAATCAAAGTAAACTAAGATTGCGAACATATTTGCTTCTTTCGTAACATATTGATTGCCATTACATGACGTGGCAAGCCAATGTCATCCTTAAACTCTTGAATCCACTCAACATTGTATTTCAACATCAAACCTTAGTTGAGTTCTTTGTAGGCATGGTTGAAGGAGACTATTGAAAACATTATCTCTATTCGCTTCAGTTTCTCTTAGATCAAAGGGAGAACTAGATTCCCCATCCTGAGACTTCATGGTCAATTGACCATAAATCAGTCTCCAAGGCTTGTAGGTATTTTACCTCCTTTTCCAATGCCATATTTCTTGACAATTTTAGTGCTAACAATTCAACTTGTTGGATCCTCTCCATAATCCTACTTTAAAGTGCAAATAGTGTGACTCAAACATAAACTCTACATACCTCTAGTTTCCTTTTCTTAGCTCCATTAAAATAGCCCCATGCCCCTCCTTACTATATTAGACGGTGATCTAAAAACCTTTGTTTTGCCTTCTTTCCACGCACCTTTATGCTATAAAAATGATCCTAATTTATGTGAGAACGAAATGAAAGAGTATATATATATTCACATACATAGATATATGGCAATAAACACAGTGACACATTAAACACATATTCTATTAAATGGCGGAAATAGAACAGACTGTAAATACAACAACTAGAATGGTGGTAACTATCTTTGAGAAGAGATGTGGTTGCTATGCTCATTCGTTCCAAGTTGAATACAAAATGAGGCCAAAAGGGCCTATTTATAATAACGCAAGGGTGAGAACCCCAAAAGTCCAAAATGTAACCCTAGAAGATGAACCATCATAAAGCTTGCGGCCCCAAGGTGGTTAGTTGAACAATCAACTTCCTTGGGTCATAACGTTTTCATACGATCTTTGATTTGAGCGCTCGATAGCTCATTGGAAAGGTCTATTCGAGATTTACATATTTCAATTAGAATTAAAGAATTTCCTTGGCAATCATTTGGCCCCTTGAATTGCCAAAAAATGTCATTTAGGGCCTCAAAACGACCTTGAAAGTTTGGGACCTGAAAAACTATAGAAAAATAACTAGGAAACTTCCTCAATGGACAATTGTTTTGAGCCAGTGGAATAGGTGGGTGGCCACCGATCTCCATGTGGATCAATCCTCCCTCCTTGGGAAGCAATGGTCTCCATTGTGTCAAATCTTGTATCATATATCGAACTGTGTGTTGAGATGATCTCCTGGTGCGACATTTTCTAAAGTGAAGAGGTTGCCTTTCTTTGACATCCCATGAGGGATGTAACTGCCACTGATGGATGCGTTGGAGCTGTTCAGCAATTATGGTTGTCATGTTATCCTTTGTCTGAATTGTTCTGGATGGTTTCTTTCTGGACGAGCACCTTGAATGCATGGCCTTGCATTGCAGAGGTACTCGAATGGACGAGGGAACACTAACTTTGTGTTCTTCTTGTTTCTACTAAGCAGAGGGACCCTATGCAAAGGGTGTGGAGGTCTATGTGATCTGATGTTATCCTTCATAGGAAATTGTGAAGAGGGATAATATCCTAGTGTGGGATTTTATCTTTCTGCCCTGCGAGACTGTGACAGGTGCAAGTGTCTATGGTATCAGATAGAGTTGTCCTCCCAAAGTGACAATGACACTATGAGGTTGTGATTTATATATAGCATGAAACTTCCACATATATGGGTATCCTAAAAGAACATTAAAGACTTCAAGTGGGGAAAAATCACATAGTACCTCGTATTTGAAAGGCTTGATTCCATATGGTAGGCATCATTGTTGAGTAACGTGGATACCTCGTCCTTAGCTTATCCAACCAATATTGTAAGGTTGTGGGTGTGGTGTTGTCGGAAGCTCCAATATCTTGATGACTTCTGCTGAGATCAAGTTCTTTTGGTTGTCATTGTCAACAATAAAATGTAGTGCCATTCCCTTCACCTACATATGCGAGTGGAAGAGGCCCTCCTCTCCCTCTGACTCTTCAGGATCCTCTGGTTGAATTTGTGTGGTAACAGCAATTACAGTGGGTTCTACATCAATGATCTGCTTCCCCTAGTTCGTGGTCATGACATTGGGTTCTGGATCAGAATCAGGATCTGATTCCGAATATTTGATCTTGATGACCAATGACAACTTTGAGCAACATTCATTAGTGTTGTGCCAGGGAATTTTGTGGAACTCGCACCACTTCCTGGTGTCCTTATTTGTTTTTCCATTCCTCTTCTTTGCTTGTGGCGGGGATTGGTTGTCCTTTCCTTGTCCTTTGTTATGCAAGTCAGGGTTTCCCTTGCCTTGCTTCTGCAGTGGATTCACGGGTCCAAAGTCTCGCTTGATCTTTTGCTGAAATTTATCCTCAATTTTGACAGCATACCAATAGGCAAATCTAAGTGAAGAGATGTCTAGGAATTCCATCTTGGTTTAGATGTACCGATGTAGGCCACTGCGATATTTCAATATTAGGTGTCGCTCAAAGTCTTTGATACCTATCTTTGTACGAAAGGTATGAAAGTTGTTGGTGTACTCCGACACCGTCTGGTCCCTCTCTTGACTCATAATGGTCAATTTTGTTTCTTGGTCATCATAGTTTCCCACAGGGTAATACTGTTCCTTGATGACATCTATGTAAGAGGCTCAAGTGGGATTTGTCTCAAACATTCTAGACTCATCTGATAAGTTTTTCTCCTAATAAGTTTCCCACCAATTTTTGACTTGGGGGATGACCTTGAGGGGCGCAAAGGTGATCTTTTCCTTGTCGAAAAAATTATGGATAGAGAAATACCCTTCTAGAAAATTCAACCACTTATCTAGGTCAACAACATCGATATGGCCTTCAAATAAAGGAATATCAAAATTAACTTATACCTTGAATGGGGTTGCATCTCTAAAGCGTCTGCTCATTGAAGGTGCATTCTCTACTGTCGACATTCATAGAAGGATATGGGAGAAACTATCCATCATCTCGTTCCTCTGTCACATGAGGGCTTCCTCGAGAAATGATTTGATAGGATATCCTACTCTGTCATCTCTATTTTCTTTCTCCATGGGAGGCCATTTGGGGCAACGAGAGTGATCTTCCCCAAGTGAAACTAGTTCAAGACAAAACTCTCTATACCCTGACCTCATCAGGGACATGCACCGAGAAACAATCAAATAACAAATTGTTATGATACCACTGATCTAGATTTATGTTTGAATGAAATGAAAGAACATATATATAATCATAAACATAGACATATTGCAATGCAAACATAGATACAATAAACACATATTCTATTAAATGGCGAAAATAAAACAGACTGTAAATATAACAACTAGAATGGTGGTAGCTATCTATGAGAAGAGATGTGGTTGTTATGCTCATCCATGCTGAGATGAATACAAAATGAGTCCAAAAAGGCCTATTTATAAGAAACATGAGGGCGATATCCCCAAAATACCAAAACATAACCCTAGAAGATGAACCGTCATAAATTTTGCAGCCCCAAGATGGTTAGTTGAACAATCAACTTCCCAGGGTCATAAATTTTGCATACGATCTCTGATTTGGGCACTCGATTGCTCACTGAAAAGGTCTATTCGAGATTTACATCTTCTTATTGAGGCCAAGTGAATGTCGTTGGCAACCATTCCCCCCCATGAATTGCTAAAAAACGTCGTTAGGACCTCAAAGCGACCCCGGAAGTTTGGGACATGAAAAACCGTATAAAAATAACTAGGAAACTGCCACAATGGACAATTGTTTTGAACTAGTGGAATAGGAGGGTGACCACAGATCTCCATCTTGATTAGAGAAATAAATACTAAAATTTCAATAAGTGACATTGCTTCAAATTACACATGTTTTTGCATGGATTTTCTATATACATAATCCATAATTTGTAATTTATCACTTTTTTTGGAAGTGACTTGTAGAATTTGCTATATTTATTTTCCTTTCTATTTTGGGTTTGTTTTTTAAATTATTATTTTTAAATTTTTTAACTCTTTTCTTTGATATTTCTACATTGATTAATGATCAAGAATGGGATTGCATTGTCTTTTCATTTCCAATATGTTGCGAGGAATTTATATATATCATTGTTGTCATCGTGACTCTTTCTCTTCATCTTCCATCCATTATGATTAAATATATTTTGAAGTCACATGTTGTGCTAGAACTTGGAGTAAGTTGTCTGAGTAATTTGTCTAGAAGGATTAATTTGTTTAATCTCTATAGGTCATATCCAATTATTTAATCAATATTGTGATTGTAGGAATGATAAGCAATCACTACATTGATGGTGGTCAACCAAATTTCTCCTAAATTGAGTGGGTATCTATCATTTACTTTCCTTGGTTGAATTGCAATTAAAAAAAATGGACTATTCCCTTTCGTGGGTTGAGTTGCAATAAAACAAGAGCCGCACACGAAAATGTCTGTGACAAAGCATGCAAATAGAATTTGAAGTGGCAATGTACATGACAATTGCCGGAAAAAGTGAGAAAACATATTTGTGGGCAAGTGAATGTGTGAAGTTGAAGAGGATAGAGGGGTTGGCGCATTGTAGAAAGCTTCAGTTTTTGTATGTTGATGGGTGCTTTGAGTCTTTAAGAGTCTACAGGTGTGGTGGTTTAGAACATTGTTATATATGTGGATGAAGGTGTTGAACATTTTTGTATGTGCTTGATGTTGACATGCAATACAATTTATTGTCAAGAGAGACTCCTTTACAAGGAATAAGAATTTTATTGAAGACCATTGTGGCATTAGTATGGACCATTCTCTTTGTTGTGTTCTATAGTCGGATGTGGAACCAAAGGAATCATGATTTCAAATGGTCACAATAAGCAAATAGAAATTTTTTAAATTGTCTAGTGGCTGCCTTGGGATTCATCGCTCATGAGTTGTTGGGTTGGTATAAATCTTGCAACAGTTTTCTCTACAGCCTTACTTAGTTAGTGTTCCAAGAACTCTTTATGGACAAGAATACTTATAATATTCAACATCATAGATAAATGGACAACATGTAGTTGAAGCACTAAGAAGCAGTCAAGTGTTATAGTCTAGCATGTATGCATTCATACTAAAAATTATTTTTGAGAGCATCTAGTGAGAATGATGCCAGTTCTCCTACCACTCATGTGCAGAGACCATCACATGTGAAGTAGTACCTCTAAATTTTTTCTAAACTAGTTGGATAGAGTATGTCATAACAAACATCTTTGTCTAATCTTGTATTTGCCATTGGAGACGTTGCATTGCTATTATATACCAACTTTTTGGTTATATACTTAATTGTAGAATACTTAATTGTATTAATATTTCATTGGATTTAAATTGGTAACTCTTTTTGCTTGTAGGAATATGCAAATGGTGTATGGTCACATTAATTTTAGAATTAAAGATTCTCAAGTGGTGGATAAGGAAAAGCATCACTCATATGCATAGGAGGGTCAAGTTTATCGTCCCATTTTTTATCTAGTTGAACATCTAGGAGTGCAGTCGAGGCTCGATAGTCTCGATCAAGCCAACATTCTACTTTAGCATCAAAGCCAGAGAGATGAAAACTGGAGTTCACACTTTTTTAGGGAGGAGAATGGAGTTCTTGGCCTTGAGGCTGGTTCATAGAATATAGATTTCATTTCAACTGCCATGCGAAATTGTGCCATTTAAAGGCATGTTAGTGTTTGGTCTGAGGAAACATCTTCAGAGTCTGTATAGATGCTTTTGAATTTAGGACCAAACACATGCAGGTCATTGTAGAACTCAAAGAATGACAAGGACTTTAACATGTCAAATAGTGGATCTTTAGCATGTAATATAGAGGTTGTCTTAGACGTTGAGTGCAATATTGTATTTGAAAAAACTGAGCAAGGCTTTGAAAATCTAGTAATGGATGACAAGCAACAAACTCCAATTTTGTCTGAACCTCCTGAAGTTAACAACTTGGAGCAAAGGTTGTTTCAGACCTTGACATGAGGCCCATGGATAAGAGACATTTTCCAACCAAAGATGATGCTTCTGAAAAAAAATGGTGTAAAAAATAAGTGGCAAATGCACAATGGATATCCGAGTGAAATATCAACCTCTACACTAGGGTAGTGATTGGTCATTTAATAACCTTCCCTTCTCTTCTACGTTCGGGAGAAACTTGTGCTCAGGCGCCTCTACCAAGTTCTGGTGTATTTTTATGCATACCTATGCATTGGTGCGTGGAATGGCTGGTGTAACCAAAGCGCAAGATGAATTGTGATCAAATTGGCATGCATTCAATTGCCTTTCGAATGAAATTCTCACTTCTTCGTCCTTTTGCAGGAAATCCTCCCTTGAAACAATTGTTAATTTCTTCCCTAGTAATATTTTCTTATCTCGTGTTCACCCCCTATTTAATGAAGAGATTATGTTTGAGGGAATTCAAGGAAGAATCTATTTCAACTAATGAAGGGATACGTTGGAGATTGTGTGCAAATGGTTTGGTTATGTTCTTAATGAGGATGTTGTTGGATCTCGACATTCACCACATAACTACCCAACTCATCATACTTTGCAACTATTTGTTTTACCAAGATTATATTTATAGTAGTTTTAATAACATGAATGCCAACTAGATCTTTTCTCTTCTTCTTTGTACTAGGACTCTTGAAAATCTCCCAAACGTGTATGCCAACCAGATCATTTCACTTCTTCTTTGTAATAATCCTCTTGAAAATCTCCCTAACATGTTTTGCATAAATCTGTGTCTTTGATCTCTTACTCTAGAGGGATATTTAAATGCACATTTTCCAAATATTTTAAAACATTTAATATATAATTTTCCTTCTTTGACAGGGAATTTCTTAGCTGAAGATCGGGTCATTGGAGTATTTTTTTTCTTTCATTGATTTCTTAAATAATTTATGTTGCATCGTTGGATGTTGAATGTGATTGTGTGGTTGTTGCATGATGTATACTCCTTTATTATGATGAGATGGGTTTATTTTAATTAAAAGAAAGTTAATGTGTTTACCTAGTCATAAGTTGATTAGGTCAAGTGATATTTGTTATGATTCAAAGAAGAATATGGAGTAATAAAAAATATTCATGGAACATGGCATTAAAATAGCATTATTTGATAAAAAAAAAAATTAACAGAAACGGTTGAGTGTTTTTTTATTATATATAAAAGAAGGAGGACACGTAATACATATATGATTTCTTCCATAACAGGACAACATCCATTACACCTTGTTCATCCATCTCTAACTTGTAGCTATCATGAAAAATGCCTAAACCGTGGAAGCTATATCTTCTTACATATTGCCCAAGAAATAATATGTAGAAGAAAAACATTGCATAAACAAAGGGATCCAAATGTTTTCAAGAATGACGTTATCCTTTTCTAAAACACCGCAACGCAAACCAACCCCTTTATTATCCATGATATCCTCTTGATGATTTTGGCCTCTCAAAACATGAAGGAAGTTAATTGATTTAACTTCCTTGACTAGACATAAGAGGAGGTGATGCATCTTGGAGGAGGGACTCTTTCGGTTTCTAGAGATATTTCTTGCTTCCCTAGTGACAATTAGTGAATCTCCTATGGTGCTCATTTCCTCAATCCCCATATCTTTGGACAAATCCAAACCTTTAATTAAAGCGAGCTATTCCGCGCCATTATTCGTTGCTCTCCCAATGCCCTAGGCATATTCTTTTCACTTATTCCCCTTAGAGTCAAAGATTACTCCACCTACGCCTGCTAGCCTTGGATTTCCTTTCGAGGCACTATCAAAGAACAAAGAACCGCTTCTTATCTTTGTCCACCAATTTTGAAATTCTTCATTTTCCATCCTTATCTGCCAACTCAAAATTCTCATCTTCTTTGTGGGGTTTAACCAGGAACGAGGGGAAGGGTGCCAAAGGAGGTCGACCTCATCCATGCTCTTTCTTCAACTGTTAGAGGTTCCTTGTTTATGCTTTCCATTCCTCTCATGGATAAAGCATTCACCCAAAGGGTCTTTGTCGAGGCAGAAACCTTATTAGTGCTTGAGTTTAGTCCTTTGAAGATTTCTTTATTTCTCGCGGTCCAAATTTTCCAGCAAATGAATGTTGGGAGAGCTTCCCATTCCCTAGCAAAGTCCAGTTTCTAGTTGAAAGAGCCCTGATAGTAATCTTTCTAGCTGAAAAAAAGATCATTCTACTTCATTGGCATTGTAATATTCACATTTAAATATTTGAGCACATTGCTCCAAACTTCTTGCGTTAATTTGCATTAAGTGAAAACGTGCTCTAGGATTTCCTCTGCCTCTTTACACAAGATGCATCGCAGTGGCCTTACGATCCCTCTCTTCCTCAAATTCTTTGTTGTGAGAGTTTTACGATGGGAAAGGATCCAATAAAAGACGTTGACCTTTGGCAAACCATCACAACTCCAAATTTTATTCCACCTGTTGTCGTTTATGAACCTGTTCTTATTTTTATAAACCAAATGATATCCTTCTTTCATCGTGTATGAACCCGTCTTTCCCCAACCCCAGTTCTCTTTAATATTTTTGTGCATTGGAGCTTTCCCGTGCAGAAGCGAGAGGAGTGCTCTGTAATCGGCTTGAAGATGCGCTGGAATTTCAAGGTTCTTCCACCCTTTCCATCTACCACTAATTGTCTAGGAAGATATATCATAGAGAGTGTTGATGGTGTTGCAATCAAACCAAGCCTTCAACTCATTTAATTCCTGGCGAAAGTTAGATGGGGAATTCAAACCAAGTCTATCCTGCCAAATATTGATTCATTTTCCCTTCCATGTTGTCCAATAAATATTTTCTTGAATGATGAATGATGTCTTTTTGCATAGATCCCAAATTGGAGACCCAGTTCTGCTCTTGTTTATATTCTCAACACAATTTCTTATGTTTCCTGCCATGTATTTTTTCTGAAGGGCCTTTTTCCACCAAGTGTTTTCACCAGAGATTAATCTCCATAAAATTTTTGCATCGAGAGCTAAGTTCATGATTTGAGGATCTCTTACTCCTGCTTTGCCACATTGCTTTGGGCTGCACACGGTGTCCCAGTCTATCATATTGATTTTTTGTTGTTGGTATCCTTGACTCCTTACCAGAGAAATTTCCTTATTTATCTATTGATTTCTTGTATAATTTGATTAGGTGCTAATGATATTGAGAAAACATAAATTGAAAATGCAGAGAGGACGGATTTTATAAGAAATAATTTTCCTGCTGGGTTGAGCTATCTGGTTCCCCAAGAATTGATTTTTATTTTTATTTTGTCAATTAGACCATGCCGGTGTACCTTTTTTTTCCCTTGAATATGGAAATTCCCAAATAATTGTTGAGTTCCATACAGTTAGTCCCTCAAATCCAAGGATTCTTGATATCCTTGCCATGGTTCCAGGGAGGCAATTCCAACCATATGATTTTGATTTAGAAGCATTAATCTTACCATCATATGCTTTGAGGAAGGTGGAGAGAGCTCTTTTGAACCTTTATGCTATGACCATGGACGCGCCCCCAAGAAAAATGATGTCAATGGTGAATTGAGCATGGTTTGCAGGTCTGACTCCTCTTGCAATTTTCAAACCTTTAAGATCACCATTGTATTTTTATTACTGCAGCTTTCTGCTCATAGAGTTAGCAACCAGAAGGTAGACATATGGAGACAGTGGGAAACCTTAGCAGATGCCCCTGTTGGCTTGAAAGAACTTGGTTGGCCTACCATTTACCAATAGATCAATCCAGGGGTTGCTGATGCAAAACTTAATCCATCTAATGAACCTTATAGAAAATCCAAACTTTGACATGATTCCGAATAGAAAGAAGTGATTTACTTGATCAAAAGTGTTAGCCATATCGAGCTTTATAGCCATACCTTATTGCTTGTGTTCCAAGCTGGAGTGAAGTGCTTCGTGGAAAATAATGACGTTGTCAAGGATTTGACACCCAACAACAAATCCTCCCCGTGTATCCGAGATTAACCTTCCCATGATTTTCTTCATTCTTGTTGCCAATATTTTTGAAATAATTTTGTATGAGGTATTACAAAGTGAAATAGGCCTGAAGCGGTCTATTGTCGTGGGTTTTTTTTCTTCTGGTATCGAGGTGAGAAAGGAAGAGTTGGTGCCCCCCCAACCTTGTCCTTTTTCCTTGTCCAATTTAGCATTCTTTTCAGCTATTCCTTAATGATATCCCAAGATTCTATATAAAAATTGATGGTGAACCCATCAGGCCTGGGAGCCTTATCAGATTGCAATGACCAAATGGCATCTTTGATATCGAAATCCATTATGGATTTTGATAAATCCTTGTTATCTTGTTCCAAACTAAGAGAAGGTATTCCATAGAGGAAGTTATCCCGCGTTAGGGGATTAGTCTCATCCTTTTCCATGTAGAGATCTTTGAAGTGTTGGAAAATGCGACCCTTAATCTCATCCCGCTCCACCATCCTTTTGTCGTATTTATCCTTTAATTATTTGATCATGTTGAAGCTAATCCTTGATTTTGTTTGCTTGTGGAAGTAATATGTGTTACTATCCCCACCTTTTAACCAGATCTTCCTGGACTTCATCCTCCATTCCTCTTCCTCACATCTAGCTGCGTTGAGGATCTTAAGGTTTAAGTCTTTTTCTTGACTAGTAAGAAGAAGGGTAATTTCCTCATTCTCCATCTTGGATTACAAGGCCGCAAGTCCAGATTGAAGCTGAATTTTCCTACTGCTAGGATTTTTATACTCCATTTTCACCCATTCTTTTAGCTCACAGTGTACATTTCTTAGCTTGCTCTTCCAATTGAAGCTAGGAAAACCAATGTAAGACAAGCTCCAAGCATTTTTATTAAGCCCATGAATTTTTCCTCATGAATTGAATAGGAGTTAAAACGAAAGGGAATGGGGCCAAGGTTTGCAGAGGTGGAGAGAACCAAGGAGATATGCTTGTGATCTGAAGCCGCAGAGGGTAAAGCAAAGGAAGTGAGAATGATATATTTTTGTAGGAAGGAAGTTCTTACTAAGAAATAGTCAAGCCTGTCCGCAATGTATCCCACACTCATCATTCTATTACTCCAAGTATACTTTCCATTTTTTAATGGAGGATCTAGCAGATCCAACTCAAATATCAAGTCCTCCATGTTTTCCCCATAGGGATCTCTTATTCTAGATCCCCCTCTTTTCTCTGATTATGATTTTGTAGCATTGAAATCACCAGCGATTATGATATCTTTCCCTTTCAGATCCTCTTTTAGAGCTGCGAGGCTATTCCATAAGGATTGCTTGTCTCTGTAATGTGTTGGACCATACACATTGCATACATAATTAACATTTGGATAATCTTTTTCCTGAAACTCGGTGAGGAAACAGTGTTGGTTTTCCTTAACATTTTTGATAACATACTTACTTGAGAAAATGGTCACTATTCCTCCCAAGGCACCTTTGGATCTTATCTCATTTCCCGTTTGTCCAAAAGAGATGTGAAAGTGTCAAAACTTCCACATCACTCATTTTTGTCTCTTGGATAAGCCGGATGTTTGGCCTTTCATATTTGATGATGTCTTTTATTGCTTCCACTTTGTTTGTTCTGCCTAGCCGTCTGCAACTCCAAGAGACATTTTTCATTACTTCTTGGCTGATTGAGGCCTTGGTCTAGACCTTCCCTCTGCTTTCCCTACATTTTTGGGGTTTTGAAGGAGATTTGTTTCTTCAATGCTTTGATGCCTTCCGAGTTCCAGTTCTTTATCTGCTTCCTTCTCTCTGTGGTATCTTTGTGACTTTCTTCCTATGGTGTTTGGGACTGGTTTGAGAATCTCTTGTGACCCATTTGAACAAGAGTCGGGAGAGAGAGCAAATGAGGAGACTCTGCTTTGTTTTACTATTTCATCCCAAGATACTCCAGGCATTGGGGAGTCCTCAATTGTTTTATCTAGTCGTTCTTCTCTGGGAGAAGAGGAAGGGATGTTGCTTCGTGTTAATGTGTAGTGGGGTTCTGAAATGTCTTCAACTAGACTCACTTCATTCATGATGATTTCACATTCTTCTACATTCAAAATATTGAAATGGTTTCTTTTTGTGACCTGCTTTTCTCCTTGAGTTGGTGCTTTTCCTTTCTCTGACTGCATATCCTTTGGCTCAGGGTTTGAGGATGCCATTTTCTTTCCTTTTTTCACTTGTTGCCAACCTTATTCTTGATTTTTCTCAGGGTTTTCCTGCACTTATTTAGGGCATTTTTTGACAAAATGGCCATAATCGTGGAATTTCTTACATTTAAACGAAAGTTGCTCATAATCAACCTTTTGCACATGCTCCCAACCATCCATGCAAAGGCTTACAATTTCTACACAGATCCTTGCACAAGAGAAGAGAGGGCCTTTCAGTTCTGCCTTGTCAATGTATTTCCCAAGAGAGTTTCCTATTTCATGTAGGCTTTCATCGTTCCAACAGTGTAACGAGAGATGGGGAGGTGAACCCAAACTGGAATTGCAGAAGACACATCCTTTTCTGGATCGAAAGACAAACTCCATCGATTTAGGTATAACCCCTGAGGGTCCATGAAGTAAGGCCCACTTATGAATATTAGGTCATTGTCATCCTTATTTTCGAACAAAAAGGTGAAGAATCCCTTGTCGCATACGCAATGCTGCAGGCCCCCATAAATCAATGGCATCCAATTTTTTTCACCGAAAAATCCATTTTTTTTTGTGATGGCCAAATATCAGTAAGTTGTGCGATCAAACCCTACTCACTCAGGGCGAGGGATTTCAGACTTGAAGCAATCGACATGATCTGAATTCTTGGAGCATTAGCCCTCTTAACAAAGCCATCACTTGTATCAGATGCAGAAGGGGGAGGAGGTGGCGTGGAGGCCACGAGAGCCCTGAAGGCCATGTCAAGAGTCCTCCTGCTTTCCTACGGGCTTGGATCTGAGGGGGGATTCATCCCAAAATTGCCTAGGGAAAGAGCCCACGCCATTGCAACCAAAGCAAACCAGTTGCGCTTGGGATCACATGTTCACCTACATGAGTCCAAAAAATTATTTGACGGAATATTATTAAAGACCAAAAAGTACCATAAATTAGAGAAGTCACGATAACAACACATAGAATCAAAGGAAAACAAATTATACAACAACCAACTAGCAATAATTAAGACAAACAAGAATGGAATTTGGGTGGATGGATCACCATTAATGGCAACAAGAAAGCAAGAATATAAGAAAATCATATTACTTGGTTTCATTCACATGTAAATCCTTTAATTGCAAAGCTTTGAAGACAATTTTTTGAATGAGGGTACTATGTTATGATCTAAGGGGGACATACATGGGGTTAAATGTATATGATATGACCCTAAGGGGGGAATATATGGGGTTAAATGTATATGCTATGACCCCAAGGGGGGAATATATGGGGTTAAATTTATATGTAATAGTGTGGTCAACCTAATGAAGGATCCACATGTGTAATGAATGAATATGTATATATAGAGGTCATGTATTCATTGTTGAGAGGAAGATGTGAATTGGATATATGATTGTAATGGGGTATTTGAAAAAAGTTATCATATTATTTAAGGATTTAGTGTGTAACTCATCTCTCTTATTTACTTTGGAGTTGTGTCCATGTTTACATTTGTTATACATAGTGTGTACTCTATATTATGATATCTTAAATATTTGGATCATAACAACCCTTGTGCATATATATATGAGATAGGAATAAAGTAGAGGTTACTCATGCTTTATTATTGAATATCTATAAAAGATGGAATGAGTAATTATAGTTTAATAAAATATGGTCTAAGGACCTATATGCATAAGAGTGATTCTCCACCAAGTCATAGGAATCTAGTGCAAATGCTACCCCCAAGCCAGGTTATGAGTTCACTAGGGAGAACTGTTGCACCAAAATCGCATCATCGCCATGATAATGAGACATGTTCCTATAAATTTTCCCTAATCCCTGAATTACTAGTCCCAAATTGCTTGGGAAAGAGGTTATACCCTTCAATTTTCCAATTTTGCAGCAGTGACACACTTCTCTTATTTACAATAGGCATCAAACTCCTGTTGACACACACTATACAATGATAAGGTGCATCACTAACTCTGGTTGCATTCATGCAGCATGCATCACCCTTTAGTAACGTAAGTTGCTCCTTAGCAAGGTACGACAATGCTCATTTAAAGGAAAAAATAGAAGATTCTATTGGCTTCTAGAAATAAGCTCTCATGGAGGCTTATCCCAACAGATCATTACGGGAACCAGTCGAACCCTTAACCTTTTAAGATGATCCCTTAACCTTCTCTATTGAATCCTCAACTCCCTCTATCATCTTTGGCCTATATATATAAGCTCAACCCTCATGGTTGAGAGAGGAATGATAGAGAACCCAAATGTTGCTAAAATACTCCTAGAGCCAAGTTTCTCTTTTCCATTAGAGACAAGGTTGGATCTTTGATGCAAAGAATAGTGGGAAGAAACTGCAATGTCAATTCAATGATTGTAATCTCCCCTTTTGTATTATTGTTAATATAGTAATACATACTCTTTCTATAAAGATTTATTAGGTTGTAGATATTTAGAACTTGTTTCCTTGACCACTTGTTTAGATTAATCAGTTTTACATGTTGATTTCACTTGTGTTTCCTGTTATTTGTCTTATGTTGTTTTGCATGTAGAGATTGAAGATCACATCAAGCAAGAAGAAACCACCATAGTTACAAGGTGAGGAATCTATTTTTCTTTTATGTTTTTTTTAATCTAGGAAAGTGTATATATTCTGTGGTGTTTTGTTCCATATCCAAACTATTTGGACTAGAGAGCTTTGTCCTTGTCCGCCTAGACAAAGTGCCTTGAAACAAAGTTGGAAAGTCCACTGAGGATCGAACCCATATTCTCTGGTTTCACATACCAATGGTTGTAGATTCCAACCTTATGGATTCCTGACATCTTTTTCTAAGAGTTGGGGAGGGGGAACTGTCTCTGTTCATGTAGAGGTAGACGATGCACCTTTGGATTACAATATTTTATTGTGTAGAAATTGGTTTTATGCCATGGATGCAGTTGCATCCTTCGTTTTTTGTCTGGTCCAGTTTCCTCACCAAGGAAATATTATTACCATCGACCAACTTAATTTTTTCTCCCCTAACGTTAATTCCAACTATGCTAATAATGTTCCTATTTTGGGGAATTTCGTCCCTCAATATGAGAACGTAGGAGTAGGACTACTTTAGGACTATGCACTTATGGGAGTCTTTCCATTAATGCATCCTACTCCTCCATCACAGGTTGCTACAATCAATATGATTTATACAAATAACAAAAATCAATTAAAAGGAAAATGAATTGACGAAACAACATCCCTTAGTCCATCTTAATCTATTTATCATGAATACCAATCCATATCCAATGACTGCAACACTGATGAACACGTTTTGGTAGCATCAGATCCTTACCATATTCCATATTAGTTAGAATATCCTCCACCATCTTTGAATGATCTCTTGCAAACTTTTCCTTCTGATGACTCTATTATGGAAATAATGTGTTATGATGAGGCACCTTGGGGGAAAATCATGATCGATTCTATTTCCTCCCGAATTTCCAATTGGTAGAAAATGAATTTTAATATTTTGTTATTTCTGATATTGTCACCAATCCTCAGTTACCTATTCTTACACAAAATGCTATTTCTGAGGGAAACATGAGTAACATTACTCAAATTGTTGGTGTTTCTCCCTTCAAATCAGGTTCATACCCTTGTTTCTCCCTCAACAAAGCCCAAGATATCGGCCTGACATAGTAGGGCTCAGTCGGCAGCACCTGTGACACACATGCAGCCTCACCTGAGATATCTCTTATGGGTAACTTCCAGAACTGGGTTTCTTCAATTGTGTGGGTATTTCCTCTTCCTTGGCACCTTACTAGCTTGCTAGACTGAAGCCAGTGGTTATATTACTTGTTCTTATTGTGTGCATTCAAGATATTACTCTACTTATCCTTTGAAAGAGGTTACAACGGTAAATATAATTTCTTATTAGAGATTCCAACTAACAACAGTGCATATAAAGAGTCATTCATAAGAAAATGCACATACATTTATTCACAACATACATTCATTCAACATAAGTACATTCATCAAATATACACATAGAGAACATTTAACATGGAAACCCATCTAAGAAAAATCACAAAGGTGCTCTTCATCTGGCATTAGAAATATATGGCACCTTTCGTTTGCGCACTGAGCTTGCACACTTTGTTCTAGATCTTCTATACAATCTATACATACTTCTATCTCCTCTCATGCTCTCTAGTCTCGGGTCTCTAAAGTTTCCTCTCCTTCTCCCTACTGTCGATCCGCACACAACCTGGATCGACTCTCTCTTCTCTATATAGGTCCATAATATCAAGTCCTGGTCCATATATCTAGTCATAAATACATCACAAAATACAAAAACTGGAATCACAATCCCTCATGATGCTAAAAACACTAAGGAGACTCTGGAGCCTCGGCTTCCTCTGCTACCACCTCTCGATAACAGAGGACTGTCCAGGACACCTTCCGGATCAGCTGTAACCATGCAGGGGGAGTTCCTACAACATGTTCCCGTATGTCTATAGGTATCCTATCCATCCTTAGGGTAGAAATTCATGTGTAAGACGATCCATTTTTCCCTCAATAGTCTTAAGCATGGAATCAACACCACCTCCCTTTATTGATCATTCATAAGTCCTCAGATGTTGATCCAGCCGAACAGGTCCAATGTATGCATCATACAATTTTTTACTTAGACTCATAAAGATACATTAGTGTATACACTTATTCACAAAATATTCATAAAAATCAAATATATTAAAAGAAAAATACTTACCCATCTCTCCGCATGCCTCTCCAGGAGGTAGCATGACCTCTGGATCACCTCAAAAGTCTAACTTGGCATATGGAAATTGCTTGAAATATGGCACCTTCCGACTCCACCATGAGTGGAAGTCATCATCATATCCACCTTAGATATTTCCACCATATTGTCTCATTAGGACATCCCCCCATCTAGTAAGCCTAGGAACACGAGGATGTGGATCAGTAAAAGTCACCTTGGGGATTAAGGATGGATCACGCTCAAAGAAGAAGGTTGTCAACATGCTAGGATACCCAATGTTCTTTTTATTTCCAAGTTTACAATCATTGAGATGTTTTTTCATATTGATAACAAGGCCTAAACACTAATCAAATACCTCATTACTCAAACATTCCACACCTAATTGCATGTGGTTATGAGTGGCCAAATTCAAAGATGACACACCGGTAACTCGTTTAATAGTACTCAGAATGACCTTTAGTGGAAATCTCACATTTTCCCAATAAGAACTTGAGTTCTTGATTTTTGCGATCCAATCATGCAATAAGTGTCCATGTAGTCTTGAACACTCAATGGGTCACCACCACTACTAGAACCACTTATGTTCATAGCTACCCTTCGATGTGATAAACTTGTGATGAAATATATATCCTCAGAAGTAATATCCAATGTCTCACCGTGAAGGTCAAATGCACCCTGATCAGGATCCCAGTACCTCACTAAGGTTTCCAACAATCTTGGTTGGGAACGCATATTGGTCGCATAGAAGAGCTTGAGTAAACCACATCGTTGGAGGGAATTTAAGGTCAAAGGATCATGCATGGCTTCACAGTCCAGATCCTCACGTTCTCTCTTGCTCCATTCAAGAACGATCTCTACAAACAATAATGAATTCTTGGGTCAATAACCTTGTTTTATACTTAGCCCGCAGAATACGCGTGCACAACATTTTGCACAGTACAAACCATACACAGGTAGTAGCTTATCCACCCACGTACTTTTCATGAATACGTGAATTCACAAGAGGCTACTCGTGTATACTACGTTTTATCTTTTTTAACTTTCTAAAACATCAAAAATTGCAGGTGAAACTTGAAATAAATGGCATGAAAAGAAAGCGAGGAGAGATAAGAGTTACCTACAACTTGTGGAATCATATTTGGTCCATCGAATTAATCGTACAAAGCCTTTGAAGATCTAGGGTTGTTTTGCACTATTCCAAGGTAAAAACCAAATGACAAATTTTTAAACCAAAATTACTATTTATGGTAAAAATTTATATTTTTTTACCCACTTTATATAGTTTTTGGTTGGTTTTAAATCCTATATTTAATATTGTTTTGACCTTTTTCCTAGATTTTCAGGTTATGGATGAAAATCGAGCATTATACCTCGGCATATAAGCTAGGATATCATCACATTGCTTTTTGAATATATACCTTATCCCATTTTGAGTTGTAGGATCCTTTTTTCTCCATGGATTGCGATGTGTAGCCTCCTAACATCCTTCAATCGTCGTTTTTCTTCTATGGATTAAAGCCTACCTAACATGGGTCGCCCTAGTTAGAATATTTATTTTCATTTTGATACCCATGTTGCACATTGCTAGGACTCGAGAGCCTTCTTAGTTTCTATTACATCCAAAAATATAAGCCTCATATTATTTATTTTTGTTGGCTACCCCTTGTTATAGGATCCCGTCATATGGAGTTACCTTTAAGCTCTGGTCTGACTCCTTAAACATAACCAGATTTCCGAGTTACTTGTTCCTTCAAAATCATTAAAGGAATTGAAATATCATCCACATTGGTATAAGTTTAACCCTTTTCCAGACCATGTGGATTAATTACAAAAAATGATACTCTAGTTCACTATGGCTAGAAGAGTATTTCCAGGTATAGGTTTATCTCTTTTTTGAGCCTGGAAGACTAAATTTACGAAAAAGGAACCTGTTTGAGCTTACTTTTTCTTTTTCGTGCTTTGGTTTAAATCATGAAAAAGATTTTGAGTGTTCTTTATGTCATTGTCATGCTCGCTAAAACATTAGTACAATGCATCGATTTTATTGTTGGTTTCCTCATACTCATAAATAAATGGAACAACCCGAGTGATCTTTCCTTCCTTCACACTCATTAAACTAAGGTTGTATGCCTTCTCTTGAAGGAGCGTCAGCATGGTGATAGTTTACCCCTTTTTCATACATTGTCGACTAACTACAAAAAATGAATACCTTGGTTCTTCTGATCTAAGAGAGTTCTCCTCTGGATTGTTTAATACTTTTTCGGACTTAGGAGACTATTTTTACGAAAAACTCCCCCCCGCCCTAGAGTCTTCTTTGGAGTTTTTAGACTCTAAAATTATGAAAACACCATCGAGCATCCACTAATTCGGTCTCGTAAAATCCACGGATTAGCGATTATTAAGCATTATTCTATCTCTTCTTCAATCTTGTTCAAAATGAAGAACACCCTGAGTTTTATTTCTTGGACTCGTTAAACCTTTACAAGAAATAAATGAAGGAAATATTATCTTTAAAATGTAATTTGTTTGGGAGTAAGTACATAGTTATCCTTGAACTAAGCACGAGTTTCTGGTCTACCGATAGTTAAGTCTCAGTTTTGGCCTTTCCATCTTTCAACTTGTACTTTGAGTAATTTCTCCTCCATTGATCACTTGTTCCAGGTATATGGGGAATCTGCTAATGTCTCCTACTTTGTACATATTTCCAGTTTTATTTCTTGAGTTTAAAGTTTGCTTGGGTCACTTTTGTCTCATGCTCATTATCCAAGGATCCTTAACCTCTGTATATTTACCTTGATCCTTTTCCTGACCATCTCTGAGATTGAACTATCTCGCTTTAGATCATCCAGTATGCCAGTTTACTCGTGTGACATGTTGAAGGATTCATTAATTCCTTCCTTCTCACAAACAACCTTCTATCAACACCAACTCGTGATGAAGACCTAGAGTTTTGTTGGATGGATTTTCTAACTATGGACCACTATGGAGAAATAGGCCATACACAGCTCTTAACACAGTCCCCTATATGTTTGAAATAGCTATCCCTCGTAGGTTTGGGTCCCGCTACCCTATGATTTTCTCTCAACAAGAGAGTCTCATAATTGAATCGACTAATTTCAAGAAAATAATAAAAACTACTCATTCCTAACTAATCTATAATGCAAATTTCAATAGATGAAAACACACAGTTTTAACAGCTATTAAAACTTACCACGATTTTAATAGCTACTAACCTATAGCTTTCAATTATGACAAAAATATCTAAAATAATTTAAATATTAATTCTATCTATTAAATATATCCTATCTTGGTGTTAAAGTTGATTTTACCACACTTGGTGGACCATGTTTTTATGGCCTTCCCTATCCCTATGCAGACTCTTTGGACCCCCCTTTGCTCAATATAACTTTGATGATATAAAAAATCCCTTAAAAGTCTTATTATTGGTATATGCAGGTCACCATCTTACAGACCGTGTGTACATGCAGGTTGCTCCACTATGACCCGCGTACATCAGGAAATGTGTTTAAAAATAAAATATTTGGAGTTTTCCTCATTGAGTAACGAATAACTTGATCATTGTCCTTCCATATTCATGGAAACGCTTTGACTTGACCCTTCACTTCCTATTAAAGGGATAAATATTGAGCTACTTGGATGCATCATAGGAGGAGAACTTGTGAGAGAAAAGGAACTATAGTGGATTTGTGCCCCATCATTCTATACTTGAGTCTGCATCCCTTTTTCCTTTGAGTAGCCATTGATTCTCTTCCCAATCTTGACATTGTCTTGTGAGTTTTCCATTGATATGGAGGGTTGAAGTGGTGGAGGCCAAGGTGGAGGACTCGGTTTCTTGATTTTGACAAGGTGACGACAGCGTTTGTCGCTTATATCTCTCTTTATATTTAATAGAAATATCCATTTATCGTCCATTATATGTGTAACTATGAATATTTTTATCCATAAATGTAGTTGCTATGATTATATATTGGATTTGTATATGATAGAGTAGGTTCTAACACTTAATATCTATCATGCCTGTATGTTTCATTGTTGTTGAGAATGAAATGTAGGTGCAAGTGTGGTTGAAAGCTCAAAGGGGATCTACTACAAATGTCTGAAACAAGGTACGCTTCTCATCCCTTAGTGTTATACTTGTTTATCTCTTTATCATATTTGAAGTGGATTGATTTGTGGTGTCATATTTTCTATTGTGGTCCACCCCAAGCCATAGGAAATTTTCTCTGTAACAGAATTGGCGACTCCGTTGGGGTTTGGGTGCATGATGTGCTCGATTTTCTCTCTACTTATCTATGCTTCTGTGTCGCGTTCATGAGTGTGTTAGCCCATTAATATACCTTTTAAGTAATCTGAGTCTTAGCCTACCTTTTTACCACCTTTCTCTTGTTGTACATGGGTCATAGAGGTAACAGTTGCGTATACACGTAGGATGTAGTTCTTACAGTCGCGTATACACTCAGGTTTTTTGTGAACAATCATGCATATCCCTCTTTGTGAGTGAGATCTTGATGTTTAAGAGATGTTGGGTGGGTTGTGAGTGTTGTTGAGTATTGTTGGGCGCCTGTGATGCTTGTTTACTACTTCATTATTGACCAAAGACTTCTTTTTCTTTAATTTTATTTAAAAGTTGTTTTTGTTATTCTTCTCCTTTTTGTTTTGTTTTTAGTGCATTAGACCTCTTGGTCTGAGTTTCTTTCTTGGCATGTGTTTGATACTTGTTGTAGGGTCTAGGAGTTATAGATTCTTTTTGTTGCATTTTCATATCATTCATAATCAAAATACAAAAATATTTTATTTTTGGCATGTTTTTGCATTTTGCATTTGCATGGAAATGGTACTAGCATTAGGCTTGCTTAGATGAAATAGTGTTTAGGATTTCATATAGGAAATATTGCATTGGAATTTGAAGAGAAATTTATGCATTTCATGTAGTGGCATACCCCTTTTTCATATTCAAAGACAAACTGCACTTGGAATATTTTATTGGGTGTGCATATTTATTTCACCGTTGAATCATAATATCACTAGTTACACGTTCATTACCCTTGAGTAATCACAACCCTTAAAATTAATGCTTAACTTAAAATTTATTACACATTTTTATTTGATATAGGTGCACCAACAAGCTTAGGTTGTAGAGTCTTGGAATAGGGTGTCGTGAGTAAATTTTTCCAATATTATGAAACAAAACAATTAGGTGTCTATCCAGGTGAGAAGAGAAATACTTTATATAATTAGTGTTCCCGGGAGGCTCCTCTTACATGGGAGTTAAGCATGAGGAAACACACATGTTTGTGGTGGGGATATCCCCTTGCCACTCTCTGTGCAGTACCAAAGATATTTCCAGGATCTTATTCGTATTTGGGGGATTTTGAGGTACCTTTGGTGCTTTCAAGATTCAGGATTTTTTACCCTATCCATACAATAGATCCCTGCTGTGAATTTCCACCTGAGCATTGGTTATATTGGGGTGACCTTATTTTCCTTACCAGGTATTGCATGGGGTACTTGTAGAGGTTATTATGTGTGTGTCCTAGCTAGGTAGGGGTCTAAAAACACGGTCTCTATATGTGTTGAAGCTGAGGGCCACTATAATTGGCTACACACCTCCACATGTAGTGTATGCGAGTCTCAGGCCTCTCCTAGGAAAGACTAGCCTACTGCATTCAGGAGCTCATTTTATCCTCCCTCTTGGATTGTTTGCATATGACTTATATTTTCTTAGGGGTGTGGTCTTTGTGCACTAGCTTGCTCTAGGGATCATAATTAGTTGACTATAGTCATTTTTGTGGAGTCATTGTGGATCGAGTTATGACACTCCGTCAATCTCGACGTTTAGCATGGATTTATCCTTGTGGATCTCCTCCTCCTCCTCGGAAGAGTACTAGACAATCTAGGAAAACTTTTACACAATGTGATTCACACACTGTTCTAATCATGAGTACTACATATGAGAACCCAGATATCCCTCCGTCTCCATCCTCTAGAATGGGTAATGTGACCGTTGTGAGACATGGGACTCCACTTGACACCAACCCTCACGGGGTTGGTACTTCCTACAATTCATGACCCCAACTGTCAGATTTTGTAGCTGCTTATAGGAGGTATTCATTGGAAAGGTCGAGTAGTGAGACTCATCATGTTCCCTCTAGAACAGGTCCCTTTAGTTTTGGCATGTCGGACCTTACTGGTACTTTTCCATATTCTACCATTGATCCTGGTAGAGATCTTGGTGTTGTTCCTGGGGCCACCGCCATCCCTTTCCATGCTGATAGATTTGGTAGTGGTCATATTGCACCTTCTACTCCATTTGCGGGAGGATTTTCATACCCTTCATCTAGGAATAACATTGGTGTTCACTCTCATAGAGGTTCCCCTAGACATGTGAACGTTGGAGGCACAACTTACATTCCATCCTATGCTCCATCATCCATCGCACCTGTTCTATCAAATGCCTTTCTTATGACACATCCTCCTCATGACCTGCACGGTCCTTCGGGATGGGGTGCTGCCTCTAACCATGTTGTTCCCTCACCAGCCGATGTTGTTGTGTCGGGAGTTTATGTGGCTCCTTATGCATCCAGGATTCAACCTGTTTACCCATCTTGTAATTATGGTTATGTAACACCTCATTCTCAAGGTATACCAAATTATAATATTCCCATGCATCCTTTTATGGGTCATGCAGGCACAACCTAGGCTCCATTTCTTGGCTATGTCGAATTTACTTAAATTTTAGCTTTATGGGGCCTTCTCTTTTTTCTCATTATAAGAATATTCCAAAATTGCAAGTTGCAAGTGATTCAAAAGTGGTGATTGAATGAGGCTCTCACAGGTGCAAAATATAAGTTGTTCAACTATATTGGTGGCAACAAAAAGTCAGATCTCTTCAAGGGAAGTTTTCAGAGTTGCATTTCCATCCTATTATCAGCGAACACAACTTAGTGGTAGATGGTTTATCAAAAAGGGTTCTTAGTTGTTCAGAAGGAAAAAAAAATTATGAAGAATTTTTGCATGGCAAGCTAATGCATCTTGGAACAGTTCCCAATTTGAATTCATGTTCTAGCAGTGAGATTATAAGCTATGCTCTATTTGTTTCATTTTTCCCCCTTCTTTTTTGACAGGGGTATCATTTTGACTCTAAGATGTTTCATCATGCGTGAAACTTTTTTGTTTTGTATCTTGGCACTTTGGTGAATATTTTATTACTACTTTGAAATTACTGTTGAAATTGTAGAGATTCATTGTTATGAGATTTCTTAAAGCTTCAACAGGAATATGTATACTTTGATTCACCTTGAACACCAAGTATATTTGTTTTGTTTGAAAAAAAAAACCAAAATATGTTATGTTTAATATACTCGTTCGCGTAGAGAGAATAATTCTATCAACATTCCAAAATATTTTAGGGGTTGAATTTTCTTTAGATTTTGATCTCATTCTACAAAATTCAAGGTTTATTCTCGTCAATCAAAAAAGATAGACCATCGCATAACTTATTATCAATATATATAAATTATAAAAAGATATTAACCTCTGGGGTGTAGGCTATTAAGCGATAGGGTGCACTGCTAAGGCACCCCTTGTGATGTCGTTGGTTTAAACCTTGAATAGCCTATGTACCTATGTAAGTGCAACATGGGTGCACCTAAGTGTATAATAGTAGCATACAAAAAATGATCTCATGTTAGGCGAGTACCAGCCCCACCCTAGTTGTCAATTCCCATAACACACATATTATTGATTAAAAAACAATTCATTTTCTCATATCCAACTTATTATAAAATACATAATAAATATTATTATTATTTAGTTAAAAATCTTTACACTTTCACATTTTAAATTTGTTTAAAAAAACACATTATAATTTCTTAAAACTTTATTTAATTTAAAAAATTAATAACATATCCTCATCTCCAATATATAACTCAATCATTAAAAAAACCATAAATTCTATTGACTTTCAAAGAAACACTATGAAAAAGTTCAATATATAACTCAATCATTAAAAAAACCATAAATTCTATTGATTTTCAAAGAAGCACTATGAAAAAGTTCAAAAGAAAATTGTGCTCAAATTTAAATATCACTTCTTTTTAACTTTCAATATTTTGGCAAACTCAATCTTATACTTTTATATTTATTCTATTCTCATATTTTCGGTGAACCTTTTCAAACCATACTAAGTGTTGATGTACATACTTTTTTCAAGCAGGACCCTTCTCTTTCGATCAACGTTTTCAAACCAACCTAAGTGTTGATGTGCATACTTGTTTTTAAAGCCTACCATTATCTTTTTATTCATTTTTGAATGATTATTTCGATTTTATTTTATTATTATTGAAACAATTTAGAGAGGTACATCCAAAAATACTATTTTTTGTGTTGATATTGTTGTGTAAAGCCCAACTTTAATAAATCTTATGTCCCCGACAAGGGGATATATATGAATCGGTTAGGCCGATTATTGAGACTAATTTGTAGCAACTTTAATAAAACATATAATTTTTTCTATAGTTTGTATCAAATTTTTTTTTTGGGAATTATTTAAATCTTGATTTATCTTACTTCTTATTGGCTTATACAGGTGACGTAGGCCTGGGACTTTGTGCCTGTAGCAATTTGCAAGATAAAGTTACAGATGGCACCGGATGCTAATCATCGACTGCACTGTCAACCATCGAGTGCAACAATCCCCAGGCACATTTAGTATTCCATCATGATAACAAACAAATGTAGCCGTTGCAATTGTTGTATTTTATGTTATGGTTTTAAACAAAAATTAACGGCTTTTACAAAGTTTTTTTCATCCACTATCTTATCGTAGAATTACCTTTTCATTTTAGCGTTGACACTCCACTCAGTGACACACTGAAAAACCAGCAATTTGCAGTGACACTGACAATCGCTGCAGTCTATGGCACTCTGCAATCAATGACTTGCATGAATGAGGACATCCTCGAGGTAAGCAATGGCATTGGGAAGGGTTTGCATTAAGGTGAGACCAGTTCTAAAATCCCCGGGCAGTGCCACTGACATCCTCGATTATGGAGGCTTTGCAGGAGGGTTTGCAGTAAGGTGAGGACCTGCATGTCCTTCGTGGTTCCACGATCACCCCATGTCTGTGAGCTATTTAATAGTATTAATATCAGCATTTACGCTTCTCGCAATAGCAGTTGGTTTAATTAATACAAAATAGTTAATAGCAAAACCCCAGAAATTTATTTGATAAAAAAAATTAAATAAACCAACAAAGTTTCTCCGTCGAAATAAATAATTGATAAGAAGGGATGCAGTGAGAATCAGGCAGCTCCATGGATCGACGTGGAGAGAGCATTGACGATCCAATTGAGTCATATTTATGTTGATCTATCATTCATATCATTTGAAGTATTATACATTGTATGGAATCGATTGTAATACAATATTGCAGAAGAAAGCATTAGAACATGTACAGGAGGAATGCATTTTATCAATGAAGTTGATTGAGATCAACACATTTTGCATGGCAGATCTGGGTTGCTCGTCTGGAGCCAACGCTCATCTGGACCCAACGCTCTATTGGCTGCAAAGAATATAATAACGACCCTCGAAGCCAAATATCTCTCGACGGGCAATATTAATCCAGTTCCACAGTTCCAAGTATTAAGTATTCTTTAATGATCTTCCTTCCGACAATTTCAATACGCTCTTCAGGACGTTGCAGTTACATCCAGTACATGTTACTTATAGGATTAACGCAACGGGGAATATTGTAGCAGTGAGATCATATTTTGCAGCAGGTGTAGCGGGGTTGCTCTACGAGAGGCTATTTCCAGACAAGAGTCTTCATTTCGTTCATTCTGCATTTAGTCTTCACTGGCTTTCTCAAGTATGTTTTGATATAATTCCTAGAGTTTACATATGTTTGTTCTGCCATTAATATTGCATATAGCATAATTTTGAGGTGTCCGTATAAGACTCATTGTATTGTCCCCCCTGAGGTTTTAGAAAAGAATTCAGTGACATGGAACAAGGGTAAAATCTCCTAGGCAAGGTCTCCGGCTGTTGGAAACGCTTATCTTCGGCAATTTCAGAAGGATTTCAACGCGTTTTTGAGAGCCCCGGCAAAGGAGATGGTTGCAGGAGGCCGCATTTTTTTGCTCTTAATGGATCAAGGATCCAACTGACCAGGGTTTGATAGCACTCACCTTCGGGTCGTTGGAAATCTGTTTGAATGATTTGGTATCTCAGGTACTTTCGCCGCTTGTTTTCTTGGTGTGTTTGGTGTTCTCGGGTACTAATTTCAAAATATAGTAATTTGACTTTGTATTGGTGCAAGGGTTGATAGAGGAGGAAAAGCTGGACTCGTTCGACCTGCCTATGTTTAGGCCATGTCTGGAGGAAGTGAGGAGTGAAGTAGCGAGAGAGGGCTCATTTCAAATAGAACTATTGGAGCTCCTAAAATCATCGGAGATGTTCTCTAAAGAGGAGATGGCAGCCATCAGCGGCTCGGCCTCTGGAAAGGAAGCGCACAGGAAAAAAATTGCAAAGGCAATGAGAACAACGATGGAGAATCTGCTGAAATATCATTTCGGAGAGGAAGTAATGGACGCGCTATGCGAGAGATACATAGAAACAATGGCAAAGAAAGTGATTAAATCCATCGACTCTATCTCGAAGGGAGAATTCCTGAATATAGTCTTGGAGCGTAAATGAAAGTTGCATTTTAAAGGCTTAACAATATATTTTCTGTCTGGTGGTTAGCATCGTCATGGTTGTTGAACAAGCCATAAGTTAATTGTGTCTGATAAGTTATATGCTAGTTAAGTGTGTCTAGCATAAGTTATATGCTAGTTGTTTTTTCTTCAAATGGTTAGTTGTTTTTTTAATGCCCATTTGTAATTAGGTTGTTTTATGTGAGAAATATGTAAGTTATATGTTAGTTGTTTTAGTGGCTGGATGGAACCCAACAGATCTTCCGTCTTTCTTCAACAAGGCAGACGCCGATTCATTGTACCTTCTTGATTTCATTCATAAGTCCTTTTAGTCCAATCGCAGGGCAAATTAAGTTCTCTGTAATTCCTTTGAGGATCTTGAAAGCGCGGCAGTGAACAGTTCAATGAATTTACAACCTCCAATTATGTGTGTGGGTCCGCTTCTTCCATCGGTTTATTTGAGCGGTGAAAATTCTGAAGACATAGGAATTGGAACAAGCATTTGGGCTGAATATAACTCTTAGCAGTGGCTAATATGACTCTTCGCAGTGGCTAGATAACAAGAGCAATGGTTTCGTTATATATGTTTCATTTGGTAGTATGATTCATGTGTCTAAAGGTCAAGTGGAGGAAATAGCGATGGGGCTCAAATCCAGTGGACAACCAATCCTATGGGTTCTTCGTCCAGACATAGCCGGAGCTTTAACAGTCTTAGAATGCTTACTGGATGGCTTTCTGGATGAGATGGGAAACCAGGGGCTCATTGTTCCATGGTGCAATCAGCTATGAGTGTTATCCCATCCCGCCATTGCCGGATTCATTACTCATTGCGGGTGGAACTCAATGCTTTAAGGCGTAGCTCTTGGAGTTCCCAGTCTTCTTTTGTTGGGTCCGGTCATATATCAATTAACAAGATAAATAGTTGATAATAATAAGGCATGCTTCTAGCAGTACTGTAGTTCTAGGTGTCTTACCGATAAATATTACAGCCGACTATCAATTCGACGCTTGAGTTTCATATACAGTTTAATTCATTTAGTTTAAAGTTCTTAAAAATATCAAGTCCTCGCTCACTGAAGTTTCTAAATTCAGCCCGGCTTATTTTTGAAAATGTTATTTTATGTTAATAAGACTAACAATTTCTTATTAACATAAAAATAGCAAATCTGTTATTTGCCTACCCGCTCACCGAAATCCCCACAGCAGCCGAGAAAATGACGACATCCGTTACAGCGTTGTCGTTGCTCATGAGACTTATGGCAACGCCACTGAATTGCTTCTCAATGGGGCTTGAGCCCGCAATTATGTGCTGCCCAAGAAAGGAATTCCGGATGAATGTCTCATGCCCACCCTGAACCATGATGCCAAAGGACATGAAATGCGAAATATAACAGTTATATATTCCCTATTGGGAACATAATAACATAGTGTTGATAACAATTAATAACTGTTAAATTGTTTGACGAGCACAAAATATTAAAGTTAGTCGCTGTGCTTGTCATAACAGTTCTATATAGTAATAAGAATTTATTCCTTTTCTAAGAGTGAAAAAAATCAATGTAATGTCCCCCATGACACCATCATTTAGTGTTTTTTAGAGTGATAAAAATAAATGTAATTCTTTTAGCCATGACACCATCATGCATAGCTTTTCCCGAGGAAGTTCCATTGCACTTGCAATTTCATCCTTCTGATTTCTGTCGAGATCCAGATATGATTCAATCAAGTCGCCATCCAGAAAATTCTTTGCAGATCTGCTTGCAGTCGCAAAGAAATTAGAAACCATTTAGGTAATTATAGAGAATTATCAATTATTATCTCACTACAAACATGGCTGATGAATAGAAGCTTGGATTCAGATTGAACAAATTGAGCAAAGGGGGTAACACAGAAGATAAAAAGCTGCTAATGAGTGAAGATATATGTAGTGCTATCAGAAAATTGTTCACTGAAGAAGGGAAGGAGATCAATAAAAATGTCAGGGCGTTAAAACAAAGTGCGAGGACTGCAGTGACAAGGGAAGGATCTTCGGATAAAAATATCGATCGTTTTGTAGGTGGTTTGAAAGCATTGAATGCTTAATTGAAGGTAAAACGTGCCATTAAACACAGTCAATAGTACTCTATAGATCCAACCTTCGTCCTCTTTTGGTATCCTGATATGTATTTGGTAGCTGATTCCTGAATATTCTGAACGTATGCTCAACGTTAATAGACTACTAGATGCCATAAAATAAACATCCAGTCTACTGCTATGTTTTTTTTTAAGTTTGACTTGAATTTTGAATTTACACTACTAATATAGATTATTGGTCTAGAATATATTTATACACGTGCTATAAATCTATATGTATCATCTATGTATGAAAAAGTTGAGTGTATTAAGGTTATGTATGGAAAACTTACCAACGTTGGGGTTAAAATTCCTTACCAGATTTCTGGAAAATAAATAATTTTCAAAAATAGAATATGATAATTATGTAAATAATTTTTTGTTTCTTTCAGGTTAGTGATTACTTATGAAGGCATTTTAGGGTCTCTTAGTTTTGTGACATATAAGTTGTTGCTAGTGAAAACCTTCAAGACAGAGAAAGTTGTTGCTATTGAAAACCTTCAAGGCAGAGATTCTTGTGTTTGTAGGATATCTTATGTTTCTGGGAACCACATCAACAACAAGAGAGAATATCAGTCACCATTTTTTCAAGCTTGGACAGCTTCACATGCAAGGAGACCCGACCAAGAGCTACATTGCACTTAGCATGTAATATGATGTCCCATAGAGTGATAAATTTTGAAGTCAAAGTTTAGCATGTAATATGATGTTCCTTAGAGTGATAAATTTAGACATCGTGTAGTTTTCTCCCCGTGAGAACAATTTTGTCTGAAAATTTGGAAATAGTCTTCAATGAGAAGCTATCCAAATATATATTCCACTATTTAAAGAAGCACTCATATCTGTCACCTTATTTGATGCATCAGATCCAGTTTTCCTCCCAACCATGCTATTAAGCAAAGCATGTTGTCTAAAAGGGAAAGCGTATTGCTTTTTTCTTTTATAGTCGAAAATTTACATAACACGGTCTGTTTAACCCGAGCGGCCGGGTTTGTTGCATTGTTGTCGATGCAGTGGGTATATATATATAATAAATCTAATCCTTACCTTGTCGCGCAACTTGGACATGGCCATCGGTTAGTGGTAAAAGAGGATAGCCTCCCTTTTCTTGTTAATTATTTTATATATTACTTGTTTGTTTTTTTTAAATAGGTGGAGGCCTAGTAACATAGCGCAACCGTGACATCTCTGGCACGAGTTGCCCATAAGGCTATGCATGGGATTAATTGATGGACGTGATCAAGGTTGATTCAACTAGCTCGTTGTTGGGCACAGAAGTACCTATGGCCTACACATTAAGCAATTAACGTCTTGGGCATGTGGAATCACCTTGGCTTTTGAAACTGTGAAATATATATCAACATTGATTGGAGTAGTCATGGCTATGGTTTTCACGATATGGCAACTTTTGCACCATCTAAGAGAGTTTCCTATATCTATCTATCTATATCTATATCTATATCTATATCTATATATATTTGTTATTTTTTTTTATTTTTTATCTTCTATAATCATTCCTAATATATATATCTATATATAGTAAGTTAACTTTTCATTATTGCAATATCATCTAACTCCTTCTCTTTCTATGAGCTATGAGATGCAATGATTTATCGATAGTCGAGTAGTAAATTCAAATCCTCATCAATTTAGTCTTAAATAATTGATAATTTTTATTTAATTTAAATATTATTGTAATATTATTTTTAAATCTAAAAATTTATAATATTATCTTTAATATGAATAAAAAATAATTAGTTTAACTCATAAAAAGTAAGCATGCATTTGGTTCAAACAAGTATATTACATGACAATTTATATCTTATATGACATTTTTAAAACTATTTATAGTACATTATTTGTTTTTCTTAAGATAGTTAATGATGATTCATATTAAATTGGATGATATTTTAAACAATTAATGCATTGAAGGATAAGAATATGAATGCACCGATTTTGAGATTTTCTAACTGAAATAAGGCGTTTTAGAGGATAGTTGAATGTAAAACCACAATTAATACATTGAAGGATAAGACTATGAATGTACCAATTTTATAAAACAACAATTAATACATTGAAGGATAAGAGTATGAATGCACCAATTTTGAAAATTTTTAATTGGTATAAAGCGTTTCATGTTCATATGGATGATTTACAGAAATTAATTTGAATTATTTTAATACAACATAAGTTTAAAAAATATATTATTTGATATTTTTTTTTTACTAAAAATTTCATAATAAAAGGGAAGAATTATACAATAATAGAAAAGGAAGTGTTGGAAATCATATTCACATTGTAAAACTATAGCATTCTATGGTTTTCAATAACTTTTTGATGTGAATTATCAAGCTCTAAAAAAATTCTGTCACGTTAGTAAGTTATGCTAGCCTACATTTAAAAAATATTATGTTAACCATAGAAATAAAAAAATAAAAAAAATAATATTGTGGATTCATATATTTATATAGTAATTAAAAGAATATAGAGAAAAACATGTAGCCTAATTTATCAAATAATAAAAATGCAATAATAAAACTAAATGAAAAGTAATTAAAAGATCCATGGTAAAGGCGCATTTACCAAACACTCAAGGGATCAAAATGTTTGAGGTGTAATTTTTTATGAACATTTAAAATTTTAAGATAAAAATAACTTACACCTTAAAAAATTGGATCCTTCTCGTGTTTTCTAGATCTAGGTTTAAGATGGATCTATGCTGATGAATAATGTCAAACTCTTCATTTCTCATTATTAATCAAAGCCAAGTAGCATTTTGAAATGTTTTATTAAAGATTTAGTTTTGATTATCCATTTTATAAAGTTTTAATTTAATTATAAATATTTTGTTAATAAGTTTTACAAAATAAAAAATTTATGATAAGTAGAAAGTATATAAAATAAAAGTTTATGATAACTAAATGTGTATTTATGTGTGTTATTAGGTCTAGCTCAAGTGACTATGAGATGGAGTGGTATCTTCTTCATATATATTTTATTCTTCTAAATGTTAATGTTGAGCTCATAAAAATATATTATTGTAATGGTTTTGTATTTTGACACTTTACACAATTATAATGGTTTTTACTAATAATGAATTAAAAAAAAATCATTTGACAAATTAAAAAATCATTCACATTAGACAAAGTAATTTGGACATCATAATTTTTTGTTAGATTCTTACTTCATGGTTTTTTATTTGGTGTGTATAAATATAATAATTTATAAATTAAGTGGATTAATAAATATTTGTATTTTTTTATTTTATTTCTCTTTTTAAATTTTTATTATTATTATTATAATTGCCACTCCATTAATATTGAAATGTGTACAAAATGAAAAGTCCTTCCCATGAGCCAAAAAAACCAAATATTTGTTTACTTTGCATGGTTAAAATGAAAATGAAAATGAAAATGATCTATGAATTAGGTAAATAGACTTATGAATTAGGTAAATACACTTTTGCTTCTCTCTCTTTCATAGAAATGTTTCCATTGACTATAAACGCCACTGAATTAATGTTGAAATCGAAAGGCAATGACATTACATTGTGAAACTTTGTCCATAATGGAAGTTGTCACAACATTCCATACCTTTGACAAGTCACCATTGGCTTTTAAAATTTACTTTTATTTAGAAAATTTTAGGAAATTTGTGGTTGAATTTTAATTTGACAAGTTTCAAACTTTTTAAGCAGGTTCATCATCAGGATAAGGCAATTTCAGTCTATTTTTGCACAAGGACATGAAGTATAAATATTTTATTTTTGTTGTTTTAAAATTTTTTCTTTAAAATATTTTATGTCGGTTTATAAATGGCTTTTAGGGTTTTAGTGTTTTAATTTCTTAATTAATAATGAAATTTGGTAATTTAGATAAATATTTATTTTTATGTAAAACAATTAGTCAATTGTGTAAATTATAAATTAGTGTACATTGTAACACTAATTTTATAATATTAATAATAATAATAATTTTTTATCATATAATAAATTGTTTTTAAAATTAAGGTTATAAATAACGTTAATGATTTATTATATATTATCATAACTTTTCTTAACTAAATTCTTAGTGTGCTTCCTTTATTAAGTGTTAGTGAAACCAAATGTTATTAAAGCGTAAAGATATTCTAATATTATCTCAAATTTTTTTATTAAGTACTTTAAGTAATTTGATGTTTTAATTAAATTTTTTTATAAAGTAATGTTACAAAGTATAATATTATTATTTATCTTTTTCAATCTTATTTAATAAATTGATGTTATAAAGTTTTTTTAAAGATGATGTTATAACATATACTAGTAGTATTTAATTATTTATTTAGTTTTTATCTTTTTAATAGTATAGTTTCTTTAATGAGTGAGTTAGGTGTTTTTTATTTTAATTTTAATTTTTAGGTTTAGTTATTTCTTTTACTTTTAGTTTATGAATGATGGGTTTCCAAGCTTTTTTAAGTTTTAAGCCATCATCCCGGTTGAAGTTCCTACCACATTTTTCAATTTCTATGGCTTCACAGATTTTCCTTTTGTAATAATGAGGGACAACAGCTAAAACTTCTGAGTCTTCAAGGCATATGTGATGTTTGGTGGTGTGAGAATGTTCAGCTATGGCCAAGTTTTTTATTCTATTGTGTCGTAAATCTGCACTATGTTCTTTTAACCTGGTTGCGATTGATCTCCCAGTCTCACCTATGTAGGCCTCACCGCACGAGCATGGAGTTTTGTAAACACCTTTTTGGATCTTAGGATCAATGGTGTCTTTGGCTTTGTCAAGCATGGTTCTTAAAGAGTTAGGAGGAGCGAATGACACCCTTATGTTTTTCTTTCTTAGAACATTGACAATTTTGTTTGTAGTGCCATGGATATATATAAGAGTGATTTTGGGAAGGGTTGTGTCTTTTTCCTTATTTTTGGTTTTGTTTTTGTTCTTTTTAATGTTTCGGAAAACTTTCTCAATCTCTCTTCTATTGTATCCATTTTTCATAAGTGACGCTCTAAGGTGTTTTAACTCTTCCTCAATATGATCCATATCTGAGACTCTCCATGCACGCGGGGCTAGGGTGTTTATTATTCCAATTTTCTGGGTTGGATGATGGTGTGAGTCGGCATGAAGCGATTTCACCTCTTCCTTTTCTAAGGTCAATTTGATACTATCACATTGGTTATTTAAGTGATTTAAGAACTCATCCAACTTATTTTCACTATGTGGCCAATTGCTAAATACATCATCCACAAATCTGAGCCACCATCTTGGTTTGTGTGGGGAAGATTTGATTTACTTTCATTTTCAATTCTTCAAATTCTATTTTGATTTGATTGTGCCAAACATGATTAGCCACATATAAGAAAAATCATGAACATAGATGTACATGTTGCATTTGGGTTATTTTATGAAGGGCCCATGAAGCAACTTTTAAGTCACGTATTGCATCCTTGCATCTAATTCACATCTAAGCCATGTGTTATTACAAATTAGTGCATACTTTACAATGTTTATCACAAATTCAAAAAGATCCAAAGAATTAGAACTATACACAAAGTGTAAAACAGAATAAACCCCAATCTCCATGGCCAAACACACAATTTGTGCTATTCCTATTCCTTTTCAAAGGCCTGCTAATAAGTCCATTTCTTTATTAAGGCCTGTTGTTTCTTAGAACTCTCTTTCAATGTGGGATAAAGCATGTTATTCCCCGTGTCCTCTCGTCTGCGTACACGACAAAACTATAGATGCTATCAGGTAGTTGGCATAGGCCCCTCGTTTTGAACACTTAACCATATGATGCACAAAATTACATGAATGGTATTGTGAGTCCTCCTAAGTGGAGCAGATTTTTTATTTTCTTCTTTCTGATTGCTAGAACAAGCCTTTCTTGTTTTGAATGTTGAAATAAAGGAAGCCACATGTCTTTGGGAAAATGATCAAAATAAACAAAATCATGTGCTCATTTAAGTCATCCATTTAACTAATAGCAACTATACTCATCACAAACATATAAACATAGTTAAACTTGTAATGTTTAGCAGAAGGGAACAAAACTTTAAATGTCTCATAAACTTCTTGTTAATCCACCTCTCATATATCAAGACTTATTAATGATATACACATTAATGCATGAAGTGTGTCGATTTTTTTTTTTAAATCTTTGATCAAATTTTTTTTCAAAAAGACTTGCTCACATGTAACAGAGCTCACCAGTATGACAATCATTGTTGGCCCTAATTTTAACATGTTTGAATACTTAGAATGTCAATCTTTTGTTTGAGAAAATACTTTCCATGCATTTTCCATTGGGAATCTTTTTTAGTTTAAGTAAAGCACGCTAATAAAGTCATACAACTTTATACTACAATATGCAATGTCAAGTAATGGTGCAATTTCACCTTCATTGCATGTTTTATGGTGTAAATGTGAAAAAACATTTCAAGCCAATGTTTTCTGTTAATTTTTCTCACATAAAGATCTTATGGATAATGACAAGGACTGTTGTACAATGAAATGCCACTTCTCCATCCGAGTAATGACCTTAGCCTGTCACTGCACAAAAGGACATTATGGATTGAAGTGACCATTACTTTATAGATGGATTAGAGCCTTGATACATACTTTCTCCTTCAGCTTTTCCAGTTTATAAGAATAAGTTTGCCTTGCACTCGTGGGTCCTTCCATAGAAACTTGCATGTCACTCACAGGTAATCTCATATGCAACTCGTGAGTCATCTTTCAAAAATTGTAATCTCAACTTCCCTCAAGGAAAGTCACGAGTCACTCGCAAGTTTCCTTACATATACCCGCAAGTTCCATTAAAAAAAACTTAAAAATAAAAACATGATTAGTTTAGGGGAAGTTGGGTTCAGATTGATAACTTCCCTAACTGCCCTAACCATCCTAGGCCTGAAAACCTCTCATCACCGGCAACTATAAATAGTTGGGAAGGGGTAGAGGATAAAGGAAGCAATTTTTTAGAGTAAGGTTATGCTGGAGAAATCCATTAGAGAGAGGAGCAAGAGGACTTAGTTTCCCTGTCTGAGACAAGCTTCTCCACAGACCAAGAAGACTTGTGACAAGAGAAGAAAAGATGGGGGGAAATAACGATCAAGCTCTCACAGTTCACACCAGGAAGACCTTTAAGAAGAAGGAGAATAAGGATAACTTTCATCACAACAACAAGAAGGACAAGAAACAAAAGAAGACCAAAAGAGATACTTCAAAACCTCGATGCTATACTTGTGATGAAAAGGGACACTTTGCAAGAGATTGCCCCGTTATGAAAAGGAGACACCATGTTCATGTTGTCGAAGATGATGAACCAACAAACAAAAGATTCATACAAGAGAAGGATGATTCAAATGAAGAGTATGTGCTAATCTCAACACTTACTGGCACTATCTCACTCGAAAGCAATGATTGGCTTGTGGATAGTGGAGCTTCTAAACATTTGTCGAGATACAAGGAATCATTCATTAATATGTCTGAACATGACTCACCTCACAAGGTGAAACTTGGGGATGACTATCAACACCCCATAAAAGGGAGTGGAGAAGCTTCATACAAGCTTGACTCCGGGCAATCCTTAAAGATGAAGAATGTGTTATATGTTCCAGGATTGAAGAAGAATCTTCTCTCCATTTCTACACTAGATGCAAAAGGGATTAGGGTTTCTTTTGTCGATGGCCAAGTTCTGATGTGGCCCAGAGGAAAGACAATAGAGGATGAAACAGTGATTGCAGAAGAAGACGGAGGCTTGTACAAGCTGAAGGGACATCCTGAACCAGCACAGGTTCATGATTCAATTGAACCAAGTGAACTATGGCACAGAAGAATCACACATGTGCACTATAGGGCTCTACCGATGGAAAGAAAAGAAATCTGAGGACTTCGAGAGATATAGGCAAAGAATGAAGGCATTTGGAAAGGATGTGCACAAGGAAAGAATGCGAAGAAGACATTTCCCAGCAGTGAGAGAAAGGAGAAAGGAATACTGGAGATAATACACTCGGATGTATGTGGACCCATGTCCTCTAGTTCATTAAGCGAGTATCTGTACTATGTTTCCTTTATATATGATTTCTCACATAATACTTGGATATATTTCTTGAAATGGAAAAGTGAAGCTTTCAGTAAGTTCAAGGAACATAAAGCCTTGGTCGAGAACCAAACAGATAGGAATATCAAGACTCTACGGTTAGATAATGGCGGAGAGTTCACTTCAGAAGGATTCAAAGAACTCTGTAGAGAGTCCTAGATTAAGAGGGAGTTGATTACTCCATACAATCCTCAACATAATGGCGTTGTGAAACGAAAGAACTGAACTGTCACAGAGGAAGCAAAAGCAATGTTGCATGATCAAGATCTTCCTATGCACCTTTGGGTAGAGGAAGCAAGAATAGTTGTGTATGTATAGAGCTGTACTCCTCATCGATTACTTGAAAATAAGACTCCAGAAGAGGGTTTCTCAGGAGAGAAACTAGAAGTCAACCATATGAGAATATTTGGTTGCCCGATGTACATACATATCCAAAAGGAGAAAAGGACCAAGCTCAATCCTTATTGAAGGAAGGGTATATTCGTAGGTGTTGATGTAATTGTAACTTTGGAATGTATTCACTTGTATTTCTTATGTATTGTGACCCGATGTTTATTGCAGGATGTATTTGTAATGTACTTGAGTCATTTCATGCCCCGATGTTCCTATCGGGAGTCTCTATAATGTAAACAAGTCATGTCAAGTCAAGGTGGGTAACCCTCCTATTGTCTAAGGGTTAAAGTCCCCGCAGTTCCAGGGCACTAGGGTTATTAGACTCTCCTAGAGAGTTCCGCCCTAGTAGGGTTCAGTCAAGTCGGGAATTAGTATAAATAGAGAGCTAGCCTCTCTATTTATAACAAACTCATCCACACTCAGTTGTAGCACATAGATGAGGTAGAGAAAGACATTGGGGCAAGGAAGAAAGAGGTTACTGCTGTCAGGAGATCATCTTACTGTTTTGGGGTTTTACTTTTGGTGCTGATTCTATCTCTGAGGAAGTTGCCGGGTTTTCTCCATTTATGGTTTCCCGAAGGAAAAAAACTGTGTTCATTGTCTCTTGTGTTTGATTGATGTGCTTGTTGTTCTCTCAGTTAAAGATCCTAATGTTATGCTAGATTAATGTTAAAAATCTAACATGGTATCAGAGCTAACTTGAGAAGAAGACACTGTGCAGCTGTGGGAACTAGGGCTTCCTATTTTGTGGATCTCTCTCCACAAATTTTCAGCAAAAGTAGGGTGGAATAAATCTCCTCCCTATGGCGCATATTCCTGTCAAAACAGAATCCAATTATGAGGTTTTTCAGTTTTGGACCCGACACTACTGCCGGAAATTAGGGATTTCACAGAAGAGGAATTTTTCAGTGAGCCCAGGCCTAGATTGATGTCCTCCCCAAAATTGAAGTTAGGGATATATATCAAAGCATTTGGTTGGACAGAACTCCGGAAAAGTAAAACCCTAATTTGCTCCTGAACCAGCACTGCAGGATTTCAGCTCCAAATCCAGATCCGACATCTTGACCTGGTAAGATATAAATATTTTGTATTTCCATTTGAGGTTCTCAGTTAAAGATTTCTCATCATACCAAGCTTGATGAAAAGCTTGAGGGAGCTCATAACTTCCGAGCCTGGAAGTATAGGATCTCCCTGGTCCTGGAAGAAAATGAGTTGGACTCCTATATCAATGAGGAGGTTCCAGTTCGACAGGGAGATGAGGCTAAGGCCTTACACAAGAAGAAGTTGGTTATGGCAAAGAGGATTATTGCTGATTCAATCAAGGATCACGTCATACTACACGTGTCCTCCCTGAATACACATAAAGCTATGTTTGATGCCCTAACAAAATTGTTTGAAGGGAAGAACATAAACTGGAAGATGACTCTGATAAACCAACTGAAGAATGTGAAGATTCAGAATGTAGAGACCATCTAGTATTACTTCACTAAAGTTTCTCAGATCAAGGAACAACTGGAAGTAGTAGATGAAGAAGTGGAAAATGCAGAGATTGTAATGACCATCTTGAATGGTCTCCCTAGGACATGGGACTCTTTCATTCAAGGGATCTGTGCCAGAAAGAAGTTAGTCAAGTTCAACAGAATTTGGGAAGAATGTTCACAAGAAGAAGCTCGGATAGAAGCTCGAGAAGAGAAGATGGGAAGTGAAGATCAAGCTCTCACAGTTCAATCCAAGAAACCTAGAAGGGACCATCATCATCATCATTTTAAAGGTAAGCACTCTTCTCACAAGAAATCTCAACTCAGATGTTATACTTGTGATGAAACATGACACTTTGCAAGAGATTGTACTAAAAGCAAAAGGAACTCTCACAAGAAGAAAAACAACAAGAGAAGACATCATGCTCATGCTGCAGAGGATGATGAACCTTCCACAAAGAAGACCAAATATGAAAGTGAAGTTTCTTCAAGTGATGAAGAATATGTTTTGATTTCCTCTCTCACGGGAAATATCACACATGGAAGCAATGATTGGCTTATAGACAGTGGGGCCTCCAAGCATATGACAAGATTCAAGGAATCCTTTGTGAGACTATCAGAACATGAATCACCTCACAAGGTGAAGCTCGGAGATCACTACCAATATCCAATAAAAGGTAGCGGGGAATCCTCCTATAAGGTAGACTCTGGAAAGTCTATGACAATGAAAGAAGTATTGTTTGTACGAGGACTAAAGAAGAACCTTCTCTCCATATATGCATTAGATGCAAAAGGAATGAGGGTTGCATTTATAGCTGGTCAAGTCATCATGTGGCCAAAAGGAAATACTATCGATGATGCAGTAGTGATTGGAGAACAAGAAGGAGGATTGTACAAATTAAAGGGCCATCCAGAACAAGCCTTGGTCCATGACACAATAGAGCCAAATGAGCTTTGGCATAGAAGGCTTGCACATGTGCATTACAGAGCACTACCACTTGCATGCAGAGTTTTTGAAGGTCTTCCATAAATTCAAGAAAAACATGACGGGGTCTGCAAAGGATGTACAAAAGGAAAGAATACAAATAAGACATTTCCAAGTAGCGAGAGCAAGGCAAAAGGAATATTGGAAATCATCCACTACGATGTATGCAATCTAATGTCATCAAGTTCTCTAAGTGGGTATGTATACTATGTTTCTTTTATTGATGATTTTTATAGGAAGACATGGATTTACTTCATGAAGAACAAAGATGAAGTATTCAGCAAGTTCAAGGAATTCAAAGCCTTGATCGAGAATCACACTGGAAAGAAGATTAAGACCTTTCGATCAGATAATGGCAAAGAATTCACATCGAATGAATTCAAAGAGTTATGCAAAGACTCAGGGATTAAGAGGGAGTTGTCCACTCCTTATAATCCACAACAGAATGGGATTGCAGAATGGAAGAACAGAACTATCATGGAAGTTGCAAGAGCTATGCTTCATGATCAAGATCTTCCTATGTATCTTTGGGTAGAAGCTGCCATAACAGTGGTGTATGTACAGAACCGTACTCCACATAGAGTACTAGAGAACAAGACTCCTGAAGAATTCTTCTCCGGCAAAAAACCAGAAGTCAGCCATGTCATAATATTCAGCTGTCCTGTGTACATACACATTCCAAAAGAGAAGAGAACAAAACTAGATACTTTAGGAAAGAAGGGTATATTTGTGGGATACTCTGAAAGCTCGAAGGCTTATAGAATATATTTCCCAGGATTCAAGAAGATTGACATCAGTAGGGATGTGACATTTGATGAAGATACAGCTTGCAACAAATCCAAAAAGAAACCTACTGAAGAACCCGAAGAAGCAAAAGCACCCAGAATTCATGACACAACCATGAATGAAGAAACTCAAGAAGAAGATCGAGAATTTGAAGAACCAAAAAGACTTGTAGATCCACCTCAGGAGAAGAATCCTCACAAGAGGAAACTTGCTTGGGTACGAGAAGCTATCTAAGGTGCGGAAAGATATGAGGCTCTAGAAGAGAATCATAGAGAAAGAAAGAGGACCAGATCTTGCTCCAGATATGTAGCATTACTATGTGATTTCATTGATAAAGAATCTTCCAGTTATGAAGAAGCGACAGAACAAGAATAATGGAAGGATGCTATTATTGAAGAGTATCAATCGATCATGAAAAATGATGTTTGGGATGTTGTTCCAAGACCAGAAGGGAAGTCAGTTCTAACTTCCAAATGGATCTACAAAATCAAGCATGCTGCAGACGGTAGCATAGAAAAACATAAAGCAATATTCGTGGCTCATGGTTTCTCTCATAAAGAAGGAATAGATTATGAAGAAACCTTTGCACCTGTAGCCAAATACACTTCCATCTGATCAGTACTTGCTATGGCTGCAGTGATGAAATGGAGGATACACCAGATGGATGTCAAGACTGCTTTCTTGAATGGTGTAGTAGAAGAGGAAGTGTATGTAGAAAAACCACTTGGTTTTGAGACACATGACAGGGAGTCTCATGTATGTATATTGAAGAAATCCCTGTATGGTTTGAAAAGGGCACCCATTACATGGTATGACAGAATTGACAGCTTTCTATCCAGTTTGGGCTTTACCAAAGTAAAGCAAATTCCAACCCTTACTACAAGGTTGAAGATGGCAACCCAGTGATGCTCCTACTATATGTAGATGATCTATTTGTAACAATTATGGATGGGTTGATTGCTGATACGAAGAGAAAGCTTGATGCTGAGTTCAAAATGAAGGACTTGGGAATGATGCACTATTTTCTAGGCATGGAGGTGTGGCACAATGCAGATGGAATATCCCTTGGACAAGGGAAGTATTCAGTAGAGATCCTGAAGAGGTTTGGGATGATGGACTGCAATGCTATGGCCAAACCTATGGCATCGAACCTGAAGCTATTGAGTGATGCTTCATCAGAAGCAGTTGATGCTACGATGTATCGTCAGATGATTGGGTCCTTGATGTATCTGACGAACACAAGACCAGACATTTGCTTTTCTATGAAAACCTTGAACCAGTTCTTGACAGATCTGAGACATGTTCACTTGATTGCTGCAAAGCATATTATGAGGTACCTGAGGGGTACAATTGATTATGGGCTCGAGTATGAGGCAAGTCAGAAGATTAACCTAGAGGGTTATGTTGATTCCGATTGGGAAGGAAGTGCCATCGATAAGAAGAGCACTTCAGGGTGTTGCTTCAGTATGGGATCAGGTGTGATCTCTTGGTTTAGTAGGAAGCAATCTTGTGTCGCATTGAGTACAGCTGAAGCAGAGTATGTCGCAGCTTGTTCAGCTAGTTGTGAGGTAGTATGGCTAAGGAAGCTACTGTTTGATTTATTTGATCTCTAGTTGGATGCTACTTGTATATATTGTGACAACCAGAGTTGTGTGAAGTTTTCAGAGAATCCAGTGTTCCATGACAAGTCAAATCATATCGAGATCAAATATCACTATATCAGGGATATGGTGCAGAGAGGAGCAGTGAAGCTCCAATATGTTGCGACGGAGGAACAAATAGCTGATGTGTTGATGAAGCCATTGGCTTGGGTGAAGTTTGAGTACTTTAGGGAGAAGCTTGGTGTTCTCCAGATCGAGGTTTCCTCCAAGGGGAAATGATGAGACCCAAAGCCAATCTAACATGGTGACAGGATTAAGTTCCTTCCATGGTCAGATGTAAGGGCTGAGCCATTCTGTCATGGTGAGAGGATTGGTTCCTTCCATGTCAGATATGAGTGCTGAGCCATTTTGATATGACTGTAGGATTGGTTCCTACATGATCAGATGTAAGGGCTGTTGCCATTCTTTGAATTGAGGTGCTTGGTCAGTTCCCAGGAATACTTGGTCTGTGACCGAGGACCTTTCTGAAATGACTGTAAGATGTAGTATTACATGATCAGATGTGAGTGCATGGCCATTCTGATGTGATTGAGGGATTGGTTCGCACTTGATCAGATACAAGGGTTGATGCCATTCTCTGGGAGAATGGAGGCACCTGGTCAGTTACCAGGTAGCTCAATCTGGGACTAGGGGCCATTCTGATGTGACTATAGGATAGGTTCCTACAATATTAGATGTGAGTGCATGCCATTCTGATGAGTAGGTCAGATATAAGTGCTGGGCCATTCTAACGAGTAGGTCAGATATAAGTGTTGGGCCATTCTAACGAGTAGGTCAGATATAAGTGTTGGGCCATTCTAACGAGTAGGTTAGATATAAGTGCTGGGCCATTCTGACGAGTAGGTCAGATGCAAGGGCTAGGCCATTCTGACATGGGAGAGGATGAGGTTCCTTCCATGGTCAGATGTAAGGGCTGGGCCATTCTGACATGGTGAGAGGGTTAAGTTCCTCTCATGGTCAGATGTGAGTGCTGGGCGTGCCTTTCTGACGAGTCAAGGTCAGATGTAAGTGTTGGACTGGCCATTCTGACTTAGGGTCAGATATAAGCGCTGAGAAAGAGCTACATGGAGGCTAGGCCTACAACCAACATGAAAAAGGGTTGGCTCTGTAGAACTTCTTGTGACAAGAAGAATCATGAGATAGCACCTGTGGTATTGATCCAAATCGAGTGAGGATCTAGATCCAGTTATGATCCAGATCGAGTGATGATCCAGATAGAGTGATGATCCAGATCCAGTGATGATGTCCAGTGATGATCCAGATCCAGTGATGATGTTCAGTGATGATGATCTAGATCGAGTGATGATCCAGATCCGATAATGAAGATGACTTGAAGATGAAGAGGACTTGAAGATGAAGATGACTTGAAGATTAAGATGACGAGAGCTTGACGATGACCCAGATGATACATAGAAGAAGACTTGTGCTGCTAAATTGTGTCAAGAGAATACCTTCCTAGTTAAGAGGGAGTGTTGATGTAATTGTAACTTCAGAATGTATTCACTTGTATTTCTTATATATTATAACCCGATGTTTATTTCGGGATGTACTTGTAATGTACTTGAGTCATGTCATGCCCCGATGTTCCTATCGGGAGTCTCTATAATTTAAACAAGTCATGTCAAGTCAAGGTGGGGAACCATCCTATTGTCTAAGGGTTAAAGTCCCCGCAGTTTCATGGCACAAGGGTTATTAGACTCTCTTAGAGAGGTCGGCCCTAGTAGGGTTTAGTCAAGTCAGGAATTAGTATAAATAGAGAGCTAGCCTCTCTATTTATAACACACTCATTCACACTCAGTTGTAGTGCATAGTTGAGGAAGAGAAAGACACTAGGGCAAGGAAGAAAGAGGTTACTGCTGTCAAGAGATCATCTTACTGTTTTGGGGTTTTACTTTTGGTGCTGATTCTATCTCTAAGGAAGTTGTGGGGTTTTATCCATTTATGGTTTCCCCGAGGAAAAACACCGTGTTCATTGTCTCTTGTGTTTGATTGCTGTGCTTGTTGTTCTCTTAGTTAAAGATCCTAATGTTATGCTAGGTTAATGTTAAAAATATAACAGTAGGATACAATGATACATCAAAGGCCTACCGAATATACTTCCCAGGATTCAAGAATATCAACATCAGTAGAGATGTTGCCTTTGATGAAGACTCGACACACTTCAGATTCAGGAGGACACCCATTTAGGAGGTTGAGGAACCTGAAGAGAGGAGAGGCCGAGATATGGAAATTGAAGAAGCAATTGTAGAGAACCATGAAGATCATGACATGAAAGAACTACAAGAGTCAGTAGAGACATTTCTTGAGAAGGACTCCCACAAGAGGAAAATAGCATGGACACGGGAGCTCATACGAGACGCTGAAAGGTATGGCGCTCTAGAGGGAATACATAAAGAGAAAAAAAATGCAAATCCCTACAATAGCTATGTGGCTCTCTTGTGGGACATCATTGACAAAGAACATTACACCTATGAAGAGGCTACATAAAAGAAATAATCGAAGGATTCTATGCTCAAGGAATATCAATCGATCATGACGAATGATGTCCGAGAGATAGTTCCAAGATTGGAAAAGAAGTTTGTCGTGAATTCTAAGTGGATCTACAAGATTAATCATGTTGCAGATGGAATCACCGAGAAATATAAGGCGAGATTCGTAGCATGAGTCTTCTCACAGAAAGAAGGAATAGACTCCTAATGGACATTTGCACTCGTGGAAAGGTACACTTCCATTAGGACCATACTTGTTTTGGCAGAAGTTATGAAATGGAAAATACACCAAATGGATGTCAAGACATCTTTCTTGAATGGTGTAGTCGAGGAGGAAGTGTACGTGGAACAACCACTGGGATTCGATACACATGATAGGTAGACCCATGTGTGCAAATTGAATAAGGCCTTGTATGGATTGAAACAAGCGCTGAGGACATGGTACGACATGATGGATAGATTCATGATCAGCTTGGACTTTACCAAAAGTAAATCATATTCCAACCTTTACTTCAAGGTGGAATATTAAAGACCAGTGATACTCTTGCTATATGTCGATGACTTGTCTTTGACAGGTGATGAGGAACTGCTTAAATATGCAAGGAGGAGACTTAATATAGATCTTAAAACATTTAGCATTATAACATCATAACCATAAGCCAAAAGATCACTGAAAGATAGACAAGCACAACCATACAAAAAGAACACGAAGATTTATCCTGGGAAAACCCTAAAGGGAAAAACCCAGCAAAATCTTCCTCAATATATATGGCCCAAAAAGATAAAAGGTAAGAACCAAAAAGGAGATCAAAGACTGATCCTCCTCATTCTCCATCTACTCCTCTCTCCTACACTAATGCGCTACACAAGTGAGTGTGTGTGTTCCAAATGAGGAGCACCACACCTCTATTTATATTGATCCATTCACTCTAATAATTAAATACGACATGTAGGCTCGAATTAATCATGTAGGCTCGAGTTACACATGTAGGATCAAGTAACCATACTGGGGTGCTAATGACCCACCTTTACAATTAGAGGGGACTTCCTCATGACTCTTATTAGTTCTTCTGATTAGAAGCATTGGGATACAAAGTAATACAAGTGGTTCTCTCAGTAGGACCATCGGGGACCACAAAAAGATACATATATAATATTCTTCGAAGTTACAATATTTCAACACTCCCCCTTAACGAGAAGGGTATTCTACAACAACATCAACAACAACAATAGTAGGAGAGAGATAGAGGACATCATCAACATCATCAGGGTAACACATCTATAAATAATTGGAAGGTTTTCAACATCATGTAGTCTTCATCTTCAATCTTTAGTCTTCAGCAACATCAACACTTTGATCGCTTCGATCAACAACAACTTTGACCACTTCAATCAGTAACAACTTTGACCTTTCGATCAGTAGCAACATCTTCAACACTTTGACCTTTTGATCAGCAACAACATCTTCAGTACTCTGACCTTTCGATCGCAACGACATCTTCAGTACTTTGACCTTTCGATCAACAACATCATCATCATCATATTATGATCCTTCGATCAACAACATCAACATCATCATCATATTCTGATCTTTCAATTTGCAACATCAACAACATCACACTCCGATCTTTCAATCAGTGCGTCATCATCATCACACTCTGATCTTTCGATCAATACATCATCATCATCACACTCTGATCTTTCGATCAGTACGTCATCATCATCATATTCTGATCTTTCAATTAGTACGACATCATCATCGTCAGCAACAACCTGCAATCCACAGCTCAAAGACAAAAAAATATTTGGATCACTTTTGTACTTAAAGTCCAGGGATGATGCAATCCCACCACATTCTCGACAACCGAAGTCAGCGGATTGATTACGGGAGAATTAGTCCCTATCACTTTAGGACTAAGTCCAAAGATGATGCAATCCTACCATATTCTCGAGGACCGAAGTCACCGGATTGATTACGGGAGAATCGGTCCCTATCGCTTTAGGACTAAGTCCAAGGATGATGCAATCCTACCACATTCTTGAGGACTGAAGTCAACAGATTGATTATGGGAGAATCAGTCCCTATCACTTTAGGACTAAGTCCAAGGATGATGCAATCCTACCACATTCTTGAGGATGGAAGTCACCGGAATGATTATAGGAGAATCGGTCCCTATCACTTTAGGACTAAGTCCAAGGATGATGCAATCCTACCACATTCTTGATGACCAAGGTCACTAGATCTATTATGAACATATGTCCCTGGATGATACAATCCCTCTTCATTCTCGAGGACCAAGGTCACCGGATCACTTTAGGGTAAGTCCCAGGGATGATACAATCCCACTGCAACATCACTACTCCCCCTTTCAATGAAGGTCTTTCTAAACAACACCAAGCTTGTCTTGAAAGTTTTCGAACTTTACTCAAGACAGAGGCTTCATCAGCACATCATCGTCTAAGCCATCATCATCTACATCTTCAGTATGTGAATACTGAACTATCATCATCTCTATATTCAGTATAGAAATATTGAATCACCAGCATCTGCATCTACAGTATGTAAATAGTGAAACATAATCATCTGCATCTTATCTCGTATGTAGAAATACCAGATTTCTATGTGTTACGATGGAAGACAGGGTTCTCTGTCATCACAACTCTGGTTATCACATAGAATCATTGTAGTAGCCATCTTCAGGTCAAAGAGACATGATATCAGCTTACGAATCCATATGGCTTCACAACTTAGCAGAGCAATCTGCTATGTATTCTGCTTCAGCCGTGTTAAGAGAAACACTAGACTGTTTCCTGCTAAACCATGAACTCATAGCAGACCTCAAACAAAAGCACCTACCTGATGTGCTTTTCCTGTCTGAGATACTTCCATCCCAATATGCATCTATATAGCCATACAATCTGTAGTCATGGTTTCCATCATAGTATAGACCAAAGTCTATAGTCCCTTTCAGATATCTCATCACATGTTTTGCAGCTATCAGGTGAACCCGTCTAGGTTGAACTAGACATTGAATCAAGGTGTTCACAGCAAAACAAATGTCTGGTCTGGTATTTGTTAAGTACATCAATAACCCAATAATCTACCTATATTGAGTCACATCCACTAACTATGATGAGTCGTCAGCTAATAGCTTCAAGTTGGAATCCATGGGTGTGGCCATGGCTTTTCATTCAAACATATCAAATCTTTTCAAAACTTGCACTGCATACTTTCCCTGATTGAGAAATATTCCATCATACTTCCAACCTAGGAAATAAAGTATTAGACCAAGGTCTAAATTCTTCAGCGAACTTCTTCTTGCATTCTACAATCTGTTTCTCATTCCCTGTCAGAAATAGATAATCCATATATAGTATGACATGTTCATATTCTACAACCTTGTAGTAAAGTTTAGGATTGATTTTACTCTTGGAAAATCCCATGCTCATCAGGAAAATATCTATTCTTCCATAACAAGCTCTGGGAGCTTGCTTTAAGCCATAGAGGGCCTTCTTCAACTTGCATACGTGAGTCCATTTGTCTTCAACTTCAAATCCTCGTGATTATTCGATAAAAAACTCTTCCTCAATCATACCATTAAGGAAGGCTTGTCTTTACTTCATCATGGAAGAAATTAGCATGATAGTTCTGAAGGAAGTGTACCTTGCTTCCTGGAGTAAGTGTCTCTTCAGAATTAATCCCCTCTTTCTGATAGAAACCTCTAGCCACAAGTCTTTCCTTACTTCTATCAGCAACATATTTTATCTTGCAAATCAATTTGGAAGATACCACATTCTTGCTTTCTGGTTTGAGTACTATATCCCAAACATCATTCTAGTATTCCTTCATCATAACATCTTCTATGAATTCATCTTGTCAGGTCATCAACATATCCTAGTATTCTACATTCAACCTTGAAGGTTGGAACCCACTTTACTCTTGGTAAATTATCGATCCATTAGGAAGCTATCCATCATATTGTATCATGTCGAAATCAGATATCTTTTGTAGTCACTCCCCCTGAAGTGGAGTATCATCTTCCCTCTTCATTCTGTACAGGTGGTTCTATTCTTGATATATACTTCTAGTGGGTCTGGTCAATAGAGTATGTCATGTCATAGTCTATTCTTTCTGAGGTAAACCATGAACCTTGCTTTGTACACTTGTTCTAGTAGATCCATATGGAAGATACTACAGACTTCCCTTCAGGTCTCGAAACCATATCGTAGACATCATTCCCCATGATCGACTGTTACTCTTTGATCATAACTTCTTTCATAGCCGAAAAGTTTAGCATCAATGATGTCACCCAACTATGTTACACAACTAGAGTGTGTCAGAGGCCTCTTACTTTGGTTTGGAAGTCTCACCATTATTTTATTCATCTTGAGTTATCTCTTGTACCCATGGTGGTCTTCATCCTTCGAGGTGGATCTACCACTCTCTGAAGCTCTTTCTTCTGTCATGATGTCTCTGATCCTGGGAGCTTCAAATTCATGTTTATTGGAGTGAATCTTGAAATGTCATCACTTGTTATTCAGAACAAGTCTCATCCTTCTTTTCTTGTAGGAGGTTGTATAGGACCTTTCCTACAATTCAAATGCACCAGTAGCATGGTTAGAACCATTTCATAGAACATATACATAACGACAAATTCTTATGCATCGTGCAACTGTTTAGCCAATACAACATTCATCCATATCTCATGGAAACTTTCTAGATGACATCATTGAGATTGTGTACTAATCCAATATGTCAGCAAGGAGGTTTCATTCTAGATAAGTAGCAATGGAGAGGTGTATAACACCATGAGCTACTCACATGCATACTGTCATTAATGCAAACATTCTATCATGCATAACACATCAGCTGAATACAAAACAATATCATGAAATGACAATTGAATACTTATCTTTTATTTGTTTCATGGGTAGATTCCTTCTTGATCATTCTGCTTCATAATCTTCTTCATTCATGAAATCATCATTTCTTATCCAAATGATAAGATGAATAAGAGGTTCTTCAAGAATTGAGTTCTTCATATTCCTCATCACTTGAGGGATCTTCTTTGAATGGTGAGAGCTTGATCTTCAATTGCTCCCATCTTCTTCTTCTGTTCTTATGAGTCGAGCTTCTTCTTATTCTCAGAGTCAACTGAAAGTAATCACTTCCTTCTGGCACACATTCCTTGCATGAATGAATCCCATGATCCTGGGAGGCCATTCAAGGTGGCTATCACCACTTCTGCATTCTTCACTTCTTCTTTTACCTCTTCAATTTGTTTCTTAAGGTCATCTTCCGATGTATGTTCTTTCTTTCAAATAGCTTGGTCAAGGAATCAAACATCTCTTTTGGTGTCTTTAGGGAAGACACTTGTGGTACAAGTTGATCTGTGACTGAATCAGCAATGATCTTCTTGGCCTTGACCAAGTTCTTCTGGTGTAAGGCTTTAAGCCTCATCTCCCTCTGGAATTGGAACCTCTCTACTCATGTAGGTGTCCAATTCATTTTCTTCAGAGAGATTAAATACTTCCATGCTTGGAATTTGTCAAATTCACCAAGCTTATCATCAAGCTGATGAGAACCTCAAATGGAAATAGCAAAAGATTAGATCTTACCGATTTGAGGTGTCCGTCCTGGTTCTGAAGCTGGCTGATCTAAGGTTTGTCAGAGAAACCCTAATTTTCAAAACTTGGAATCTTTCAAATCTGATTGGACAGAAAGATAGATCTCTTCAAGTTGAGCTGTCCAATGTACTCCTTTTCTGAAAACAGTGGAGGGAAGCTCCCGCAACAGGAACCCCTAGTTTTCCAATTTCTACTACAGAAATGCCTGATACTATTTCTGCTCTATATCTGAAATTACTACTCCTCTTTGTATAAAACATCGCATTGAGGTAGAATCACATGTTCCTATTCCAAAACCATAGGTTTCACCAAATGGGACTAATGATCATTTTCCCAAGGTGACCTGTTACAGGACTGTTCAGAACAGTGAAGTTGTACAAAATTCCACGTGTCACAGTTTCATCTTCTGAGTCTGAAACTTGGACCATAGAAATAATAGTTTGTTCCCTTTTTGGAACATCTTCCAAAATTTCATTTGGACCTTTGTATCCCAAGATATAGCAATTCTCCCTAGGTGTCCTGTTTAGGGATGAATCCTGGAAGAGGCTGGAACCCTAACTTGGAGGGATCATATCTCCCAGAATATAGTGAATCTGTGGCTACATTTTGGATACAGTGTAAATAAGGATTGTATCTTCGGTATTTGCAATTTTTAGCTCCTAAAAATTCACCAATATCGATATATAGTGAATGTACCGAAACTTATCAGTTTTAGTATTTTAGGGTTTTTCCAACTTGGGGTCAAACTAGGGTTTGACTTTCTTGGAGTTTCACCCAACCAAAAAAATTGATCCAGGTCCCTAAAATTCGATTTTTATGAGGAGAGAAATCCTATTCCGAGCTCACTCAAAAATTCCTCTTTTGTAAGAAGCCCTAATTTGCCACATCTAAAACCGAAAATGCTCGGAATCGAATTCTGTTTCGACAAAAAGATGCACCCTTCAATGGAGAGTCAGCCTAGCCTTCTTTTTCTGATCGATTGTGGAGAGAGACCCAAAAAGTAAGAAGCCCTAGCTTTTGTAGCTGAACAATGTCTTCTTTCAGGGTGGCTCTGATACCATGTTGAAGTTTTAATGGTTATATCAGATCTTAAAACATTTAGCATTATAACAGCATAACCATAAGCCAAAAGATCAGTGAAAGATAGACAAGCACAACCATACAAAAAGAACACAAATATTTATCCTGGGAAAACCCTAAAGGGAAAAAACCAGCAAAATCTTCCTCAACATAGATTCCCCAAAAAGATAAAAGGTAAGAACCAAAAAGGAGATCAAAGACTGATCATCCTCCTTCTCCAGCTACTCTCTCCTCCACTAATGCGCTACACAAGTGAGTGTGTGTGTTCCAAGTGAGGAGCGCCACACCTATATTTATATTCATTCGTTCACTTTAATAATTAAATCTGACATGTAGGCTCGAGTTAATCATGTAGGCTCGAGTTACACATGTAGGATCAAGTAACCATACTGGGGTGCTAATGACCCACCTTTACAATTAGAGGGGACTATCTCATGACTCTTATTAGTTCTTCCAATTAGAAGCATCGGGATACAAAGTAATACAAGTGGTTCTCCCGATAGGACCATAGGGGACCACAAAAAGATACATATAGAATATTCTTCGAAGTTAAAATATTTCAACAGATGTAACCTTTGATGAAGACTTGACACACTTCAGATTTAGGAGGACACCCATTCAGGAGGTCGAGGAACCTGAAGAGAGGAGAGGTCGAGATATGGAAATTGAAGAAGCAATTGCAGAGAACCATGAATATCATGACATGAAAGAACCACAAGAGTCGGTAGAGACATTTCTTGAGAAGGACTCCCACAAGAGGAAAATAGCATGGACACGGGAGCTCATACAAGAAGCTGAAAGGTATGGCACTCTAGAGGGAATACATAAAGAGAAAAAAAATGCAAATCCCTACAATAGCTATGTGGCTCTGTTGTGGGACATCATTGACAGAGAACATTCCACCTATGAAGAGGCTACATAAAAGAAATAATGGAAGGATTATATGCTCAAGGAATATCAGTCGATCATGAAGAATGATGTCCGAGAGATAGTTTCGATATTGGAAAATAAGTTTGTCGTGACTTCGAAGTGGATCTACAAGATTAAGCATGCTGCAGATGGAATCACTGAGAAATATAAGGTGATATTCGTAGCACGAGGCTTCTCACAAAAAGAAGGCATAGACTATGAAGAGACATTTGCACTAGTGTAAAAGTACACTTCCATTAGGACCATACTTGTTTTGGCAGATGTTATGAAATGGAAAATACAACAAATGGATGTCAAGACATCTTTCTTGAATGGTGTAGTCGAGGAGGAAGTGTACGTGGAACAACCACTGGGATTCAATACACATGATAGGAAGACCCATGTGTGCAAATTGAATAAGGCCTTGTATGGATTGAAACAAGCACTGAGGACATGGTACGACATGATGGATAGATTCATGATCATCTTGGGCTTTACCAAAAGTAAATCATATTCCAACCTTTACTTCAAGGTGGAAGATGAAATATCAATGATACTCTTGCTATATGTCGATGACTTGTCTCTGACAGGTGATGAGGAACTCATTAAAGATGCAAGGAGGAGACTTAATACAGAGTTAGAGATGAAATACCTAGGTATGATGCACTACTTCTTAGGCATGGAGGTGTGGTAGAGTGCAGATGGGATCTTCCTTGCTTAAGGAAAATATGCAGTGGAGATTCTGGATAGATTCTGAATGATGGACTACAAGGAAATGACCACACCTATGGAATCTAACTTGAAGCTTATGAGTGATGCTTCACTTGAGATGGTCGATGCCACGATGTATCATCAGATGATTGCTCATTTTTGTATCTGGAGAATGCGAGACCATACATATGCTTTGTGGTGAACACCCCTATCCAGTTCTTGATGGATCCGAGACATGTTCACCTGATAGCTGGAAAACATATACTAAGGTACCTAAAAGGTACAATGGATTATGGGCTCAAATATGATGTGAATCAGAAGATTAACCTACACATTTATGTTGATTCAGAATGGGAAGGTAGCGCCACTAACAGGAATAGCACCTCCTGGTTCTACAAGAAGAAATCATGCATGGCATTGAGTACACTTGAGGAAGAGTATGTTGCCGCTTACTCAGCTAGTTGGGAGGCAATGTGGCTTCGAAAGCTACTGTCTAACTTGTTTGATCTCCAATTGGATGTGACCGTGTATCTTCCGCAACAATCATAGTTGTGTGAAGCTGTCAGAAAATATTGTGTTCCATTACAAGTCGAAGCACATCGAGATCAAGTTCCACTATATCAGGGATATGGTGTAGAGAGGAGCAGTGAAGCTCCATTACGTGGCAACAGATGAGCAGATAGTCGATGTGTTGACCAAGCTCTTGCGAGAGTGAAGTTCGAGTGCTTCAGAGAAAGACTTGGTGTAATCCAAATCGAGATCCCTCGAAAGAGGGAGTGATGTGGTATATGGATAATTTTATGGGCTATATATAGCCCATGGGCTATATTAAGGGGGTTACAAAAAAATAGTGGGCTTTTTTCTTACATGGAAAGGGTTTTTTCAACTAAAATATATTCTCTCAATATTTATTAGAAAAAAAAATCCAAAATGAATAGCCTCCCATATATTAATGAGGAAAATGAAAAAAAACTATTTTCACCCTAGCAAAATATCCCTCCAATCTATCTTTCGCCCCCAATTTGTAGAGAAAATATAGTTAAATCACTCTTTCGCCCCCAATTTTTAGTAATGGAGACTCCCACTGGCTATTTTTCCCTCCATTTTCTTTGTAATTTAGGCATATGGTTGCATTTTCCTATATTTTTAGTCAATTTCATGTGATACCTTCTTTCATTCCTTCATTTCTAGTATTGGAGGGAAAATTAGGGGTTGTTTTTTCTATATAAAGGCTACAATGATTCATGGTTCACCCACATCAGATTTCTCTTACAGGGTGAAGGTTTTTGTTGATGCGATTCCACTTTTCATTCTTAGTATTCTCGACATTTTAATATTCACATAACATCTCCATTGTTGAAAGATCAAGTCTTGAAGGGGCATGTTGCACATGCAATTTATCATAGAATACAAAATTACATCACGCTTTTCATCAAATAATTAATATGTTATGTTTTTTATCAAACTTTTTATGATTTTTATCCATAGTTACAATAGATTATTATATTGTAAATTTACCTTTTATAATATTTTTTTATCATGGATGCTTTTATAGGCATATGGAATTCTAAGGCACTCTTGATTCTTAGGGATCATTTGGTGTTATTAGGGTTTTATTCCAACCTAGGAGTATTGGTTCTATGAAGTGTTATAGAGATCAAGAGATATGATTTTGTATGCATTGTCATGTTTAAATTATCAACTGACATTATGTGTTTTTAGTGGATGCTACTCTTAATGGAGAGACGCCACATGGCTTTTATATATTTAAACTAAATTTGGCCTAATTGTTTAAAATGTGCTTTTATTAGGATCTTTCTCTGCAATTATTATTAGATCTAAGGCGTTAATGAGAATGTTTATGTTCATATTTAATGTTTGTTATTGTTGATGTTTGGGATGTTTGTAATATAAATGAAGGAACACTTATTATAATGGTGAAGATACAGTGGAATGGTCATTATTTTGGTTGTCTTCTTGTAGAGTTGTCCAAAGCATACTAGTAGATTATTTTATTTGTATTGAGAAGTTCATGACTGGTAGATTTTTTATTCGTATTGCAAAGTTCGTTATTTTTATTTGTGACCTAAGTTTGTTGGGTTCGATACTTGTTTTACGATTTTTTTTTGTAAGGGTCATTCATAAGTAAAATGTTCTTTGGTGATTTGTTTTGATATGTAATTGGTATCATCATCCAGAAATGGATCTAGTTATGTATGATAAATATGTGATTTAGTTGGAACGCGAAAATTCATCTCCATCATGATTGTATATAGTATAAAGAGAGCATGTTTGACCTGATATGTAGACATTGTGCTATTTGATATCTAGTATTTTAAATTCAATGAGGGTGATACAACAATTTTACCACATTTTGCATGCTTGAAAATCTCATAAACTTGTTGTTAATCCACCTCTCATATATCAAGATTATTAATGATATACACATTAATGCATGAAGTGTCTTGATTTATAGTCTTGTTTTCTTTGTATATTTGATCATTTAGAAAAAAACTTGTTCAAATGTAACGGAGCTTACCAGTATGACAAGCATTGCTTGCCATAATTTTAACATGTTTGAATACTTAGAATGTCAATCTTTTGTTTGAGAAAATACTTTCCATGCATCTTCCATTGGGAATCATTTTTCGTTTAAGTAAAGCACGCCAATAAATTCATATAACTTTATCTTACAATATGCAATGTCAAGCAATGGTGCAATTTCACCTTCATTTCATGTTTTATGGTATAAATGTGAAAACACATTTCAAGCCAATGTTTTTTGTTAATTTCTCTCACATAAAGATCTTATGGATAATGAAAAGGACTATTATACAATGAAATGCCACTTCTCTGTCCGAGTAATGACCTCAGTTTTTCATGGCACAAAAGGACATTATGGATTGAAGTGACCATAACTTTATAGATGGATCACAACCTTGAGACATAATTTCTCCTTCAGCTTTTCCATTTTATAAGAATAAGTTTGCCTTGCACTCGCGGATCCTTCCATAGAAACATGTGTGTCACTCACGGGTAATCTCATATGCAACTAGTGAGTCATATTTAAAAAGTTGTAATTGCAACTTCCCTCAAGGAAATTCGTGAGTCACTCACAAGTTTCCTTACATATGCCTGCAAGTTCCACTAAAAAAAAACTTAAAAATAAAAACATAATTAGTTTAGGGGCAGTTGGGTTCGGATTGATAACTTCCCTAAATCCCCTAACCATCCTAGGCCTTGAAACCTCTCCTCACCAGCAACTATAAAGAGAGGGGAAGGGCTAGAGGATAAAGGAAGCATTTTTTTCAAGCAAGGTTATGCTGGAGAAATCCATTGGAAAGAGGAGAAAGAGGACTTAGTTTCCTTGTCTGAGACAAGCTTCTCTGCAGACCAAGAAGAATTGTGACAAGAGAAGAAAAGATGGGAGAAACTAACAATCAAGCTCTCACAGTTCACACCAGGAAGAACTTCAAGAAGAAGGAGAAATTTCATCACAACAACAAGAAGGACAGGAAACATAAGAAGACCAAACGAGATACTTCAAATGTTCGATGCTATACTTGTGATGAAAAGGGACAATTTGCAAGAGATTGTCCCATTAGGAAAAGGAGACACCATGCTCATGTTGCCGAAGATGATGAACCAACAAACAAAAGATTCAAATAGGAGAAGGATGATTCAGATGAAGAATATGTGCTAATCTCAGCACTTACTGGCACTATCTCACACTGAAGCAATGATTGGCTTATGGATAGTGGAGCTTCTAAACATTTGACGGGATACAAGGAATCATTCGTTAATATGTATGAATATGACTCACCTCACAAGGTGAAACTTGGGGTTGACTTTCAATACCCCATTAAAGGGAGTGGAGAATATTCATATAAGCTTGACTCCGGGAAATCCTTAAAGATGAAAGATGTGCTATATGTTCCAGGATTGAAGAAGAATCTTCTCTCTATTTCTGCACTAGATGCAAAAGGGATTAGGGTTTCTTTTGTCGATGGCCAAGTTCTGATGTGGCCAAGAGGAAAGACAATAGAGGATGAAACAATGATTGGAGAATAAGACGAAGGCTTGTACAAGCTTAAGGGACATATTGAGCAAGAATTGGTTCATGAGTTGATTGAACCAAGTGAACTATGCACATAAGGCTTACACGTGTTCACTACAGGGCACTATCGATGGCAAGCAAATTAGTCTCAGGACTGCTAGAGATCCAGAAAAAGCTTGAAGGCATTTGCAAAGGATGTGCACAAGGAAACAATGTGAAGACTACATTTCCCAACAGTGAGAGAAAGGCTAAAGGAATACTAAAGATATTACACTCAAATGTATGTGGACCCATGACCTCTAGTTCATTAAGCGGGTATGTGTACTATGTTTCCTTTATGTATGATTTCTCAAGTAATACTTGGATATATTTCTTGAAAGGGAAAAGTGAAGTTTTCAATAAGTTCAAGGAATATAAAGCCTTGGTCGAGAACCAAACAGATAGGAATATCAAGACTCTATGGTCAGATAATGGAGAACCAAATAGATTGGACAGAGAGTTCACTTGCCAAAAAACTAAATTCTTTTTAAATAGTGAAAAGGATTGGAAGATAAAAATCATAGCAACCCAACTCTCAACTGGGGACCAAAATACTATATTTTTCCACAATTATGCAAACCATAGGAAAAATATCAATTCTATCGAGGAATTGAAGGATGATTTAGGAATTCATGTAAGAGGGTTTCATGAATTGGGTGAATTCGGAGTTAGTCATTTGTCTTTTTTTCTCTCAACTCCTTACCATGAAAATATTGTAGACATTTTAAAGGTAATCATAAATTTTCCCAGACTGGTGGAAGAACATGACAATGTATACCTCTTTGAGGTAGTCACCATGAAGGAATACCATAATATATATATATATATATATATATATATATATATATATATATATATATATATACAGAGAGATAGAGAGAGAAGTCCATTGGCCATCCATGGAGTAACTCCATGGATGGCTAGTTGAGTTCTTCATCACATTTTTTAACCTAGTAGATGAAAATATACTTAAGATGGTCAAGGAGGTAAGAACTCATGGCAAGATACCCAGATGTCTAAATTCTATTGTTTTAGTATTAATTCCAAAAAATAACAACCTTGTTTCTTTTCAAGAGTGTAGGTCGATTTCCCTTTGCCGCTTGTGCTTATAATATTATATCTCAAGTGCTCGTCATGAAGTTGAATCCTATTCTCTCATGGGTTATTGGTCCTAAGAAGTTTGGGTTACTTGAATGAAGACACATTCATGAATCCATTGGGTTGGCTCAAGGTTCGTTGCATAGCATCAATGTGGTTTCACTCTCTGCTTTTATCATAAAACTTGACTGCTCAAAATATTATGATCGCGTATCTTGGACTTTTCTCGGGTTGTTTCTTCTACAGGTTGGAATCTGACTTGAATTTGTAAAGTGGGTCATGAGCTATGTGTGCACTGCATCCTTTTCTACCCTTATCGATGGACCTACATCCCCTTTCTTTACTTCTTCTCATGGTTTAAGGCAAGGTTGTCCCTTGTCTCTTTATCTTTTCCTTCTGGTGGATGAGCATATCAACAAGCAATTCTATCAGGAAAATCATCTTAGTCAAATACACAGGGTTAAACTATCAGGTAATATTGTTGTTACACACTTGTTGTTTGCAGATGATATCCTCATTTTTTGGAAGTGGAAGCTTTAGAAAATGGCAAGGCTTTAACGGCAAACTAAATCTTCTCTCATTTGCAATAGGGATGGTGATAACCTTGGATAAGTAAGATCTCTATACTTTTGATTTTGATGGAAACCTCTTGGTAAGATTATAAAGACTACTACAAATTTCTATGCATGAGGAGGAGGGAGTTCTCAAATACCTAGGTTTCTAACTAAACACAAATTGTTAGAGGAAATTAGATTGGGCATGGTTTATAACAGAAGTTGAGAACAAAATAAACATGTGGTGCAACCATTGTATCTCAAGCGGTGGAAGGTTGCTGTTGATTAAAGTTGTTATTGAAGCAATACTTGTTTATTGGCTTACAATTTCCTTGATTATCAAAGGTGTTTTCGAGAAAATTAGGAAACAATATGCTAACTATCTATGGAAGGGAAGTCTAGAATACAAAGGAGCACATCTTGCTTGTTGGGATTCTCTTGAAAAACCCAAGAAGTTTGGAGGATGGGGAATTAAATATTTGAATAATGTTGGGAAAAATCTTGCTACAAAATTTTTGTTTCATATCCTAACTAGAAATAGTTTATTCGGGAATATTATACTTCATAAATATATGGCTTATCATAGAATGATTGAATGGATTCCTAGTCCTAGAAATATTTTTGTCAAATGTTCAAATCATTGAAAGGCCATGTCATCTTCCTTCTCAATCATTAGCTATCACATTCATGGAAAGTTGGTGCCAAATATCAAATAATAATTAGAGGTGATGTCATTTTGGGATGCTTGCAAATTTTTTTACTCCCCCCTAAGTTGATTGAACATCTTCAACTAAGATGCATGTCCACTCTAAACAAAACTATAAAATCCTAGTATACTACCATTTGGACATATGGTTTCCTATATACACATGAAGTGGGTATTGAAGGATAGTATGCCTCTATATGGGATTCTTAATAAACACCTTGAATAAATCTCATATTAGTATCTTTGAAGTACCTTATTAACTGGCATCGTCATGGTAGGGTGAAGGGATAAACTATAAAGTGGTTGTAGATTATGAAGCTCAAATTATGCCCAAAGTAGGGGCGATTGAGGGGTGGGTGAATAATACATGGAGGGTGCATGCTCCTACAAAATGTGCTCTACTGATTTGGAATATTCTAAAGAACATAAATCGTACATGTGGCATAATACAAAAAAAGAGGATGGAAGTACCAGGATGGTGTTGTATCTACAAGAATGACTATGAATTCATTCATCATCTCTTCTTCTCATGCCCTTTTACTATACAGGTATGAAGGTAGGTGGAGGATTCTTTGTACTTAAACAGTCTATGGCCTAGAAATGTCTTTCTAGAAAATTTCAAGGATTGGCTCAAAAGGGTTGATTTACCGCAGTTCAAATCCATGTTATACTTGGTTTTATGGAGAGTGTGGATAGAAATAAATGAATGCATCTTCAATGATAAACATGTTTCCATCCTATAGGTATGCATATAATCACTGGCTATAATGGATAACTTCAAATCCACTCTCACTGTGCCAATTCCTAGAAATAAGACTCCTCTATTGATTGATAAATCTATTTCATGGGGTTATTTTGATGGGGTCGGATAAATTGACGGTGCCCTATGTAGAGATGGTTACATATTGCATTTAATTGATGATCACTTCTTTATCGAAAAGGATTTTTCGGGAAACAACTATGGGGAATTTGAATTTATTTTGTTGCTTTAGAAATATGTTATTCAAAAGGGAATAAACCACATACATGTGATCGGGGATTTAGAACTCACCATAAAATAGATAAAATGGTTACTACAAATGAATAATATCGATGTGTTATATATTGCAGGCCTAACTAAAACAGTTGTAGGGATATTTCAATTTGTCACTTTTTCTCACATTTACAGGTAGCATAATTCATATGCAGATGCACTATCAAAAGAGTGTCTTACATGGCATTTGCTACAACTATAAGAAAATGAATTCTCCAATGGAATTTCGGTCACATATCAAATCTGGTTTGTAAATAAATTTTAAAGATGGAATTTATTTTTTCTTTGAAGTACCTATGGTCATTTTGATGGAAACTATGTTTATGAATATGTTTTGGATAAGTTAAGGGTTTTTTTGCAGGTTGAAATTTCCTATTTATCTCTATAGAGACTCAAGCAAAGTGAGTGTACCCTTTCAGTTTGTTACTATAAAGTTATATTTTTGTGGATGATTGTTCTGCTTACAACCGTAAGATTTAATTTTAGTTATGTTCTTGAATCGCTAAGGATTGTATCAAATTTCTATACTATAAATAAAAATACAGTTTTTTTTAACGAAAAAAATGGAATAAGAAACTTATATTTAATGACAATTTAACACTTAGTAGTCGACATAAAATCTACAAGAACCATCCTTTTTCCTTACAAGTGTGATTGGTGTTAAACCATGACTCTTGCTTCTTGTAATAACACCACAATCCTATGATTCTTGGACTAAGCAATCAATTTGTGTCTTAAGTTTCTGATGCTATATATAATATTTTCTCATAATTGGGGTTGAATCAAAGTTCAATTCTATGATGTGATCTCTCAAACATGTTGGAGGAAGACCATGAGGTGGGTCTTGAAAAATGATGTTGTGTTTCCTAAGAAATTTATCTAAACCTATTGGTCATCTATTTCACCACGACTTTCGTCCATTGAATAACAATGTAGAAAATAAGCTTTGACTCATTTCTTAATAATCATTTTTTCCAATCTATGGGACAATACTGCCATGGGGATGGCCAATTGATTCCATGAAACTCATATTTTTTTCCATTTTCAAAAAATATTAAAATTTGTTTTTGCAAATTTAGTCCTATTGCGCCAAGAGTAGCCAACCATTGAGATCCTAAGACCGGGTCTACATCACCAATAATCATAATGTAGGATGATTTAATTTGTAGTCACTAATACCAAACTCCACCTTATGTAATTCCCCATGTCATGAAGTAGTTTTATCCCCTGGTATAACTACTTGAAAGTCAGAGGTATGGCAGATTAACATATTGATCCTCCCTTTGTCTCCTTTGACCACACAAAGTCTATTTGATTAATTTCCCTAGCTTAGGAGGTCTCATCACTTCACCAGTGCATGGGGAACATAACTAGTGGATATATGCCACTTACTGCACATGTTTGCATGCATTTTGGAGCTCCAAGGATCAATATCTATTTTATAGGAACCCACTCGGAGTGTCACTAGCAGTCACCAACAGTTGACTCCAGTAGGTGATCAATTATCCTTAGTTAAACTCTAACCCCCATCAGTTAGATCACTTCCAGTGTCTCTAGCGCCAGTTTGCATGATTCAAGGGGATATAGGTACCTTTGTTCAGCTACCGTATTCATTTAATTGATTTTAACTGATTGTGACTGGTTATTAACTATTTTAGTGATCTGCAGTTGCAGTAGTTAGCTATAATGGTGATTTCCCACTCCTAGTTAGCTCTAGAGTCAGTCTAGGTTGGTAGATTCAACTACCTGTGTATGTATTTGAATTATTCATTGATGTTGTATTATATATTCACCCATAATGTGAATAATCATTAACTGAAGATTTCTCATATTATTCTTTAATTATTCTTCTCTTATTTTTCTTGTGCAATCTATGTGAAGACCATTTTTTTCCAAGATCTTCCTGTCAAAATCTAATACTTAATAATCATATATGTCATTGAAATGAGTGGCTAATACATGTAGATCACTAAAATATTCCTCCATTATCCTTGATTGTTGTAATTAAGTGAATTGAGTGTATACTTTGTCTTCTTTTGTATCTTGAAATTGCTTTTTTTAAAATATTTTTGAAAGTGTCCTATTCTCTTTCTAGTCCCTAGGATTTGATATTCCACCATAGGAACTAATCACAAGATACTCTTAACAAGTACATTGAAGCAATGCTGATTTTTTTGTATTCACCATAAATTTGGTATGTATTGAAATAATGTTCATCCGTATTAATCCATCGTGTGCCTTCTCAATCGTCTGCTCCATTAAATTTCAATGTTTATTTTTATTTTGTTTATAATGTTGGATGAACCTCTATTTTTTATGAACGATGTGATCACAAAAAAGCACTTTGGGCTATTTATTCCTTTACTTCCATATTTTAAGGCATCTAACTCATCTTTCAACGCTAAGAGTGGTTCAAATTTCTAATTGAGTTCTTGTAGTGTAGTTGTGATTTGGTGTCCACATAGACCTCCATATTTTTCATTGATTCAATTATTTTTGAGTTGATGGCCCTATGGCTCTGGATTTCCTTGAATTTTATGTGCTCCTCATAATGCAAGGGTGGGTTGCTTAACAAAATATAAGACACACTTAGTTTACTATGCAATTCACACAGTGTATACAACATCTGGTTAAGGCCACATGGCATCATGTATTATCCACAAAGTACCTCCATAAGACCCAATGTTCGCATCGACCACTATGAAAACAATGACTATTCTACTTTCTCAAAATATCATGAAAACCCATAAATACATGCCCAAGAATGCTCATGCATGTAACTAATTTGAATTAGATGCACAAATAGAAGAGGTCTAGAAGTGATTGCCTAATTTATGAAACAGAATATGTTCCTCTCTGATATAGTGTGTCTCTATTATGATGCACCTTTCTTCAATTGTAATCATATTTACAATATATGGATTTATTATTTTATTGTATTTTAAACTCTTCTTTGAATATCATCTTTTAAATGTGCAAGGCTCCACGTTGGTGTACAACATGTAGTTTCACTAGTATCACCCAACATCAATTGCAAACTATATATAATATTCAAATAGTGCATACTTGTGTATGCAAGACCAACGTCTTCATAATATTCAAGCTTTGATGCCAATTGCAAACACTTTATATAAAAATATATATTATCATTTATTCAATGATTATATTACAAGGAGAAAATAGTTGTATAAATACAATGGAGCACAAGTGTGGTAACGCTTCGCTCAAGAATTTGCGACCTGGCCCAAGCACATAAATGAATACATTAACTAATGTTTAACACATAATTTAGTTATATTACACAACACAGGTTTACGCTTAAAAAAACAGAGGAGAAACAATGTCATTTGCATTATTTTCCCATATTTCAAACTCGTTTGGTTCTAAATAAAGGAGAATGGGAAAGAGACTAACATATGTATAGTTATGATAAACCAATATACATAGGAGAAAGGATTTCATTTGCATTGTTTTCCCTATTTCAAAGCCAACTGGTTCTGAATTAAGTATGGGCTTTGTGTTGTACCTAAACATCGTATTGTTTCGTAGCAATGGTAAAGTTAGTAAGTATAGGTGGAACATTAGCATAGTAGAGGTATACTCTGGATGAACCCATATTCAAGTGGTGAAGGTGGTGGAAATAATCATCATTATTTATTGTCCATTATCAATAAATTATGAGGATTTCTCTTCTTCTCACCCACCCACCACACCAAATCATGTGGCAAACAATATTTAGCATGTTGTAGAGCATTTAATGTGGTTGTATTAGGCTTGATGATCGTTGGATCTGAGCTAATCAAGATCCAACGGTCATCAAGCCTGCTGCAGCCGCATTAAATGCTCTGCAGCATGCTAAATATTGCTGGCCAAATCATGTTGCATAGAATTGAATGGTTTGTGTTTAATGCTTGATTTGTGTTAGAGCTAGTTTATTGATAATTAGTTATGAAAAATTCATAAGTAAATAAATATGCTCATTATGATTTTTATTTTATTTTATGTATGGTAGGATTAGATGAAGGATTGGTTGTTTGTATTATGTGTAGATCAAAAGAACACTTCGGAGAAGTGAGAGAATATTTAGGACTATAGGAAAAGGACATAAAATGGAAAATTATCCAAGTGGAGGCATTCTTCTATCCTCTCGTCCCTAGGTACCTACCTTTAGTAGCTAATTTATCATGGAATTAAGCTTGTTATTTTTCATTTTCTTTGTCAATAAACCCTAAGTCATTGGGGATTATTCCCTAAAACAGTAAGAAATTTAATTGTGTTGGATTTTTTCAAACATCCAAATGTTCTGAGTGGACACTCCACCCATCATCAAAGGGATCGAAAGAAGTTGTAAGATAAAGAAGAGTGATTTGTGTCAAAATGGATAAATTGGTGCAAAAATGTAGTTATTTAAATGAAATAATAAATTAAAAATGATGAAACTTAAAAGATGATAATAAGTTAGAATTAGTAATTATATAAAATGAACAATTATTAATAAATAAATTGAAAATTTATTAATCTCTTAATTAAAGGAGATAATGATAATTTAAAATGAAAATATGGGTGAAAGCTAGGAGGGAAAAAGGGGGAGAAGAAAAATACGGGTTAGAAAATTAAAAAGATGAGAAAGGGCGGGGGACGTTAATATTTAAAAGGATTTACCTTGATCATAAGGAAATAAAATAATTAAAAAAAACAAGAAGGTTGGAAGATGTATCAATTTTTTTAATGAAAGAATATTGAGGGAGGGATATAATCAAGGAAAACAAAGATCTAACTATATTTAGGGAATATTAACGAGGGGGAAATATTAAAATATTAAATAGAGGGAGAAAAAACGAGGGAGGGTGGGTGGGTGGGTGGGTGGGGGGGGATTATAAAGAATTTAGCTGGTAGATGATGGGTTTCCAAGCATATCTAGGTTTATAGCCATTGTCTCGATTAAATTTGTTAGGATGCTTTTCAATTTCACAAATCGATAAATCCTTCTTATTTTCCTTCCACTCAAAACCTACAACTCCTCTTCACCTCTCGAATCCCTTATTTCACACCCTTTTATCCACGACATTACAAATTTAATTTCCAATATCTTAGCCAAAATGAATATCAAAACCCTCTTCAAACCCTAGAATACCCTTAAGCAATTATTTGGAAATGTTAAAGACAAATCTACGCCATGCTTGGACGAGAGGTTTACCAAATCCCTTGTTCTTATGGAATATCTTACTTAGGTCAAACTGGCAAATCATTCCAAACCCGAATAAAAGAACACATCGCTAACACTTTCCACATTCACGTTTGTAAATCAGCTATTGTAGAACACTCCCATAATTATGAACATCTCATTTGATTTGATGAAGCCAAAATCTTCTATATTGAGCCTCATTAGTCCTCATGAATAATCAGAGAATCCCTTGACATTGAAAATCACCCTAATACTTTAATCAAGAGGATGTTGATAAACCCATCCATTTTTGGAAATCCATTATCCACCAACTAAATTAAGATTCTTTATTTATAATCCCCTTCCCTCTTTTCCCCTCACCCTCCTCTCTTTTCTTTTCTCTCTATTCATTCTTTTAATCTTTCTTGCATTGTTGATCTTCCCTAACTACATTTAAATCTTTGTTTTCTTTGATTACTCCCAATATTCTTTTGTTTTATTAATTTTGATGCATCTTCCTTCTTATTTTTTATTATTATTTCATTTCTTTTAAAATAAAGGATTTTTTTATTTATAATTTACCATTTCCTAATCTTTCTAATTTTCTAACCCATATTATTCTTCTTCTCCACCACTTATTATCATCATTTACATTTCATTATTTTTAATTTATTATTGGATTCCAACAACTACTTTTTTCACCTTAGTATAAAGCGTTTCATGTTCATATGGATGATTTATAAAAATTTATTTGAATTATTTTAATATAACATAAGTTTAAAAAATATATTATTTGACATGTTTTTTTTTACTAAAAATTTCATAATAAAAGGGAAGAATTATACAATAATAGAAAAGGAAGTGTTGGAAATCATATTCACATTGTAAAAATATAGCATTATATGGTTTTCAATAACTTTTTGATGTGAATTATCAAGCCTTAAAAAAAATTTCAATAAGCAAATGTTTTTAAAAAGTAAAATCCAAATCCAACTAAAGTTAGTAGGAAGGTGCTCTCAGCCCAGTATGGGGGAGATCCTGTCAGGTTAGTCAAGTTATGCTAGCCTACATTTAAAAAATATTATGTTAACCGACATAAATAAAAAAAATAAAAAAAAAATAATATTGTGGATTCATATATTTATATAGTAATTAAAGAATATAGAGAAAAACATGTAGCCTAATTTATCAAATAATAAAAATGCAATAATAAAACTAAATGAAAAGTAATTAAAAGATCCATGGTAAAGGCGCATTTACCAAACACTCAAGGGATCAAAATGTTTGAGGTGTAATTTTTTATGAACATTTAAATTTTTAAGATAAAAATAACTTACACCTTAAAAAATTGGATCCTTTTCGTGTTTTCTAGATCTAGGTTTAAGATGGATCTATGCTGATGAATAATGTGAAACTCTTCATTTCTCATTATTAATCAAAGCCAAGTAGCATTTTGAAATGTTTTATTAAAGATTTAGTTTTTATTATCCGTTTTATAAAGTTTTAATTTAATTATAAATATTTTGTTAATAAGTTTTACAAAATAAAAAATTTATGATAAGTAAAAAGTATATAAAATAAAAGTTTATGATAACTAAATGTGTGTTTATGTGTGTTAATTAGGTCTAGCTCAAGTGATTATGGGATGGAGTGGTATCTTCTTCATATATATTTTATTCTTCTAAATGTTAATGTTGAGCTCATAAAAATATATTATTGTAATGGTTTTGTATTTTGACACTTTACACAATTATAATGGCTTTTACTAATAATGAATTAAATAAAAAATCATTCACATTAGACAAAGTAATTTGGACATCATAATTTTTTTGTTAGATTTTTACTTCATGGTTTTTTATTTGGTGTGTATAAATATAATAATTTATAAATTAAGTGAATTAATAAATATTTGTATTTTTTATTTTATTTCTCTTTTTAAATTTTTTATTATTATTATAATTGCCACTCCATTAATATTGAAATGTGTACAAAATGAAAAGTCCTTCGCATGAGCCAAAAAAAAAAACAAATATTAGTTTACTTTGCAGGGTTAAAATGAAAATGAAAATGATCTATGAATTAGGTAAATAAATTAGGTAAATAGACTCATGAATTAGGTAAATACACTTTTGCTTCTCTCTCTTTCATAGAAATGTTTCCATTGACTATAAACGCCACTCAATTAATGTTGAAATCGAAAGGCAATGACATTACATTGTGAAACTTTGTCCATAATGGAAGTTGTCACAACATTCCATACCTTTGACAAGTCACCATTGGCTTTTAAAATTTACTTTTATTTAGAAAATTTTAGGAAATTTGTGGTTGAATTTTAATTTCACAAGTTTCGAACCTTTTAAGCAGGTTCATCATCGGGATAAGGCAATTTCAGTCTATTTTTGCACAAGGACATGAAGTATAAATATTTTATTTTTGTTGTTTTAAATTTTTTTCTTTAAAATATTTTATGTCGGTTTATAAATGGTTTTTAGGATTTTAGTGTTTTAATTTCTTAATTAATAATGAGATTTGGTAGTTTAGATAAATGTTTATTTTTATGTAAAACAATTAGTCAATTGTGTAAATTATAAATTAGTGTACATTGTAACACTAATTTTATAATGTTAATAATAATAATAATTTTTTATCATATAATAAATTGTTTTTAAAATTAAGGTTATAAATAAAGTTAATAATTTATTATTTATTATCATAACTTTTCTTAACTAAATTCTTAGTGTGCTTCCTTTATTAAGTGTTAGTGAAACCAAATGTTATTAAAGCCTAAAGATATTCTAATATTATCTCAATTTTTTTTTTTTAAGTAATTTGATGTTTTAATTAAATTTTTTTATAAAGTGATGTTACAACGTATAATATTATTATTTATCTTTTTCAATCTTATTTAATAAATTGATGTTATAAAGTTTTTTTTAAAGATGATGTTATAACATATACTAGTAGTATTTAATTATTTATTTAGTTTTTATCTTTTTAATAGTATAATTTCTTTAATGAGTGAGTTAGGTGTTTTTTATTTTAATTTTAATTTTTAGGTTTAGTTATTTCTTTACTTTTAGTTTATGAATGATGGGTTTCCAGGCTTTTTTAAGTCTTAAGCCATCATCCCGGTTGAAGTTCCTACTACATTTTTCAATTTCTATGGCTTCACAGATTTTCCTTTTGTAATAATGAGGGACAACAGCTAAAACTTCTGAGTCTTCAAGGCATATGTGATGTTTGGTGGTGTGAGAATGTTCAACTATGGCCAAGTCTTTTATTCTATTGTGTCGTAAATCTGTACTATGTTCTTTTAACTTGGTTGCGATTGATCTCCCAGTCTCACCTATGTAGGCCTCACCGCACGAGCATGGAGTTTTGTAAACACCTTTTTGGATCTTAGGATCAATGGTGTCTTTGGCTTTGTCAAGCATGGTTCTTAAAGAGTTAGGAGGAGCGAATGACACCCTTATGCTTTTCTTTCTTAGAACATTGTCAATTTTGTTTGTAGTGCCATGGATATATATACGAGTGATTTTGGGAAGGGTTGTGTCTTTTTCCTTATTTTTGGTTTTGTTTTTGTTCTTTTTAATGTTTCGGAAAACTTTCTCAATCTCTCTTCTATTGTATCCATTTTTCATAAGTGACGTTCTAAGGTGTTTTAACTCTTCCTCAATATGATCCATATCTGAGACTCTCCATGCACGCGGGGCTAGGGTGTTTATTATTCCAATTTTCTGGGTTGGATGATGGTGTGAGTCGGCATGAAGCGATTTATTCTCTTCCTTTTCTAAGGTCAATTTGATACTATCACATTGGTTATTTAAGTGATTTAAGAACTCATCCAACTTATTTTCACTATGTGGCCAATTGCTAAATACATCATCCACAAATCTGAGCCACCATCTTGGTTTGTGTGGGGAAGATTTGATTTACTTTCATTTTCAATTCTTCAAATTCTATTTTGATTTAATTGTGCCAAACATGATTAGCCACATATAAGAAAAATCATGAACATAGATGTACATGTTGCATTTGGGTTATTTTATGAAGGGCCCATGAAGCAACTTTTAAGTCACGTATTACATCCTTGCATCTAATTGACGTCTAAGCCACGTGTTATTACAAATTAGTGCATACTTTACAATGTCTATCACAAATTCAAAAAGATCCAAAGAATTAGAACTATACACAAAGTGTAAAACAGAATAAACCCCAATCCCCATGGCCAAACACACAATTTGTGCTATTCCTATTCCTTTTCAAAGGCCTGCTAATAAGTCCCTTTCTTTATTAAGGCCTGTTGTTTCTTAGAACTCTCTTTCAATGTGGGATAAAGCATGTTATTCCCCGTGTCCTCTCGTCTGCCTACACGACAAAACTATAGATGCTATCAGGTAGTTGGCATAGGCCCCTCGTTTTGAACACTTAACCATATGATGCACAAAATTACACGAATGGTATTGTGAGTCCTCCTATGTGGAGCAGATTTTTTATTTTCTTCTTTCTGATTGCTAGAACAAGCCTTTCTTGTTTTGAATGTTGGAATAAAGGAAGCCACATGTCTTTGGGAAAATGATCAAAATAAACAAAATCATGTGCTCATTTAAGTCATCCATTTAACTAATAGCAACTATACTCATCACAAACATATAAACATAGTTAAACTTGTAATGTTTAGCAGAAGGAAACAAAACTTTAAATGTCTCATAAACTTCTTGTTAATCCACCTCTCATATATCAAGACTTATTAATGATATACACATTAATGCATGAAGTGTGTTGAATTTTTTTTTTAATCTTTGATCAATTTTTTTTTTCAAAAAGACTTGTTCACATGTAACAGAGCTCATTAGTATGACAATCATTGTTGGCCCTAATTTTAACATGTTTGAATACTTAGAATGTCAATCTTTTGTTTGAGAAAATACTTTCCATGCATTTTCCATTGGGAATCTTTTTTAGTTTAAGTAAAGCACGCTAATAAAGTCATACAACTTTATCCTACAATATGCAATGTCAAGTAATGGTGCAATTTCACCTTCATTGCATGTTTTATGGTGTAAATGTGAAAAAACATTTCAAGCCAATGTTTTATGTTAATTTTTCTCACATAAAGATCTTATGGATAATGACAAGGACTGTTGTACAATGAAATGCCACTTCTCCGTCCGAGTAATGACCTCAACCTGTCACTACACAAAAGGACATTATGGATTGAAGTGACCATTACTTTATAGATGGATTAGAGCCTTGATACATACTTTCTCCTTCAACTTTTCCATTTTATAAGAATAAGTTTGCCTTGCACTCGCGGGTCCTTCCATAGAAACTTGCATGTTACTCATAGGTAATCTCATATGCAACTCATGAGTCATATTTGAAAAATTGTAATCTCAACTTCCCTCAAGGAAAGTCGCGAGTCACTCGCAAGTTTCCTTACATATACCCGCAAGTTCCATTAAAAAAAACTTAAAAATAAAAACATGATTAGTTTAGGGGAATTTGGGTTCAGATTGATAACTTCCCTAACTGCCCTAACCATCCTAGGCCTCAAAACCTCTCATCACCGGCAACTATAAATAGATGGGAAGGGGTAGAGGATAAAGGAAGCAATTTTTTAGAGCAAGGTTATGCTGGAGAAATCCATTAGAGAGAGGAGCAAGAGGACTTAGTTTCCCTGTCTGAGACAAGCTTCTCTGCAGACCAAGAAGACTTGTGACAAGAGAAGAAAAGATGGGGGAAAATAACGATCAAGCTCTCACAGTTCACACCAGGAAGACCTTTAAGAAGAAGGATAAGAAGGAGAACTTTCATCACAACAACAAGAAGGACAAGAAACAAAAGAAGACCAAAAGAGATACTTCAAAACCTCGATGCTATACTTGTGATGAAAAGGGACACTTTGCAAGAGATTGCCTCGTTAGGAAAAGGAGACACCATGTTCATGTTGTCGAAGATGATGAACCAACAAACAAAAGATTCATACAGGAGAAGGATGATTCAAATGAAGAGTATGTGCTAATCTCAGCACTTACTGGCACTATCTCACTCGAAAGCAATGATTGGCTTGTGGATAGTGGAGCTTCTAAACATTTGACGAGATACAAGGAATCATTTGTTAATATGTCTGAACATGACTCACCTCACAAGGTGAAACTTGGGGATGACTATCAATACCCCATAAAAGGGAGTGGAGAAGCTTCATACAAGCTTGAATCCAGGAAATCCTTGAAGATGAAGAATGTGTTATATGTTCCAGGATTGAAGAAGAATCTTCTCTCCATTTCTACACTAGATGCAAAAGGGATTAGGGTTTCTTTTGTCAATGCCCAAGTTTTGATGTGGCCCAGAGGAAAGACAATAGAGGATGAACCAGTGATTGGAGAAGAAGACAGAGGCTTGTACAAGCTGAAGGGACATCCTGAGCAAGCACAGGTTCATGATTCAATTGAACCAAGTGAACTATGGCACAGAAGAATCACACATGTGCACTACAGGGCTCTACCGATGGAAAGAAAAGCAATATGAGGACTTCCATAGATATAGGAAAAGAATGAAGGAATTTGGAAAGGATGTGCACAAGGAAAGAATGCGAAGAAGAAATTTCCTAGCAGTGAGAGAAAGGATAAAGGAATACTGGAGATAATACACTCGGATGTATGTGGACCCATGTCCTCTAGTTCATTAAGCGAGTATATGTACTATGTTTCCTTTATATATGATTTCTCACGTAATACTTGGATATATTTCTTGAAAGGGAAAAGTGAAGCTTTCAGTAAGTTCTAGGAACATAAAGCCTTGGTCGAGAACCAAACAGATAGGAATATCAAGACTCTACAATTAGATAATGGCAGAGAGTTCACTTCAGAAGAATTCAAAGAACTATGTAGAGAGTCCTAGATTAAGAGGGAGTTGATTACTCCATACAATCCTCAACATAATGGCGTTGTGAAATGAAAGAACCGAACCGTCATGGAGGAAGCAAAAGTGATGTTGCATGATCAAGATCTTCCTATGCACCTTTGGGTAGAGGAAGCAAGAATAGTTGTGTATGTATAGAGCCGTACTCCTCATTGATTACTTGAAAATAAGACTCCAGAAGAGGGTTTCTCAGGAGAGAAACCAGAAGTCAACCATATGAGAATATTTGGTTGCCCGGTGTACATACATATCCAAAAGGAGAAAAGGACCAAGCTCAATCCTTATTGAAGGAAGGGTATATTTGTAGGTGTTGATGTATTGTAACTTTGGAATGTATTCACTTGTATTTCTTATGTATTGTGACCCGATGTTTATTTCAGGTTGTATTTGTAATGTACTTGAGTCATGTCATGCCCCGATGTTCCTATCGGGAGTCTCTATAATGTAAACAAGTCATGTCAAGTCAAGGTTGGTAACCCTCCTATTGTCTAAGGGTTAAAGTCCCCGCAGTTCCGGGGCACTAAGGTTATTAGACTCTCCTAGAGAGTTCGGCCCTAGTAGGGTTCAGTCAAGTCGGGAATTAGTATAAATAGAGAGTTAGCCTCTCTATTTATAGCACACTCATCCACACTCAGTTGTAGCACATATTTGAGGAAGAGAAAGACATTGGGGCAAGGAAGAAAGAGGTTACTGCTGTCAGGAGATCATCTTACTGTTTTGGGGTTTTACTTTTGGTGCTGATTCTATCTCTGAGGAAGTTGCTGGGTTTTCTCCATTTATGGTTTCCCCAAGGAAAAACACTATGTTCATTGTCTCTTGTGTTTGATTGATGTGCTTGTTGTTCTCTCAATTAAAGATCCTAATGTTATGCTAGCTTAATGTTAAAAATCTAACATGGTATCAGAGCTAACCTGAGAAGAAGACACTGTGCAGCTGTGGGAACTAGGGCTTCCTATTTTATGGATCTCTCTCCACAAATTTTCAGCAAAAGTAGGGTGGAATAAATCTCCTCCCTAGGGTGCATATTTCTGTCAAAACAAAATCCAATTATGAGGTTTTTCAGTTTTGGACCCGACACTACTGCCGAAAATTAGGGCTTTTCACAGAAGAGGAATTTTTCAGTGAGCCTAGGCTTGGATTGATCTCCTCCCCAAAATAGAAGTTAGGGATAAAATTCAAAGCATTTGGTTGGACAGAACTCCGGAAAAGTAAAACCCTAATTTGCTCCTGAACCAACGCTACAGGATTTCAGCTCCAAATCTAGATTCAACATCTTGACCTGGTAAGATCTAAATATTTTGTATTTCCATTTGAGGTTCTCAGTTAAAGATTTCTCATCATACCAAGCTTGATGAAAATCTTGAGGGAGCTGATAACTTCCGAGCTTGGAAGTATAGGATCTCCCTGGTCCTGGAAGAAAATGAGTTGGACTCCTATATCAATGAGGAGGTTCCAGTTCCACAGGGAGATGAGGCTAAGGCCTTACAAAAGAAGAAGTTGGTTATGGCAAAGAGGATTATTTCTGATTCAATCAAGGATCACCTCATACTACACGTGTCCTCCCTGAATACACATAAAGCTATGTTTGATGCCCTAGCAAAATTGTTTGAAGGGAAGAACATAAACCGGAAGATGACTCTGAGAAACCAACCGAAGAATGTGAAGATTCAAAATGTAGAGACCATCTAGTCTTACTTCACTAAAGTTTCTCAGATCAAGGAACAACTGGAAGCAGTAGATGAAGAAGTGGAAAATGCAGAGATTGTAATGACCATCTTGAATGGCCTCCCTAGGACATGGGACTCTTTCATTCAAGGGATTTGTGCCAGAAAGAAGTTAGTCAAGTTCAGCAGAATTTGGGAAGAATGTTCACAAGAAGAAGCTCGGAGATTAGCTCGAGAAGAGAAGATGGGAAGTGAAGATCAAGCTCTCACAGTTCAATCCAAGAAACCCAGAAGGGACCATCATCATCATCATTTTAAAGGTAAGCACTCTTCTCACAAGAAATCTCAACTTAGATGTTATACTTGTGATGAAAGACGACACTTTGCAAGAGATTGTCCTAAAAGCAAAAGGAACTCTCACAAGAAGAAAAACAACAAGAGAAGACATCATGCTCATGCTGCAAAGGATGATGAACCTTCCACAAAGAAGACCAAATATGAAAGTGAAGATTCTTCAAGTGATGAAGAATATGTTTTGATTTCCTCTCTCATGGGAAATATCACACATGGAAGCAATGATTGGATTATAGACAGTGGGGCCTCCAAGCATATGACAAGAGTCAAGGAATCCTTTGTGAGCCTATCAGAACATGAATCACCTCACAAGGTGAAGCTTGAAGATGACTACCAATATCCAATAAAAGGTAGTGGGGAATCCTCCTATAAGCTAGACTCTGGAAAGTCTATGACAATGAAATAAGTATTGTTTGTAAGAGGAATAAAGAAGAACCTTCTCTCCATATCTGCATTAGATGCAAAAGGAATGAGGGTTGCATTTATAACTGGTCAAGTCATCATGTGGCCAAAAGGAAAGACTATCGATGATGCAGTAGTGATTGGAGAACAAGAAGGAGGATTGTACAAATTAAAAGGCCATCCAGAACAAGCCTTGGTCCATGACACAATAGAGCCAAATGAGCTTTGGCATAGAAGGCTTGCACATGTGCATTACAGAGCACTAACACTTGCATGCAGAGTTGTTGAAGGTCTTCCATAAATTCAAGCAAAACATGACAGGGTCTGCAAAGGATGTGCGAAAGGAAAGAATACAAATAAGACATTTCCAAGTAGCGAGAGCAAGGAAAAAGGAATCTTGGAAATCATCCACAACGATGTATGCAGTCTAATGCCATCAAGTTATCTAAGTGGGTATGTATACTATGTTTCTTTTATTGAGGATTTTTCTACGAAGACATGGATTTACTTCATGAAGAACAAAGATGAAGTATTCAGCAAGTTCAAGGAATTCAAAGCCTTGATCGAGAATCACACTGAAAAGAAGATTAAGACCTTTCGATCAGATAATGGCAGAGAATTCACATCGAATGAATTCAAAGAGTTATGCAAAGAGTCAGGGATTAAGAGGGAGTTGTCCACTCCTTATAATCCACAGCAGAATGGGATTGCAGAACGGAAGAACAGAACTATCATGGAAGTTGCAAGGGCTATGATTCATGATCAAGATCTTCCTATGTATCTTTGGGCAGAAGCTGCCATAACAGTGGTGTATGTACATAACCGTAATCCACATAGAGTACTCGAGAACAAGACTCCTGAAGAAGTATTCTCCGGCAAGAAACCAGAATTCAGCCATGTCATAATATTTAGCCGTCCTATGTACATACACATTCCAAAAGAGAAGAGAACAAAACTAGATCCTTCAGGAAAGAAGGGTATATTTGTGGGATACTCTGAAAGCTCGAAGGCTTATAGAATATATTTCCCAGGATTCAAGAAGATTGACATCAGTAGGGATGTGACATTTGATGAAGATACAGCTTACAACAAACCCAAAAAGAAACCTACTGAAGAACCTAAAGAAGCAAAAGCACCCAGAATTCATGACACAAGCATGAATGAAGAAACTCAAGAAGAAGATCGAGAATTTGAAGAACCAAAAATATTTGTAGATCCACCTCAGGAGAAGAATCCTCACAAGAGGAAACATGCTTGGGTACGAGAAGCTATATAAGGTGCGAAAAGATATGAGGCTCCATAAGAGAATCATAGAGAAAGAAAGAGGACCAGATCCTGCTCCGGATATGTAGCATTACTATGTGATTTCATTGATAAAGAACCTTCCAGTTATGAAGAAGCGGAAGAACAGGAATAATGGAAGGATGCTATGATTGAAGAGTATCAATCGATCATGAAAAATGATGTTTGAGATGTTGTCCCAAGACCAGAAGGGAATTCAGTTGTAACTTCCAAATGGATCTACAAAATCAAGCATGCTGCAGACGGTAGCATAGAAAAACATAAAGCAATATTCGTGGCTCATGGTTTCTCCCAGAAAGAAGGAATAGATTATGAAGAAACCTTTGCACCTGTAGCCAAATACACTTCCATTAGATCAGTACTTGCTCTGGCTGCAGTGATGAAATGGAGGATGCACCAGATGGATGTCAAGATTGCTTTCTTGAATGGTGTAATAGAAGAGGAAGTGTATGTAGAAAAACCACTTGGTTTTGAGACACATGACAGGTATTCTCATGTATGTAGATTGAAGAAATCCCTGTACGGTTTGAAAAGGGCACCCATGACATGGTATGACAGAATTGACAACTTTCTATCCAGTTTGGGCTTTACCAAAGTAAAGCAGATTCCAACCTTTACTACAAGGTTGAAGATGGCAACCCAGTGATGCTCCTACTATATGTAGATGATCTATTTGTAACAAGCATGGATGGGTTGATTGCTGATACGAAGAGAAAGCTAGATGTTGAGTTCAAAATGAAGGACTTGGGAATGATGCACTATTTTCTAGGCATGGAGGTGTGGCAGAATGCAGATGGAATATCCCTTGGACAAGGGAAGTATGCAGTAGAGATCCTGAAGAGGTTTGGGACGATGGACTGCAAGGCTATGGCCAAACCTATGGCATCGAACCTGAAGCTATTGAGTGATGCTTCATCAGAAGCAGTTGATGCTATGATGTATTGTCAGATGATTGGGTCCTTGATGTATCTGATGAACACGAGACCAGACATTTGCTTTGTTGTGAACACCTTGAGCCAGTTCCTGACAGATCTGAGACATGTTCACTTGATTGCTGCAAAGCATATTATGAGGTACCTGAGGGGTACAATTGATTATGGGCTCGAGTATGAGGCGAGTCAGAAGATTAACCTGGAGGGTTATGTTGATTCAGATTGGGAAGGCAGTGCCATCAATAGGAAGAGCACTTCAAGGTGTTGCTTCAGCATGGGATCAGGTGTGATCTCTTGGTTTAGCAGGAAGCAATCCTATGTGGCACTGAGTACCACTGAAGAAGAGTATGTCATAGCTTGTTCAACTAGTTGTGAGGCAGTATGGATGAGGAAGCTACTGTCTAATTTATTTGATCTCCAGTTGGATGCTACTTGTATATATTGTGACAACTAGAGTTGTGTGAAGTTTTCAGAGAATATAGTGTTCCATGACAAGTCAAAGCATATCGAGATCAAGTATCACTATATCATGGATATGGTGAAGAGAGGAGCAGTGAAGCTCCAATATGTTGTGACGGAGGAACAAATAGCTGATGTGTTGATGAAGCCATTGGCTAGGGTGAAGTTCGAGTACTTCAGGGAGAAGCTTGGTGTTCTCCAGATCTAGGTTTCCTCCAAGGGGAAATGATGAGACCCAAAGCCAATCTAACATGGTGACAGGATTAAGTTCCTTCCATGGTCAGATGTAAGGGCTGAGCCATTCTATCATGGTGAGAGGATTGGTTCCTTCCATGTCAGATATGAGTGCTGATCCATTCTGATATGACTATAGGATTGGTTCCTACATGATCAGATGTAAGGGCTGTTGCCATTCTTGGAATGGAGGTGCTTGGTCAGTTCCCAGGAATACTTGGTCTGGGACCGAGGACCTTTCTGAAATGACTGTAAGATGTAGTCTTACATGATCAGATGTGAGCGCATGGCCATTCTGATGTGATTGAGGGATTGGTTCCCACTTGATCAGATACAAGGGTTGATGCCATTCTCTGGGAGAATGGAGGCACTTGGTCAGTTACCAGGTAGCTCAATCTGGGACTAGGGACCATTCTGATGTGACTGTAGGATAGGTTCCTACAATATTAGATGTGAGTGCATGCCATTCTGATGAGTAGGTCAGATATAAGTGTTGGGCCATTCTAACGAGTAGGTCAGATATAAGTGTTGGGGCATTCTAACGAGTAGGTTAGATATAAGTGCTGAGCCATTCTAATGAGTAGGTTAGATATAAGTGCTGGGCCATTCTGACAAGTAGGTCAGATGCAAGGGCTGGGCCATTCTGACATGGGAGAGGATGAGGTTCCTTCCATGGTCATATGTAAGGGCTGGGCCATTCTGACATCGTGAGAGGGTTAAGTTCCTCTCATGGTCAGATGTGAGTGTTGGGCGTGCCTTTCTGATGAGTCAAGGTCAGATGTAAGTGTTGGACTAGCCATTCTGACTTAGGGTCAGATATAACTGCTGAGAAAGACCTACATGGAGGCTAGGCCTACAACCAACATGAAAAATGGTTGGCTCTGTAGAACTACCTGTGACAAGAAGAATCATGAGATAGCACCTATGGTATTGATCCAGATCAAGTGAGGATCTAGATCCAGTGATGATGACTCAGTAGTGATGATCCAGATCCAATGATGATGTCTAGTGATGATCCAGATAGAGTGATGATCTAGATAGAGTGATGATCCAAATCCAGTGATGATGTCTAGTGATGATCCAGATCCAGTGATGATGTCCAGTGATGATGATCTAGATCGAGTGATGATCCAGATCCGATAATGAAGATGACTTGAAGATGAAGATGATGAGAGCTTGACGATGACCCAGATGATACATAGAAGAAGACTTGTGCTGCTAAATTGTGTCGAGAGAATACCTTCCTAGTTAAGAGGGAGTGTTGATGTAATTGTAACTTTGGAATGTATTCACTTGTATTTCTTATGTATTGTAACCCGATGTTTATTTCGGGATGTATTTGTAATGTACTTGAGTCATGTCATGCCCCGATGTTCCTATCGGGAGTCTCTATATTGTAAACAAGTCATGTCAAGTCAAGGTGGGTAACCCTCCTATTGTCTAAGGGTTAAATTCTGCGCAGTTCCATGGCACTAGGGTTATTAGACTCTCCTAGAGAGGTCAGCCCTAGTAGGGTTTAGTCAAGTCAGGAATTAGTATAAATAGAGAGCTAGCCTCTCTATTTATAACACACTCATCCACACTCAGTTGTAGCGCATAGTTGAGGAAGAGAAAGACACTAGGGCAAGGAAGAAAGAGGTTATTGCTATCGGGAGATCATCTTACTGTTTTGGGGTTTTAATTTTGGTGTTGATTCTATCTCTAAGGAAGTTGCCGGGTTTTATCCATTTATGGTTTCCCCGAGGAAAAACACCGTGTTCATTGTCTCTTGTGTTTGATTGTTGTGCTTGTTGTTCTCTCAGTTAAAGATCCTAATGTTATGCTAGCTTAATGTTAAAAATATAACAGTAGGATACAATGATACATCAAAGGCCTACCGAATATACTTCCCAGGATTCAAGAATATCAACATCAGTAGAGATGTAACCTTTGATGAAGACTCGACACACTTCAGACTCAGGAGGACACCCATTTAGGAGGTCGAGGAACTTGAAGAGAGGAGAGGCCGAGATATGTAAATTGAAGAAGCAATTGTAGAGAACCATGAAGATCATGACATGAAAGAACCACAAGAGTTAGTAGAGACATTTCTTGAGAAGGACTCCCACAAGAGGAAAATAGCATGGACACGGGAGCTCATACGAGAAGCTGAAAGGTATGGTGCTCTAGAGGGAATACATAAAGAGAAAAAAAATGCAAATCCCTACAATAGCTATGTGGCTCTCTTGTGGGACATCATTGACAGAGAACATTACACCTATGAAGAGGCTACATAAAAGAAATAATGGAAGGATTCTATGCTCAAGGAATATCAGTCGATCATGAAGAATGATGTCCGAGAGATAGTTTCGATATTGGAAAAGAAGTTTGTTGTGACTTTGAAGTGGATCTACAAGATTAAGCATGTTGCATATGGAATCACCGAGAAATATAAGGCGAGATTCGTAGCACGAGGCTTCTCACAGAAAGAAGGCATAGACTACGAATGGACATTTGCACTCGTGGAAAGGTACACTTCCATTAGGACCATACTTGTTTTGGCAGAAGATATGAAATGGAAAATACACCAAATGGATGTCAAGACATCTTTCTTGAATGGTGTAGTCGAGGAGGAAGTGTACGTGGAAAAACCACTGGGATTTGATACACATGATAGGAAGACCCATGTGTGCAAATATAATAAGGCCTTGTATGGATTGAAACAAGCACTGAGGACATGGTACGACATGATGGATAGATTCATGATCAGCTTGGGCTTTACCAAAAGTAAATCATATTCCAACCTTTACTTCAAGGTGGAAGATGAAAGACCAGTGATACTCTTGCTATATGTCGATGACTTGTCTCTGACAGGTGATGAGGAACTCATTAAAGATGCAAGGAGGAGACTTAATATAGATCTTAAAACATTTAGCATTATAACAACATAACCATAAGCCAAAAGATCACTGAAAGATAGACAAGCACAACCATACAAAAAGAACACAAAGATTTATCCTGGGAAAACCCTAAAGGGAAAAACCCAGCAAAATCTTCCTCAATATAGATGCCCCAAAAAGATAAAAGGATGATAAAAGGTAATAACCAAAAAGGAGATCAAATACTGATCCTCCTCGTTCTCCAGCTACTCCTCTCTCCTACACTAATGCGCTACACAAGTGAGTGTGTGTGTTCTGAATGAGGAGCGCCACACCTCTATTTATATTGATCCATTCACTCTAATAATTAAATCCGACATGTAGGCTCGAATTAATCATGTAGGCTCGAGTTACACATGTAGGATCAAGTAACCATACTGGGGTGCTAATGACCCACCTTTATAATTAGAGGGGACTACCTCATGACTCTTATTAGTTCTTCTGATTAGAAGCATTGGGATACAAAGTAATACAAGTGGTTCTCCCGGTAGGACCATCGGGGACCACAAAAAGATACATATAGAATATTCGTCGAAGTTACAATATTTCAACACTCCCCCTTAACGAGAAGGGTATTCTACAACAACATCAACAACAACAATAGTAGGAGAGAGATAGAGGACATCATCAACATCATCAGGGTAACACATCTATAAATCATTGGAAGCTTTTCAACATCATGTAGTCTTCATCTTCAATCTTCAGTCTTCAACAACATCAACACTTTGACCGATTCGATCAGCAACAACTTTGACCACTTCATTCAGCAACAACTTTGACCTTTCAATCAATAGCAACATCTTCAACACGTTGACCTTTTGATCAGAAACAAAATCTTCAGTACTCTGACCTTTCGATCACAATGACATCTTCAGCACTTTGACCTTTCAATCAGCAACACCATCATCATCATATTCTGATCCTTCGATCAGCAACATCAGCATCATCATCATATTCTGATATTTCGATCTGCAACATCAACAACATCACACTTCGATCTTTCAATCAGTGCATCATCATCATCACACTCTGATCTTTCGATCAGTACATCATCATCATCACACTCTGATATTTCGATCAGTACGTCATCATCATCATATTCTGATCTTTCAATTAGTACGGCATCATCATCATCATATTCTGATCTTTCAATTAGTACGGCATCATCATCATCAGCAACAACCTGCAATCCACAGCTCAAAGACAAAAAAAATCTTTGGATCACTTTTGGACTTAAAGTCCAGGGATGATGCAATCCCACCACATTCTCGACAACCGAAGTCACCGGATTGATTACGGGAGAATTAGTCCCTATCACTTTAGGACTAAGTCCAAAGATGATGCAATCCTACCACATTATTGAGGACCGAAGTCACCGGATTGATTACGGGAGAATCAGTCCTTATCACTTTAGGACTAATTCCAAGGATGATGCAATCCTACCACATTCTTGAGGACTGAAGTAACTAGATTTATTACGGGAGAATCAGTCCCTATCACTTTAGGACTAAGTCCAAGGATGATGCAATCCTACCACATTCTCGAGGATGGAAGTCACCGGATTGATTACGGGAGAATCAGTCCCTATCACTTTAGGACTAAGTCCAAGGATGACGCAATCCTACCACATTCTCAATGACCAAGGTCATGAGATCTATTATGGACATATGTCCCGGGATGATACAATCCCTCTTCATTCTAAAGGACCAAGGTCACCGGATCACTTTAGGGTAAATCCCAGGGATGATACAATCCCACTGCAACATCACTACTCCCCCTTTCAAGGAAGGTCTTTCTAAACAACATCAAGCTTGTCTTGAAATTTTTCGAACTTTACTCGAGACAGAGGCTTCGTCAGCACATCATCGTCTAAGCCATCATCATCTACATCTTCAGTATGTGAATACTGAACTATCATCATCTTTATATTCAGTATAGAAATAATGAATCACCATCATCTGCATCTACAGTATGTAAATTGTGAAACATAATCATCTGCATCTTATCTCGTATGTAGAAATACCAGATTTCTATGTGTTACGACGGAAGACAGGGTTCTCTGTCATCACAACTCTGGTTATCACATAGAATCATTGTAGTATCCATGTTCAGGTCAAAGAGACATGATATCAGCTTCCGAATCCATATGGCTTCACAACTTAGCAGAGCAATCTGCTATGTATTCTGCTTCAGCCGTGCTAAGAGAAACACTAGACTGTTTCCTACTAAACCATGAACTCATAGTAGACCCCAAACAAAAGCATCTACCTGATGTGCTTTTCCTGTCTGAGATACTTCCATCCCAATATGCATCTGTATAGCCATACAATCTGTAGTCATGGTTTCCATCATAGAATAGACCAAAGTCTATAGTCCCTTTCAGATATCTCATTACATGTTTTGCGGCTATCAGGTGAACCCATCTAGGTTGAACTAGACATTGACTCAAGGTGTTCACAACAAAACAAATGTCTGGTCTGGTATTTTTTAAGTACATCAATAACCCAATAATCTACCTATATTGAGTCACATCCGCTAACTCTGATGAGTCATCGACTAATAGCTTCAAGTTGGAATCCATGGGTGTGGCCATGGATTTTCATTCAAACATATCAAATCTTTTCAAAACTTGCACTGCATAATTTCCCTGATTGAGAAAGATTCTGTCATACTTCCAACCTAGGAAATAAAGTTTTAGACCAAGGTCTAAATTCTTCAGCGAACTTCTTCTTGCATTCTACAATCTGTTTCTCATTCCCTGTCAAAAATAGATCATCCATATATAGTATGACAAGTTCATATTCTACAACCTTGTAGTAAAGGTTAGGATCGATTTTACTCTTGGAAAAGCCCATGCTCGTCAGGAAATTATCTATTCTTCCATAACAAGCTCTGGGAGCTTGCTTTAAGCCATAGAGGGCCTTCTTCAACTTGCATACGTGAGTGCATTTGCCTTCAACTTCAAATCCTCATGATTATTTGATGTAAAACTCTTCCTCAATCATACCATTAAGGAAGGCTTGTCTTTACTTCATCATGGAAGAAATTACCATGATAGTTCTGAAGGAAGTGTACCTTGCTTCCTGGAGTAAGTGTCTCTTCAGAATTAATCCCCTCTTTCTGATAGAAACCTCTAGCCACAAGTCTTTCCTTACTTCTATCAGCAACATATTTTATCTTGCAAATCAATTTGGAAGATACCACATTCTTGCTTTCTGGTTTGAGTACTATATCCCAAACATCATTCTAGTATTCCTTCATCATAACATCTTCTATGAGTTCATCTTGTCAGGTCATCAACATATCCTAGTCTTCTGCATTCAACCTTGAAGGTTGGAACCCACTTTACTCTTGGTAAAGTCTCGATCCATTAGGAAGATATCCATCATGTTGTATCATGTCGAACTTAGATATCTTTTGTAGTCACTCCCCCTGAAGTGGAGTATCATCTTCCCTCTTCATTCTATACAGGTGGTTCTATTCTTGATATATACTTCTAGTGGGTCTGGTCAATAGAGTATGTCATGTCATAGTCTATTATTTCTGAGGTAAACCATGAACCTTGCTTTGTACACTTGTTCTAGTAGATCCACATGGAAGATACTACAGACTTCCCTTCAGGTCTCGAAACCATATCGTAGACATCATTCCCCATGATCGACTATTACTCTTTGATCATAACTTCTTTGATAGCTGGAAATTTTAGCATCAATGATGTCACCCAACTGTGTTACACAACTAGAGTGTGTCCGAGGCCTCTTACTTTGGTTTGGAAGTCTCACCATTATTTTCTTCATCTTGAGTTATCTCTTGTACCCATGGTGGTCTTCATCCTTCGAGGTGGATCTACCACTCTTTGAATCTCTTTCTTCCGTCATGATGTCTCTGATCGTGGGAGCTTTAGATTCATGTTTATTGGAGTGAATCTTGAATTGTCATCACTTGTTCTTCAGAACAAGTCTCATCCTTCTTTTCTTGTAGGATGTTGTACAAGACCTTTCCTACAATTAAAATGCACCAGTAGCATGGTTAGAACCATTTCATATAACATATACATAACGACAAATTCTTATGCATCGTGCAACTGTTTAGCCAATACAACATTCATCCATATCTCATGGAAACTTTCTAGATGACATCATTGAGATTGTGTACTAATCCAATATGTCAGCAAGGAGGTTTCATTCTAGATAAGTAGCAATGGAGAGGTGTATAACACCATGAGCTACTCACATGCATACTGTCACTAATGCAAACATTCTATCATGCATAACACATCAGTTGAATACAAAAAAAATCATGAAATGACAATTGAATACTTATCTTTTATTTGTTTCGTGGGTAGACTCCTTCTTGATCATTCTGCTTCATCATATTCTTCATTCATGAAATCATCATTTCTTATCCAAATGATAAGATGGATAAGAGGTTCTTCAAGAATTGAGTTCTTCATATTCCTCATCGCTTGAGGGATCTTCTTTGAATGGTGAGAGCTTGATCTTCAATTGCTCCCATCTTCTTCTTCTCTTCTTATGAGTCGAGCTTCTTCTTCTTCTCAGAGTCAGCTGAAAGTAATCACTTCCTTTTGGCACACATTCCTCGCATGAATGAATCCCATGATCCTGGGAGGCCATTCAAGGTGGCTATCACCACTTCTTCATTCTTCACTTCTTCTTTTACCTCTTCAATTTGTTTCTTAAGGTCATCTTACGATGTATGTTCTTTCCTTCAAATAGCTTGGTCAAGGAATCAAACATCTCTTTCGGTGTCTTTAGGTAAGACACATGTGGTACAAGTTGATCTGTGACTGAATCAACAATGATCTTCTTGGCCTTGACCAATTTCTTCTGGTGTAAGGCTTTAAGCTTCATCTCCCTCTGGAACTGGAACCTCTCTACTCATGTAGGTGTCCAATTCATTTTATTCAGAGAGATTAAATACTTCCATGCTTGGAAGTTGTCAACTTCACCAAGCTTATCATCAAGCTGATGAGAACCTCAAATGGAAATAGCAAAAGATTAGATCTTACCGATTTGAGGTGTCCATCCTGGTTCCGAAGCTGGCTGATCTAGGTTTTGTCAGAGAAACCCTAATTTTAAAAACTTGGAATATTTCAGATCTGATTGGGTAGAAAGATATATCTCTTCAATTTGAGCTGTCCAATGTACTCCTTTTCTGAAAACAGTGGAGGGAAGCTCCCGGAACAGGAAGCCCTAGTTTTCCAATTTCTACTGCAGAAATGCCTGATACTATTTCTGCTCTATCTCCGAAATTACTACTCCTATTTGTCTGAAACTTCACACTGAGGTAGAATCACATGTTCCTATTCCAAAACCATAGGTTTCATCAGAATTGGTTTCACCAATTGGGACTAATGATCATTTTCCCAAGGTGACCTGTTACAGGACTGTTCAGAACAGTGAAGTTGTACGGAATTCCACGTGTCATAATTTCATCTTCTGAGTCTAAAACGTGGACCAAAAAAATAATAGTTTGTTCCATTTCTGGAACATCTTCCAAAATTTCATTTGGACCTTTGTATCCCAAGATATAGCAATTCTCCCTAGGAGTCCTGTTTAGGGATGAATCCTGGAAGAGGCTGGAACCCTAACTTGGAGGGATCATATCTCCTAGAATATAGTGAATCTGAGGCTACATTTTGGATACAATGTAAATAAGGATTGTATCTTCGGTGTTTGAAATTTTTAGCTCCTAAAACTTCTCCAATCTCGAGATATAGTGAATGTACCGAAACTTGTCAGTTTTAGTATTTTAGGGTTTTTCCAACTCGGGGTCAAACTAGGGTTTGACTTTCTCGGAGTTTCACCCAACCAAAAAAATTGGTCCAGGTCTCTAAAATTCGATTTTGATGAGAAGATAAATCCTATTCCAGGCTCACTCAAAAATTCCTCTTTTGTAAGAAGCCCTAATTTTCCGCATCGAAAACCGAAAATGCTCGGAATCGAATTCTGCTTCGATAGAAAGATGCACCCTTCAATGGAGAGTCAGCCTAGCCTTATTTTTCTGATCGATTGTGGAGAGAGACCCAAAAATTAAGAAGCCCTGGCTTCTATAGCTGAACAATGTCTTCTTTCAAGGTGGCTCTGATACCATGTTGAAGTTTTAATGGTTATATAAGATCTTAAAACGTTTAGCATTATAACAGCATAACCATAAGCCAAAAGATCGGTGAAAGATAGACAAGCACAACCATACAAAAAGAACACAAATATTTATCCTGGGAAAACCCTAAAGGGAAAAACCCAGCAAAATGTTTCTCAATATAGATTCCCCAAAAAGATAAAAGGTAAGAACCAAAAAGGCGATCAAAGACTGATCATCCTCCTTCTCCAGTTACTCTCTCCTCCACTAATGCGCTACACAAGTGAGAGTGTGTGTTCCAAGTGAGGAGCGCCACACCTCTATTTATATTCATTCGTTCACTTTAATAATTAAATCTGACATGTAGGCTTGAGTTACACATGTAGGCTCAAGTAACCATACTGGGGTGCTAATGACCCACCTTTACAATTAGAGGGGACTATCTCATGACTCTTATTAGTTCTTCCAATTAGAAGCATTGGGATACAAAGTAATACAAGTGGTTCTCCCGATAGGACCATCAGGGACCACAAAAAGATACATATAGAATATTCTTCGAAGTTACAATATTTCAACAGATGTAACCTTTGATGAAGACTACACACATTCCAGATTCAGGAGGACACCCATTTAGGAGGTCGAGGAACTTGAAGAGAGGAGAGGCCGAGATATGGAAATTGAAGAAGCAATTGTAGAGAACCATAAATATCATGACATGAAAGAACCACAAGAGTCGGTAGAGACATTTCTTGAGAAGGACTCCCACAAGAGGAAAATAGCATGGACATGGGAGCTCATACGAGAAGCTGAAAGGTATGGCGCTCTAGAGGGAATACATAAAGAGAAAAAAAATGCAAATCCCTACAATAGCTATGTGGCTCTGTTGTGGGACATCATTGACAGAGAACATTCCACCTATGAAGAGGCTACATAAAAGAAATAATGGAAGGATTATATGCTCAAGGAATATCAGTCGATCATGAAGAATGATGTCCGAGAGATAGTTCCGATATTGGAAAAGAAGTTTGTCGTGACTTCGAAGTGGATCTACAAGATTAAGCATGCTGCAGATGGAATCACTGAGAAATATAAGGCGAGATTCGTAGCACGAGGCTTCTCACAGAAATAAGGCATAGACTACAAAGAGACATTTGCACTAGTGGAAAAGTACACTTCCATTAGGACCATACTTGTTTTGGCAGATGTTATGAAATGGAAAGCACGCCAATAAATTCATTTAAGTAAAGCACGCCAATAAATTCATAAAACTTTATCTTACAATGTGCAATGTCAAGCAATGGTGCAATTTCACCTTCATTTCATGTTTTATGGTATAAATGTGAAAACACATTTCAAGCCAATGTTTTTTGTTAATTTCTCTCACATAAAGATCTTATGGATAATGAAAAGGACTATTATACAATGAAATGCCACTTCTCTGTCCAAGTAATGACCTCAGTTTTTCATGGCACAAAAGGACATTATGGATTGAGGTGACCATAACTTTATAGATGGATCACAACCTTGATACATAATTTCTCCTTCAGCTTTTCCATTTTATAAGAATAAGTTTGCCTTGCACTCGTGGATCCTTCCATAGAAACATGTGTGTCACTCACGGGTAATCTCATATGCAACTTGTGAGTCATATTTGAAAAGTTGTAATTGCAACTTCCCTCAAGGAAAGTCGTGAGTCACTCGCAAGTTTCCTTACATATACCCGCAAGTTCCACTAAAAAAAAACTTAAAAATAAAAACATAATTAGTTTAGGGGCAGTTGGGTTCGGATTGATAACTTCCCTAAATCCCCTAACCATCCTAGGCCTTGAAACCTCTCCTCACCAACAACTATAAAGAGAGGGGAAGGGCTAGAGGATAAAGGAATCATTTTTTTCGAGCAAGGTTATGCTGGAGAAATCCATTGGAAAGAGGAGAAAGAGGACTCAGTTTCCTTGTCTGAGACAAGCTTCTCTGTAGACCAAGAAGACTTGGGACAAGAGAAGAAAAGATGGGAGAAACTAACAATCAAGCTCTCACAGTTCACACCAGGAAGAACTTCAAGAAGAAGGATAAATTTCATCACAACAACAAGAAGGACAAGAAACATAAGAAGACCAAACGAGATACTTCAAATGTTCGATGCTATACTTGTGATGAAAAGGGACGATTTGCAAGAGATTGTCCCATTAGGAAAAGGAGACACCATGTTCATGTTGCCGAAGATGATGAACCAACAAACAAAAGATTCTAATAGGAGAAGGATGATTCAGATGAAGAATATGTGCTAATCTCAGCACTTACTGGCACTATCTCACACTGAAGCAATGATTGGCTTATGGATAGTGGAGCTTCTAAACATTTGACGAGATACAAGGAATCATTCGTTAATATGTCTGAATATGACTCACCTCACAAGGTGAAACTTGGGTTTGACTTTCAATACCCCATTAAAGGGAGTGGAGAAGCTTCATATAAGCTTGACTCCGGGAAATACTTAAACATGAAAGATGTGCTATATGTTCCAGGATTGAAGAAGAATCTTCTCTCTATTTCTACACTAGATGCAAAAGGGATTAGGGTTTCTTTTGTCGATGGCCAAGTTCTGATGTGGCCCAGAGGAAAGACAATAGAGGATGAAACAGTGATTGGAGAATAAGACAAAGGCTTGTACAAGATTAAGGGACACCTTGAGCAAGAATTGGTTCATGAGTTGATTGAACCAAGTGAACTATGGCACAGAAGGTTTACACGTGTTCACTACAGGGCACTACCAATGGCAAGCAAAGCAGTCTCGGGACTGCTAGAGATCCAGAAAAAGCTTGAAGGCATTTGCAAAGGATGTGCACAAGGAAACAATGTGAAGAATACATTTCCCAGCATTGGGAGAAAGGCTAAAGGAATACTAAATATATTACACTCAAATGTATGTGGACCCATGTCCTCTAGTTCATTAAGCGGGTATGTGTACTATGTTTCCTTTATAGATGATTTCTCAAGTAATACTTGGATATATTTCTTGAAAGGGAAAAGTGAAGTTTTCAGTAAGTTCAAGGAATATAAACCCTTGGTCGAGAACCAAACAGATAGGAATATCAAGACTCTATGGTCAGATAATGGAGAACCAAATAGATTGGACAGAGAGTTCACTTGCCAAAAAACTAAATTCTTGTTAAACAGTGAAAAGGATTGGAGGATAAAAATAATAGCAACCCAACTCACAACTGGGGACCAAAATACTATATTTTTCCACAATTATGCAAACCATAGGAAAAATATCAATTCTATCGGGGAATTGAAGGATGATTTAGGAATTCATGTAAGTGGGTTTCATGAATTGGGTGAATTCGGAGTTAGTCATTTGTGTGTTTTTCTCTCAACTCCTTACCATGAAAATATTGTAGACATTTTAAAGGTAATCATAAATTTTCCCAGACTGGTGGAAGAACATGACAATGTATACCTCTTT
>LPNX010300025.1:187380-244970 GCA_001517045.1 Pseudotsuga menziesii
TGACCTAGTAGATGCAAATATACTTAAGATGGTCAAGGAGGTAAGAACTCATGGTAAGATACCCAGATGTCTAAATTCTATTTTTTTAGTATTAATTCCAAAAAATAACAACCTTGTTTCTTTTCAAGAGTGTAGGCCGATTTCCCTTTGCAATTGTGCTTATAATATTATCTCTCAAGTGCTCGTCATGAAGTTGAATCCTATTCTCTCATGGGTTATTGGTCCTAAGAAGTTTGGGTTACTTGAATGAAGACACATTCATGAATCCATTGGGTTGGCTCAAGGCTTGTTGCATAGCATCAATGTGGTTGCACTCTCTGCTTTTATCATAAAACTTGATTGCTCAAAATATTATGATCGGGTATCTTGGACTTTTCTTGGGTTGTTTCTTCTATAGGTTGGAATCTGACTTGAATTTGTAAAGTGGGTCATGAGCTATGTGTGCACTGCATCCTTTTCTACCCTTATCAATGGACCTACATCCCCTTTCTTTACTTCTTCTCATGGTTAATTAAGGCAAGGTTGTCCCTTGTCTCTTTAGCTTTTCCTTCTGGTGGATGAGCATATTAACAAGCAATTCTATCAGGAAAAGCATCTTAGTCAAATACACGGGGTTAAACTATCAGGTAATATTGTTGTTACACACTTGTTGTTTGCAGACGATATCCTCATTTTTTGGAAATGGAAGCTTTAGAAAATGGTAAGGCTTTAACGGCAAACTAAATCTTCTCTCATTTTCAATAGGGATGGTGATAACCTTGGATAAGTAAGATCTCTATACTTTTGATTTTGATGGAAACCTCTTGGTAAGATTATAAAGACTACTACAAATTCCTATGCATGAGGAGGAGGGAGTTCTCAAATACCTAGGTTTCTAACTAAACGCAAATTGTTAGAGGAAATTAGATTGGGCATGGTTTATAACAGAAGTTGAGAACAAAATAAACATGTGGTGCAACCATTGTATCTCAAGCGGTGGAAGGTTGTTGTTGATTAAAGTTGTTATTGAAGCAATACTTGTTTATTGGCTTACAATTTCCTTGATTATCGAAGGTGTTTTCGAGAAAATTAGGAAACAATATGCTAACTATCTATGGAAGGGAAGTCTAGAATACAAAGGAGCACATATTGCTTGTTGGGATTCTCTTGCAAATCCCAAGAAGTTTGGAGGATGGGGAATTAAATATTTGAATAATGTTGGGAAAAATCTTGCTACAATTTTTTTGTTTCATATCCTAACTAGAAATAGTTTATTGGGGAATATTACACTTCATAAATATATGGCTTTTCATGGAATGATTGAATGGATTCCTAGTCCTAGAAATATTTTTGCCAAATGTTCAAATCATTGAAAGGCCATGTCATCTTCCTTCTCAATCATTAGCTATCACATTCATGGAAAGTTGGTGCCAAATATCAAATAATAATTAGAGGTGATGTCATTTTGGGATGCTTGCAAATTTTTTTACTCCCCCCTAAGTTGATTGAACATCTTCAACTAAGATGCATGTCCACTCTAAACAAAACTATAAAATCCTAGTATACTACCATTTGGACATATGGTTTCCTATATACACATGAAGTGGGTATTGAAGGATAGTATGCCTCTATATGGGATTCCTTAATAAACACCTTGAATAAATCTCATATTAGTATCTTTGAAGTTCCTTATTAACTGGCATTGTCATGGTAGGGTGAAGGGATAAACTAAAAGTGGTTGTAGATTATGAAGCTCAAATTATGCCCAAAGTAGGGGCAATTGAGGGGTGGGTGAAGAATACATGGACGGTGCCTGCTCCTACAAAATGTGCTCTACTGATTTGGAATATTCTAAAGAACATAAATCGTACATGTGGCATAATACAAAAAAAGAGGATGGAAGTACCAAGATGGTGTTGTATCTACAAGAATGACTATGAATTCATTCATCATCTCTTCTTCTCATGCCCTTTTACTATACAGGTATGAAGGTAGGTGGAGGATTCTTTGTACTTAAACAGTCTATGGCGTAGAAATGTCTTTCTAGAAAATTTCAAGGATTGGCTCAAAAGGGTTGATTTACCGCAGTTCAAATCCATGTTATACTTGGTTTTATGGAGAGTGTGGATAGAAATAAATGAATGCATCTTCGATGATAAACATGTTTCCATCCTATAGGTATGCATATAATCACTGTCTATAATGGCTAACTTCAAATCTACTCTCACTGTGCCAATTCCTAGAAATAAGACTCCTCTATTGATTGATAAATCTATTTCATGGGGTTATTTTGATGGGACGGATAAATTGACGGCGCCCTATGTAGAGATGGTTACATATTGCATTTAATTGATGATCACTTCTTTATCGAAAATGATTTTTTGGGATAGTGTACTAACAACTATGGGGAATTTGAATTTATTTTGTTGCTTTAGAAATATGTTATTCAAAAGGGAATAAACCACATACATGTGATCGGGGATTTAGAACTCACCATAAAATAGATAAAATGGTTACTACAAATGAATAATATTGATGTGTTATATATTGCAGGCCTAACTAAAACAATTGTAGGGATATTTCAATTTGTCACTTTTTCTCACATTTACAGGTAGCATAATCGATATGCAGATGCACTATCAAAAGAGTGTCTTACATGGCGTTTGCTACAACTATAAGAAAATGAATTCTCCAATGGAATTTCGGTCACATATCAAATCTGGTTTGTAAATAAATTTTAAAGATGGAATTTATTTTTTCTTTGAAGTACCTGTGGTCATTTTGATGGAAACTATGTTTATGAATATGTTTTGGATAAGTTAGGGGTTTTTTTGCAGGTTGAAATGTCCTATTTATCTCTATAGAGACTCAAGCAAAGTGAGTGTACCCTTTCAGTTTGTTACTATAAAATTATATTTTTGTGGATAATTTTTCTGCTTACAACCGTAAGATTTAATTTTAGTTGTGTTCTTGAATCGCTAAGGATAGTATCAAATTTCTATACTAGAAATAAAAATACGTTTGTTTTTTTACGAAAAAAATGTAATAAGAAACTTATATTTAATGACAATTTAACACTTAGTAGTCGACATAAAATCTACAAGAACCATCCTTTTTCCTTACAAGTGTGATTGGTGTTAAACCATGACTCTTGCTTCTTGTAATAACACCACAATCCTATGATTCTTGGACTAAGCAATCAATTTGTGTCTTAAGTTTCTAATGCTATATATAATATTTTCTCATAATTGGGGTTGAATCAAAGTTCAATTCTATGATATGGTCTCTCAAACATGTTGGAGGAATACCATGTAGTGGGTCTTGAAAAATGATGTTGTGTTTCCTAAGAAATTTATCTAAACCTATTGGTCATCTATTTCACCACGACTTTTGTCCATTGAATAACAATGTAGAAAATAAGCTTTGACTCATTTCTTAATAATAATTTTTTCCAATCTATGGGACAATACTGCCATGGGGATGGGCAGTTGATTCCATGAAACTCATATTTTTTTCCATTTTCAAAAAATATTAAAATTTGTTTTTGCAAAATTAGTCCTATTGCGGCAAGAGTAGCCAGCCGTTGAGATCCTAAGACCGGGTCTACATCACCAATAATCATAATGTAGGATGATTTAATTTGTAGTCACTAATACCAAACTCCACCTTATGTAATTCCCCATCTCATGAAGTAGTTTTATCCCCTGGTATAACTACTTGAAAGTCAGAGGTATGGCAGATTAACATATTAATCCCCCCTTTGTCTCCTTTGACCACACAAAGTCTATTTGATTAATTTCCCTAGCTTAGGAGGTCTCATCACTTCACCAGTGCATGGGGAACATAACTAGTGGATATATGCCACTTACTGCACATGTTTGCATGCATTTTGGAGCTCCAGGGATCAATATCTATTTTATAGGGACCCACTCGGAGTGTCAGCAGCAGTGACCAACAGTTGACTCCAGTAGGTGATCAAGTATCCTTAGTTAAACTCTAACCCCCATCAATTAGATCACTTCCAGTGTCTCTAGCGCTAGTTTGCATGATTCAATGGAATATAGATACCTTTGTTCACCTACCCTATTCATTTAATTGATTTTAACTGATTGTGATTGGTTATTAACTATTTTAGTGATCTGCAGTTGTAGTAGTTAGCTATAATGGTGATTTCCCACTCCTAGTTAGCTCTAGAGTCAGTCTAGGTTGGTAGATTCAACTACCTGTGTATGTATTTGAATTATTCATTGATGTTGTATTATATATTCACCCATAATGTGAATAATCATTAACTGAAGATTTCTCATATTATTCTTTAATTATTCTTCTCTTATTTCTCTTGTGCAATCTATGTGAAGACCATTTTTGTCCAAGATCTTCCTGTCAAAATCTAATACTTAATAATCATATATGTCATTGAAATGAGTGGCTAATACATGTAGATCACTAAAATATTCCTCCATTATCCTTGATTGTTGTAATTAAGTGAATTGAGTGTATACTTTGTCTTCTTTTGTATCTTGAAATTGCTTTTTTAAAAATATTTTTTAAAGTGTCCTATTCTCTTTCTAGTCCCTAGGATTTGATATTCCACCATAGGAACTAATCACAAGATACTCTTCACAAGTACATTGAAGCAATGTTGATTTTTGTTGTATTCACCATAAATTTGGTATGTATTGAAATAATGTTCATCCTTATTAATCCATCATGTGCCTTCTCAATCATCTGCTCCATTAAATTTCAATGTTTATTTTTATTTTGTTTATAATGTTGGATGAACCTCTATTTTTTATGAACGATGTGATCACAAAAAAGTACTTTGGGCTATTTATTCCTTTACTTCCATATTTTAAGGCATCTAACTCATCTTTCAATGCTAAGAGTGGTTCAAATTTCTAATTGAGTTCTTGTATTGTAGTTGTGATTTGGTGTCCACATAGACCTCCATATTTTTCATTGATTCAATTATTTTTGAGTTGATGGCCCCATGGCTCTGGATTTCCTTGAATTTTATGTGCTCCTCATGATGCAAGGGTGGGTCGCTTAACAAAATATAAGGTACACTTAGTTTACTATGCAATTTACATAGTGTATATTAAGGGCACATGGCATCATGTATTATCCACAAAGTACCTCCATAAGACCCAATGTTTGCATCTACCAGTGTGAAAACAATGACTATTCTACTTTCTCAAAATATCATGAAACCCATAAATACATGCTCAAGAATTCTCATGCGTGTAACTAGTTTGAATTAGATGCACAAATAGAAGAAGTCTAGAAGTGATTGCCTATTATTTTTGAAACAAAATATGTTCCTCGCTGATATAGTGTGTTGTCTCTATTATGATGCACCTTTCTTCAATTGTAGTCATATTTACAATATATGGATTTATTATTTTATTGTATTTTAAACTCTTCTTTGAATATTATCTTTTAAATGTGCAAGGCTCCACGTTGGTGTACAACATGTAGTTTCACTAGTATCACCCAACATCAATTGCAAACTCTATATAATATTCAAATAGTGCATACTTGTGTATGCAAGATCAACGTCTTCATAATATTCAAGCTTTGATGCCAATTGCAAACACTTTATATAAAAATATATATTATCATGTATTCAATGATTATATTACAAGGAGAAAATAGTTGTATAAATTCAATGGAGCACAAGTGTGGTAACGCTTCGCTCAAGAATTGGCGACCTGGCCCCAAGCCAATAAATGAATACATTAACTAATGTTTAACACATAATTTAGTTATATTACACAGGTTTACGCTTAAAAAAAACAGTGGAGAAACAATGTCAATTGCATTATTTTCCCATATTTCAGAGCCGTTTGGTTCTAAATAAAGGAGAATGGGAAAGAGACTAACGTATGTATAGTTATGATAAACCAATATACATAGGAGAAAGGATTTCATTTGCATTGTTTTCCCTATTTCAAAGCCAACTGGTTCTGAATTAAGTATTGGCTTTGTGTTGTACCTAAGCACCGTGTTGTTTCGTAGCAATGGTAAAGTTAGCAAGTATAGGTGGAACATTAGCACATTAGAGGTATATTTTGGATGAACCCATATTCAAGTGGTGAAGGTGGTGGAAATAATCATCATTATTTATTGTCTATTATCAATAAATTATGAGGATTTTTCTTTTTCTCACTCACCCACCACACCAAATCATGTGGCAAACAATATTAAGCATGCTGTAAAGCATTTAATGTGGCTGTAGTAGGCTTGATGATTGTTGGATTTGAGCTAATCAAGATCCAATGGTCATGAGGCCTGCTGCAACCGCATTAAATGCTCTGCATCATGCTAAATATTGCTGGCCAAATCATGTTGCATAGAATTGAATGGTTTGTGTTAGAGCTAATTTATTGATAATTAGTTATGAAAAAATCATAAGTAAATAAATATGCTCATTATGATTTTTATTTTATTTTATGTATGGTAGGATTAGATGAAGTATTGGTTGTTTGTATTATGTGTAGATCAAAAGAACATTTCGAAGAAGCAAGAGAATATTTAGGACTATAGGAAAAGGACATAAAATGGAAAACCATCCAAGTGGAGGCATTCTTCTATCCTCTCCTCCCTAGGTACCTACCTTTAGTAGCTAATTTATCATGGAATTAAGTTTGTTATTTTTCATTTTCTTTGTCAATAAACCCTAAGTCATTGGGGATTATTCCCTAAAACAGTTAGAAATTTAATTGTGTTGGATTTTTTCAAACATCCAAATGTTCTGAGTGGACACTCCACCCATCATCAAAGGGATCGAAATAAGTTGTAAGATAACGAAGAGTGATTTGTGTCGAAATGGATAAATTGGTGCAAAAATGTAGTTATTTAAATGAAATAATAAATTAAAAATGATGAAACTTAAAAGATGATAATAAGTTAGAATTATTAATTATATATAAAATGAACAATTATTAATAAATAAATTGAAAATTTATTAATCTCTTAATTAAAGGAGATAATGATAATTTAAAATGAAAATACGGGTGAAAGCTAGGAGGGAAAAAGGGGGAGAAGAAAAATAAGGGTTAGAAAATTAAAAAGATGAGAAAGGGCGGGGACGTTAATATTTAAAAGGATTTACCTTGATCATAAGGAAATAAAATAATTTAAAAAAAAACAAGAAGGTTGGAAGATGTATCAATTTTTTTAATGAAAGAATATTGAGGGAGGGATATAATCAAGGAAAACAAAGATCTAACTATATTTAGGGAATATTAACGAGGGGAGAAATATTAAAATATTAAATAGAGGGAGAAAAAAAGAGGGTGGGGGGGAGGGGATTATAAAGAATTTAGCTGGTAGATGATGGGTTTCCAAGCATATCTAGGTTTATAGCCATTGTCTCGATTAAATTTGTTAGGATGCTTTTCAATTTCACAAATCGATAAATCCTTCTTATTTTCCTTGCACTCAAAACCTACAACTCCTCTTCCCCTCTCGAATCCCTTATTTCACACCCTTTTATCCACGACATTACAAATTTAATTTCCAATATCTTAGCCAAAATGAATATCAAAACCCTCTTCAAACCCTAGAATACCCTTAAGCAATTATTTGGAAATGTTAAAGACAAATCTATGCCATGCTTGGACGAGAGGTTTACCAAATCCCTCGTTCTTATGGAATATCTTACTTAGGTCAAACTGGCAAATCATTCCAAGCCTGAATAAAAGAACACATCGCTAACACTTTCCACATTCACATTTGTAAATCAGCTATTGCAGAGCACTCCCATAATTATGAACATCTCATTTGATTTGATGAAGCCAAAATCTTCTATACTGAGCCCCATTAGTCCTCATGAATAATCAGAGAATCCCTTGACATTGAAAATCACCCTAATACTTTAATCAAGAGGATGTTGATAAACCCATCCATTTTTGGAAATCCATCATCCACCAGCTAAATTAAGATTCTTTATTTATAATCCCCTTCCCTCTTTTCCCCTCACCCTCCTCTCTTTTCTTTTCTCTCTATTCATTCTTTTAATCTTTCTTGCATTGTTGATCTTCCCTAACTACATTTAAATCTTTGTTTTCTTTGATTACTCCCAATATTCTTTTGTTTTATTAATTTTGATGCATCTTCCTTCTTATTTTTTATTATTATTTCATTTCTTTAAAATAAAGGATTTTTTTATTTATAATTTACCATTTTTTAATCTTTCTAATTTTCTAACCCATATTATTCTTCTTCTCCACCACTTATTATCATCATTTACATTTCATTATTTTTAATTTATTATTGTATTCCAACAACTACTTTTTTCACCTTTCTTTGAATATAAATGCCACTCAATTAATACCAAAGTTGAAATGGAGAATCATTTACAAGAAATTTTTCCATCCCAATTATTTGTTTACCTTGTGCAATCATAATTTCTATGTACTAGATAAACTAATAAATAAAGTGTATAATTTTCTATGTAGTAGGTAAATTATTAAGTGTTTAATTGACCATGAGTGCTACTACCATTCAATTAAAATGAATATGGAATAATTACAACCCTTTATAATTTAAAAAACCCCATATAATTTGAGTTAAAATGAGTGCTACTTCCATTCAATTAAAATGGTAGTAATTACTATTGATTAAATTTAAAGAAAAACCCTTTATAATTTGATATTGGTTGTGAATCAAAGTTACAATTTTTTATCATAGTTTTTTCTATTTAAATTTTATAAAAATACAATAATAAAAATAAACATAACTTGCTTTCTTTTTATGAAAATGATCAAGTTGTAGAGATCTTCACCAAGTCTCTTACAAAAGTGAAGTTTTCTAAACTTCGATCTATGTTAGGAGTTCAGGAATGTGTCCTTAAGGGGGGATAGGCTCTAATGCCTCCTTCCTTCTTCTAATAGTGTCACTTTTGTAAATCCTTCAATCCTATCCCAAGTTGTTCTTAAGGGGGATGTTAGGATATTTAGACACTTAGGAGTTAGTTAAGATCAACTTGTGTAATATATCCGTTAGGTAAAAGTGTGTTTCTTTAGTATGCATTAGTATGCATTTGTAAATATTATAATCCGACGGTCACAATATGTTCTAGACATAGAGTGATTTGACGGTTCAACTTCTCTTAGATCATACCTACCATTGATCCATGGCTTAACACCCGATTGGTCTATGATCTCTATTTAAAGAGCAGAGAGGGTCCTTGGCTAGTTGATCGATTATGAAAAGCTCATGTAACTTTCTTTCTTTTGTATAATAAATTGCTCCAAGTAGCTATTTGGCTGGGGCCGTGGACTGTTTACCTCTCGAGGATTTTAACCACGTGACAAACATTGGTGTGTTGATCTGTGATCTATTTGTGTGAAGCGGTTGCTCAAGGTGTTCAGTCTTTTGGGAGTACCCTATGTACCCGAACATTATTATATTAGGATAAAAAAAATCTGTATTCTTATCACATTTATTTATTTATTTTGTATCATTTACAAACTAAGTAAATTAATAAATATTTTTTTGTTGTCTTTCTTAGAAAATGTTCAGTTTAATATTAATACCATTTAATTAAGTAAAATATTATTTTTATCTTTCTTAAAAACGGTTTCGTTTGACTTTTAATACCATTTAATTAAAAAAAAATCACTTAAAAATGTTTCCTTGGACTCTAAACGCTTTTCTTTGACTTTAGGCACAATTCAATTAATATGGAAAAGAAAAATCACTTAAAAATATTTCCTTTAACTCTAAACACTTTTCTTTCACTCTAAACACCATTCAATTAATATATAAAAGAAAAGTCCTTATAATGTTTCCTTCTTAAACACTTTTCTTTGACTCTAAACACCATTCAATTAATATTGGAAAGAAATGCCACTTAGGGTACATTGATAAAGTGTTTCCATGCTAGAAGTTGTCACGAAATCTCACATTTATCAACTTTACAAGTCACTATTAACTAATTTCTTTTTTTAGTTTTAATAATTTCAAATTTTATGTTCATTTTAATTATTCAAAAATTATTGTAAATGTGTCGAGGAAATTTGTGTCTCTTGAGTTTTAGGATGTTGGTCTCTCACCATCTTCATCGAGGGTTCAAGTCATTGTCTTAAACATTGGACATGTTTTTGAGTGTACGTGCCTCACCTTGATTCCATGGGGTATAGCAGGTGGGAGTGATATTAATATATATATATATATAAATCATGTAGGAGTGATATTAATATATATATATATAAATCATGTACATACATGTGTATACTTATATATATATGAAATATATACATTGCATTACAGTTGAAGTGTTCATGAAGCTAGATTTTTTATTAAGAAGTTAAATCTTCACATATTGGCATATATACATTGCATTACACTGAAGTGTTTATGAAGCTAGATTTTTTATTAAAAAGTTAAATCTTCACATATTGGTTTTGGTTTAAGTTCTTTGTGTAATTATTATTGATTGGTCAATTGCTACTTTGAGGTTCATACTATTCAATAGATCCAGGGTTCTCCTGCTACATCTAAGGCCTAGACACTTTGTTGAAAACCCCAACTAATGCATCTAAACTCAAACTTGCAACACTTGGACTTGAAACTGAGACCTTCAAACCCAAGAAAAATGGCTTTGTGAGTCCATTTACAAGCCTAAATCCAAGCAACATATAAATTATGTTAATAAGTGTATAAGTTAGTGAATTATTTGTCCTTTGCACTTATAAAATAGATCCATGTATGCCATGTTTGTTCTAACATTTTCAAAGTGATAAATATAAAATCTTTTCATTGTAGAGATATCACTATTTATTTAAATATCTTTACACTTTCAGATATATGAAATAGTCTAGGTTAAATATTTTACATTTTTGCAACTCTTTTTTTTAATAAAAGACTAATTGTAATTTTTGAATATATATTATTAGAAATACATAATCTTAATATAAGATGTTAAATCCATTTTTACAATAAAAAAACAATTTGAATAATAAAAAATCATAAGTTAAAAAAAACGCCCCTAAAATATCTAAAATATCCAAAGCGTAGAAGTTTAGCCCACTCCATATAAAATACAAGGTAGATATTACTCTACAATGTCAACGAAACCAGATGTATAACGATAAGATTTCCAATTAGATACTCAACTTTAAAATGTGGGCCACAGTAACCTAGTGGGAAGGGACTACGTGTCAAAGAGAATCAACCCCGTTCCCATGGACATTTTGAGCTTGTGAATAAGAAGAATAAAAGTACTTTTCAACTTGAGAGTCGGGTAAACCATAAATTGTTAAAACCGTCCGTACACGAACCTGGCACTTATTCTCCTTCCCTGACAAATACATATTATGCAGTGTAGCATTTAATACGACGGCGGTCGCACACCGTCGAATTTTACTTTGGAAAGGATCCGACGGCGGACAGTGCGACCGCTGTCGCATTAATTGCTACACTGCATAATATGTGTTTTTCGCCCCATTCAAAGGCCTGCAGCTTCTTTGAAACTCCCCCAACCATGTGGGATAAATCAGCTCATTTCCTATTTAAACGCCTGCCGTTTCTGGGAATTCTCTTCCAATGTGGGATAAAGAAAAGTCTCTACTCCCTTCCCTCTGCTGGCTTCTCTTCTGCTATAGACCCCGGGTTTCGAAGAGATAACCATCTGCTGCACAAAAGTATACAAGAATGGCAGTCTCAGTCCTCCTCCTCCTCTTCAGACACCTGTAGAAGAGATCCCTCTGTTGCCCCCACATCTACAGATTTCTGTGATGAAGATCCGAGTGAGGCGCAGGTTTCCCAAGATCAGAACTTTGGTCTCCTCGCCTCTGAGGCTTTGTAGGCTCCTAAGCTCCCTGATTCGCAAGATTTCGGCCAGCATGTCTCGGGATCGAACCCCGCGAACGTTGCTCTCTCTCTGCCTGCGACGGCCTCAGGCAGTTGGAAGCTTCCTCCGGCCTCGAAGCCGCGACCGAGGGTCGATCCCCCGTCGCCGGAAGATGGTTCCTAAGGGGTGCGTGGCGGTTTACGTGGGAGAAGAGCGGCAGCGGTTCGTGATTCCGATAATGTATTTGAGTCATCCGTTCATTACCCAACTTATCGCCAAGGAAGAGGCGGAAGGGGAGCTGGCTTACTCCTACGGAGGGCCGCTCACGGTGCCCTGCGACGTCGGTGATTTCGAGCAGGTGAAATGGCTCATTGACAGAGAAACAAACGCCATTTCCCTGAACTTCCGTCCGTGATCTCGCTGGGTTTGTGTTCTCACTCACCACCGGTAATGACCACTTTTAATGTTACAGTGTATATACGTTTCTGTGAGCGAAATGGAATTTGTTTTTGGTAAATGCTGAAAATATTTTTAAAACCCCATGTATATATATATATGGTTGGTTGGTTGTATTTTATCAGATTATCTTTTCTAAATAACAAGAAAAATTAACTAACATACCCGGGAAATTTTTTTTGATAGGTTGAAAATTGTGTATATGTAGATGATGTAAGTTTATGTGTTTAAAGTAAGTATACTGAATCTATGGAGGGCATATTAGACGATGAAATTTACATGAAAATTCTAGTGCAAATACTAATAAATAATAAACAGAAACATATATAATTGATGGCAAGAAAAATAAAAATGTTTATTAATTTGTCATACTAGAAAGTATACATATATAATATAATTAGAGTTGTCAAGTTTGACTCTAGTTATATTTGGCAATCAACTTTGGTATTTTAATTTGGTAGGGGAGTGCAAGGATTGAGGGATGCAACTTTAAGTGTGAAATCTGCGATAGATCGTGCAATCGGCATAGCCAATGCCTCAAGCATGTATTTGTTATTATTGTTTGCAAGAATTTATGTTGCAAATGGATGGACTTGTGTCAAAGTTTGAACGCTCCTTTGTTGACAAGAATCTATTAGTCCTAGACTGTAGAACGCTCCAACCTTCCAAGGTTTGTGTAGCATTGTGGATGTTTGTAAATAGTTGTCGAAAACAAAGTTGGGTGGCATCAATGCCCCTTTGATGGAAGAATGTTTCCAAAATGATTATAGCGGTAAAGTCTGCCCACAAACACTTACCAGGGTTGCTCCTACATATAGAGGTTTGTCCATCACAAGTGGGAGCTAGCCAGAATCACTAACAATAATTATTGAACAGATACGTAATGAGAAATTGTTTTGGTCTGGAATGCATTCACACAAGTGACTCTCAATCTACACGAACAATTTAGGTCCTATGAAGCTCATATCATCAATGATAATGTATTGAATATGTTTCATCTCTTCTTGGAACACTAATAGAGCCTATATATGTAAAGGCTTCATGTCCTTTATAGGAATCCAAAGCCCTGCAAGTATAGTGGTTGCATGTATGTTAAACACTGTAACTCCAATAGGGGCGAGGAGCAATAGTGGGCTATCGTCAGAGGTTGCATGAGAAAATAGTGCTTTTTTATGGTGCTTATAAAGTAGGACCTATGTTTGTAGTTCCTTGGATGACCATCCTCAATTGCTCTTAAGTTCCTTGTATGTGTTAATGTTGTAGGACTATTTCAAATGCAAGTTTTTGATTGTGAGATAATGCATTAGTGCAAGTAGGTAGGGGAGTGTTATCTTGTATTACTTCCCCACTCCTTCGGATTTTCCCTCTTCTTTGGAATCATATTTGGCTATGTATTTCAAGGCAACATAACATGAGAGAACTGGTTGGAAATCCACATATGCTTGCAATGTTTGAAGTATGCTAGGATTATGGATGTTCAAACAAGCATCATTGTGTGTAGGGTGATACGTTTTTTTGACCTATTTCATCAATTTAAAGTGATGATTTATGTTGTACATTACAGGGGAAATTATATATGCATTCACATGTAGTCCCTTTTCCGTGTAGACATGAATTTTCAGTGCACTTGATATGTCTTTCTACTCAATTTAAGAGTTATTCATAGTCCTAAAGTGGGTTGGATGAAACTATATCTTTTGTGTGTGGCAAGAAAAACGTCATCCTCAATGGATTGATGCATATGATTCATATTATGGTTGCAAATTTGATTTTGAGATTTTATCAACAAAGAGTAGGTCAAGAACCCTCCAAACCTTGATACTATAATAAATCTTGATATTATATAAAGGAAAGTTGAACAATTGGTATTGTATTGATGCAAACTAAAAAAGTAACCCTAAAGATTTTAAGCTGGTCCCTTTGAAAAAGAAATTACTCACAAATTTTTATAATAATGTGACTAAACATCGAATGACAAAGAGTGTAGGAAACAAACATGCATGCTTTGCACTATCAACCAAATTTAGATAGTAATAGAACTCCATTACTCCAAAGTCATCCTTAGTATCTATTTGTATTTGGTTTTGGGGGAGAAACATTGCTATCTGAGATCTCTTTTACATATCATTGTAGAAAATAACCTCAGAGCCCATCAAACTAACCAAACATCATTACAGCTTGAATTTGTAATCATCACGGAGCATATGGACCATTACCTACTTTTTACTTCACCATTGTGGAGATCTACTTAGTGACGGTTGGCTAGAGATTGAGAGGTCGCAAAGGAGACACACTGACCCTCCCTTAGACAACTACAAAGGCCCCATTTCGTCTTCGTTGTAACAAGGTGCATTTTTTTGTTATTCTTTGTAATGATAATGAAATCCATTCTTTGATTCCTTAAATTTTGTCTTGATGACCTCTATGTGTATTGCATTTTGAAGAATGTTGATAGTTTGTTTAGATTAGTTTTGTTGTTTTTTTTCCCTATTGAATCTGCTACAAAGGATTGCCCTGAAAGTTCTAAACATGTTTAAGTGTAACAATGCATATAATTCTTAAGTAAAATATAAAGTAAACAATGATATTCACACATAGAACACATAAATTTACCTTGTAAATCCCGAAGGGAAAAACCAGCTTAATGTAGAACTTCATCGCTCTTTTTGTTTCTTTTTCATTATATCAATTCAACAATTTACAATACAATATATAGGCATTCACCAACCTCTGAACCCCTAATTTTCAAATTGGAATAAGATTACAATGCATTGGAAACCATTGATTGAAAAACAACAAAAAAATGTAGCAAAACCAACTAAAAAAAATATTGGGGTCTCCGCTCATGAACCCTCACCGGAAGGGGGTAGTCTTGGAGAGAATATAACACGTACCCAAGATGCACAAATCCTTAGTGGGTTCTTTTGACACATATGGGTAAGAAATCTCACCATACATGTAAAGATAAGTTAATGCATTGATATTTAAGGAGGAATAATATAAGTTCAAGAGTGAAGAGGAACAATAGGACAAACTAAGAACTCTTTTGTGTTTTTTTTTCCATCCTAGTAGAAATGAACACTCTCTCCCCCATGTTGTAATACATTCCTAGGATTGTAATCAACATTTGGAGATAGTAGGATTGAGACCCATGTGAATGTGTTGTTATGCAATGATTTGGTACTAGGTAGAGATGGGTGAATGCACTTATTTTTAAAAACATTATATAACTAAAGAGTGAGCAAGAAAAATGAAATAACTTAGAAGTGTATTCCTCGCAAGTCTTTTCTTATTAATGATCACATATGAAATTTAGACCATCATATTTGTTAATATTGAAGGGAAATCTCCAATTGGATCATACTTTCTAGCATTGGAGCACTTATTGGGTGGAAGGGCATTAGGGAATATGTAAAATAGAATTGAAACTTCCAACTTGGTGTTATGATTAGCAATCAAGGATTCTAGTGCATTTTGAATTCTTACAAGTTGGGATGAGGGTGAAATAGAGCTTGCGATCCATTCTTCTTCCTCATAGGCTCATAACGTGACTTAATCTATATAATTAATTATTTTAGTTAAACAATGAATTGTTCATTTATAACCAGCCTAATGAATTAAAACTATGACAAAGATAAGAGTTATCTATACTAATACTCTTTAAGTTCATGTTATTTATACTAACGCTTTCTAAATTTATGTTCTTGATTTTATTATAAAAATAAATAATCATATTAATTTCCATTTAAACCAATTTGTTATATTAGATATATTTTTGAATCCTTTAATAATAGAAAAAAACAAACTTCAAAAGAAATCAACATCTTCCCCATACTAATAATGATGTATATTGAATGCATTAAGATAAATATGTTTGTTGTTATGATCACTAAAGATTAGACAAATACATTATTATTATTACATTGAATAAATTGGTTTATAGGCATTGTTAATAAATATATAAATATTTAACACTTACAGTCTTGTAAAATTTTTATATTTTTGTTAAACTTTATTATAAATTTATTTATTTTGTAAACTTTATTAAATTTTTTTTAATACGTTGTTATATATATATATAAGTTCAGATCTATTTTATTAGGGAGAGATAAAAATTCATATAATAATACAATTCACTGTGTCTATCAAACACAAAAGCAAAACTAGAAAAAACATAACAACTTGTCTAAAGACGAAAGGCATGCTTTGACTGTTTGGGTGATCCTCCCGAAGATGGGGAAAACAAATCTTACAAAACATACTAACAGTTTGAGACAAAAAATCTTGACTTGACTTATATGAAAAAATTATATCAAATCCCAACTCCTCATCACCTCCTCATATTTTAAAATGGGCGAAAGGGGTATATTTGATATATTTCCGCAGCTTTGGGGTATGCCACTATTAATGGGTTTTAACTCCGCATTGGAATATTGTAGCCTATTTACCATTAAAATTATTAAACTTTATGACTACTTACTTATGGCATACAACTGTTATATAATTGTGGATAATAATATGTGTGTGGATAGTTCAATGTTGCTTGTCAAGGATCTTGGAGAGCAAGCTCGCCTTTATCTTGCATATAGAATGGAGAGATTACAAATCGGTTCAACCTTTAAATCGTGTTAGAGAATAGATATAAGCATCGAAAATTATTGCTTGAATCTTTGGCAATTGTTTCAGCATAATAATGCACACCTGACTATACACAGATTTCAATAATGCAAACTAAGTACACACAGATTTCAGTGATGACAGGGGCGACTACTCATAGGCTGTCGGCAGACGACGAAGTGGCTAGAGGAATCGACCCCTTAAATAACGCCTTCGACATAATTAGTTCAACTTAAAATAGAGGAAGAATCATCTTAGATGGATAGAAATAGAGATATAAAATATTAGCATTGCATAATTATGATTATGTTACAATAAACATATTTCAGAGTTAACATCATCATGTTTTTCAGGGAATTCTTGTTTTTGGGGTAGCAGGGTCCGTCAAAAGTATGCAGTGTGGGTACTCGTTGGATGCAATTACGAACAAAAACACCACATCCAATGAGCCCTCTCGGTGGAAATTTGAGTAAAACCACATGAAGATATGTTTAAAATACAAACAAAAAAATAGTTTTATTCTTTCTTCTTCCAAAATTAATAAATGTCATTTTATTATTTTAACTATTATTTTATTATTTTCCTTATGAGACCCATTTTAAACCTCAAATTTTCTCAAATGTCAAAAAGAAAGATGGATAGAAATTGAGATATAAAATATTAACATTGCATAATTATGATTATGTTATAATAAATGTATTTCAGAGTTAACTTATTTGCTCAAATTTTATGAGAGGAGTTGAAATATTGGTTCAAATTTCACAAGTGAGGGGTTGAAATATTTAGGTTGGCTTTAGCGTTTTCAGTATAAGGAAATTTCTCTACATTGAAAAAAAAATTAGAACGTTAAATCCATATTTATATTAAAAACAATAATTTGATTAATTCATAATTATAATTTTCTCAAGATCTTAGATAAATAGAAATACATATATTAAATCAAATATTAATATTGCATAATCATAATCATTTTATAAATTTCAAAATGTTAAATTCATATTTATATTAAAAATAATAATTTTATCAATCTAAAATTATAATTTTTAGAACTTCCTTACAAAATCTTTTCAAAATAGTTCTAGGATGTGCCAACTCTAGTAGCATAGCAAGCTATTTTAAAAAAAAAATTCTAGTGGTAACTAGACAGTAATTATAGTGAAATTCAAATATGATAGAATCTAGAAAGTAATTATAGTCAAATTCAAATATTAATAAAATCTAGAAAGTAATTATAGTCAAATTCAAATAAATAGAGAACCAAGAATGCTTCCAACTTTAATTGGATGAAAAACTGATAAACTGCCTCCAACTGTAATATTGGATGAAAGAACAATCGAGATAGCTCCACCAAATTTACACGACATATTAAAGTTTTTGAATCTAAATTTGTCGCGAGACCACAAAAAAATATATATTAAAACTAACTATGCAAGTTCCTATACAGTGAATATGGGCGTGTATCAGGAATGATGAAAAAAGTCTGCTATGATCAGACTTTGCATGGCTGTTCATATATGTTTTTTTCTGCTGATAAGTTTTTTGGTAACATTCTGAATGTTAATGGTTATTGCGCTCTTCCTGAGGCAGTTTAACTGATTGTATTGACAACTTTTTAGATGGTTTTGTATAATGGACCTTGAGGGTCATCTGTTGAATGTGAATAAAATATTTACGAATTTTTTTTTTGGAAAAAAAAAAGAATATGGGCGTAAGTTATACGTTAAGTAAAGTTCTCTGCAATAATATTAATATGCTTTTTAAAACTATCAACCATTAAATTGACTATTAAAAATGTCTAATTTTAAATTAAATATTTTAGAAAATACTTGTACACAAATATCTTACTCATATATTTCTAATATATAACTAGAATTTGAAAATAACATGATAATTCTAATACAACATTGCACAATTAAATTAAGCATTAAAAGTAGTCCTGATTGAATTTCATGCTTTTTAAAAGTCAAGAGATGACGTGGAAAGTTCACCAAAGTATTGACCTGTCCAAAATAATCGCCGATACTTTCGTAATAAATTATTTCTGGTGACAAATGGTGGAAGCACCACGATTGGAGTTTAATAATTAAAATAAAGATGTTTACATGTATCTTAACCTTAAAACATTCACACAAGTGAAGACAGCTAGAGTGAATGGCCCCTCAATCAAAATAAAATATCTAAAATGTATATCCCCAGTCAAAATAAAAAAACAACTCTATTTCATAAAAGAGTAATCTAAATAATTTATGATTTTTAAGCGCTATTTTTGCCTCAAATTTCGAATGGATGGAGTTGAAGATAAACATTATTGAAATTGTATAATTTAAGTCATTGAAAGGTATTTGAAGATGTCAAATTCATTTTTCAATCAAAAATAATAATTATTTAAATAAATATGACAAAACATATATTGTGGAATTTTGACAAAAATAATTAGAAATTCAAAAATTTAAAGTTTTTAAATAACTTTATTTAAATTTTTTTGTTACATTTTTTTAATATACATTTTCCAATTAAAAGCCTTAATAAAAATACAATATTTTTTAAATATTTAAATATATTAATAATTTAAAAATGAAAAATTTCACATTATTAATTAAAAATCCCATTCCTATACACTTTAATTGCACTCATCAAAATATGAAAAGTTAAGACTTGCACTAATAGATATATGAAAAGTTAAGAGCTTCACATCATTAGTGAAATATTTCTCAAGCCTTGTAAATTGTACTTACACTTTAATGTAGTAATGAGTATACCTCAAGGCATATGAAGATGATAAATTCATATTGTATATCTCAATTTTCTTTTGACCTTTAAGAGTGTACTTTCACGCCTTTTGTTAAAGTTTTATATTCATTATATTTAATTAAAGTGACTTTAATGTAGCTTTATAAAAATAATGAAAGTGATTTTAACGTAGTTTTATGATATTTAGGGATAGAGATTAAATTTATGAAATTTATGTTAATTTTTGCTATCTTATTTGGTTAAGGTGTGGATTTCATTTGCAAGGTGACCTGGGTTTACTTCTTTTTAGGGGTGAAGCTAGTTGGGAGGAGACACCAAAAAATCCAGCCATGTTAATGGTTGGTGTGGCCCAGATCAGGTGCGATCCCTAATGACTTTGATGGCTTGGATGCCCCTCGGTTACAGTTTCTTAGCCAATGGCTCAATGAACTAGCCCAGAGTAACGAGCATTCGAACAAAAAAAATGTTTATGAAATTTATATTATGAATTTATATTTATAGATATTTTTTTTTTTGTCATTTGCTTTTTATATATATTTTTTAATTTGTAAATTTAGAACACAATTACATGGGAGTTGGAGTTTAGAAATGGGATTTTGGTTTTGTACATGGGAGAGCATTTTTGGGTTTTACGTTTTAGTTTTAGAGATGGCATTTGGGGTTTTGTTCTCTTTCTCTTTATTTTTCTTAAATGTAAATTTAAAACAAACAAAGATTTGAGTTTTCTTCCCTCTTCCCCCTTCCCCTTCCCCTTCNTTCCCCCTCCTCTTTTTCTTCCCACCTCCTCTCCCAATCCCTCTTTACTCCCCATTCTTCTTCTCCCCCTCCTTTCCCCACTTGTTCTTATCCTTGATCCCCTTCATCCCTCTTTTCTTCTATACTCCTCTCCCTGTTTCCTCTTTACTCCCCACTCTTCTTCTCCCCCTCCTTTCCCCACTTTTTCTTATCCTTCATCCCTCTTTTCTTCTATACTCCTCTCCCCGTTTCCTCTTTTTCGTCCCCCATTATCATTGCCTTTTTCTTCTATACTCCTCTCCCTTTTCCCTCTTTTATTTCTCCTCCTCTCACACTCTCCCTCTCTTAAAATTTTGTTCAAATAATGTTGTTGTATATAGTACATTGAAGTTTCATTTTGAAAATGTTGTTTCCTAAATCTACTTTATAATTTTTTTTGGTTACATCTTCATAGCCCAATGTACAAGGCATTAATTTGAGATTGAGTTCCAAGGGTAGAGTGAAGGGTTTACTATAATTAATGTAAGTTTTGTAATAACATGTTATACAACTTGACAATAACTCTCAAGAGTTCTCGTTTTTTAATAGGGTGCAATTAATGACAATTTTTACCCCAAATCAAAAGGTAGTGCTACCAGTAGCACCCATTTTTTTAGAGATAAACTTACAACTTTTTTAAAACCTCAATAGGTGTCACTGCAATCAATATCGTTGACTTTCAAATTGCAAAAAGGCGCTACCAGTAGCACCTTTTTTTTAAACCTTTCCTTAATAACTAACGTTACTATAATCAAAACTCTAAAATGGTCCCTTTAGAATCACCTAATTTTTTTTGGGGTTAAAATTACACCTTGCTCGAAACTGTGGTCTTTAAGTGGTTTAACTATGGCACATCCTTTTCTTTTTTTGGGCTAAAATTACAACATGTTTGAAACCGTGACCTTAACAAAGGGCGTCATTACAATTAAAATGTCCAATTAATCCCTCGAATCAAAAAAATGTGTTAAGAATAAAACCCCTTTCTTTTTTAGCTTATAATTTCATACATTTAAAAAATTATTATTATTTTTTTAATCATAATGAAACAAATTAAACTATAATCAAACAATTTCAAAAAAAGACAGATCAATTTTAAAAGAAGAAAATAAAAGATATAATTTAAAAAAAAAAAAATCACGGGGACTTCACTTAGTGAATCTCTCACATAGCACGTGCAATTGTGAGATATTAAAGAATACCCTTAATTTCCAGAGATATTGACCCAAACTCTTTTTGTTGAAACCGCCTCCCAATACTTAAAACCTCATCCCCACCCCTTTTTATACCTCAATCCTTATAAACCACCCTACCCACCCCCACCTTAAACCCCTCATCGCCCCCAATACCTGCAATATATTGGTTCAATTTTTGATAATTTTAAAACCCACAATATGAACTAATGTGATAGGATATTGGTCAACAAGTGAATCCCCGTGTAAAAAATGAATTGAAGGAATGATTTAAAAAACACATTTAAAAAATAATTAAAAACCAATATATAAAAAGTAACAAGAATAAATTAATAAAATAAAAAACATAAAATAATTTAAAATAATAAGACTAAACTCAAAAAATTAAAGACAAAACATAAAAAAATAAAAATAAACTCAACCCATCCCATGCCCTTCATATGGGTTAAAGGTGGGGTGTGAAGTGGGAATCGATTTTGAGAATGAGTCCCCCTTCACACCCGAAATAGACCTCTATTTACACCACCTTTAAACCATGAGAATGGGTTTCCCATGTCTTTCCATGGCTTAAAAAATGAGTGTGAAAGGATGACTCAATTCTTCACACCCCCTTTAAACCATGGGAATGAGCCTCCCATACCTTCCCATGTTTTAGGAAGAGGACATAAAAGGAAGACTCGATTCCGAGAATAGAGTCCTCCCTTCATGCCCCTTTTTTAAACCATGTGGAGGCATGGGAGGGCCCTTTCCCATAGTTTAAAGGCATGGTGTTAAGGGGGGACTCAACCATGGGAAGACCATGGGGTGCGGAAGATGTTGGGAAAGGAATGGGCTAGGTTTATTATTATTATTTTCATTTTTTTTTATTATGTTTTGTTTTTAATTTTTTTTGAATGTTATGTGTTTTATAATGTTATATTTTAAAATATTTTAATTTTTTTAATATTTTTAATGTTTAAAAATACTTGATTTTTTTTTAATTTAAAAATCATTGTTTTAAGTTTTTTTAAAATTTGTTTTATTTTTGTTTTTAAAGTTATTTTTTATATTTTATTTTTAATGTTTTTTTTTAATTAAAATATATATATATATAGCTTGGGGTTTAAATTTGTCTTGTTTTTCATTGTTTTTGCTACAAGTTTAATATAAAAAAAATAAGGTCATGGTTAGAAATGTTTGGAATTGTAATATGAAAAAGAAATGGGTGCTACCGGTACCACCATTTTTGGAGGTTGATTTTGATATTTTTATTGCAACAACAACACCTGTTGAGGTCGTAAATTGAAATAAGTTGTAATTTTAACCTTGGAAAGAAAATGCGGGTGCCATGGCCGAACAACTTAAGGGACATGGTTTCAAGCATCGTGTAATTTTAACCCCAAAAACGTAAGGGGTGATTCTTAGGGCACCAATTTAGGGTTTTGATTGCAATGCCATCAATTGTTAAGGTCGGGTTTTCAAAAAAGTTGTAATTTTAGCCTATAAAAATGGGCGTTACCGATAGCACTACTTTTCTATTTCGGGGTCAATTTATGGTGTTGATTGCAAAGACACCAACCAATGTTTCAAAAAAGTTGTAATTTTAGCCTTGAAAAAGATGGGTGTTATCGGTAGCATCACTTTTCGATTCGGGGGTTGTTTTTGGTGTTTTTGATGCAAAAGTAAAAGTTCTTATGGTTAGAGATCTCGTTTTGAGTATACAATTCTTGTCAAATTGTATAATATGTTTAATGGAAAAGAGTCAATATCATTCTTAAAAGACATCCTACACATGGATCATTAACCTCCAAGTTAGTCTAATGCTATTGACAATAATTTGTATTATGAATCCACCTTGGCAAGCTCGCTTGCTAAATACCCACTGAAGTAAATTCAAGGTTTAAACTACACATTCTTACAAAAATATTAAAATATTACAAGCATATATCATATCACACTAAGTTAGTGGTATCATCTCAAATCAAGGTTAATATATAATGTTTCATTAATGATAATTTCCAAATAAGTTAGGTTACTATAGAGTTAAAAGGTAAAGGTTAAAAATACTAATAAAAGTTTTATATTCTCGTACAATAAATGATGTAGTGTCCAAACATTTAAATTTATATCATATTTTATTTAAAATGATTCATAATTGATCAAATACACCTTTATTTTTTTATGTATTTATTAATGCACATAAAACTCACATAATAACTAATATTTTCATACCCCACAGAGGTTGTACATCGCGAGCACGAGCGAGGGAATTAACAGGAAAACAATATTTTACATCCAGCAGAGTAATAAATGCTGCGGCGACTGCACCGTGGGCCGTTAGATCTCAAACAAGTTTGAGATCTAACGGTCCACGGTGCAGTCGCCACAACATTTACTACTCTGTGGCATGTCCAATATTATTCACCGAATTAACATAGAGATTGTGGTTAAGGAGACACTTATGTTTGGTGATGTCACCACTATGCTCCATTTTTGTTTGTTTGTTCATAGTTAGCTTCAATTTTTCAATCATTCATGGCGACAATATGTATGGGTTTCCTTTTTGTATTAATATGTATAATGATATTGACCTACGTAATGTTGGCTTCCCTCTAGGAAGATTCCTAGTTCAATTTTTAAATGGATCGTAAAATCGCTATATTAGGAATATTTTAGACACTATGCTCTCATCTTCCTCTAGCTTCCTCCAAGCATATGCAACTAAGAGCTCTTCTTTGTAAGATTATGTATATTAATAAAATAAAAGGTCTTAACTGCTTTAAGAAAACTATAATTATCATTAAATAATAATAATTCTAATAATATATGAAATCATATAGATATATAACATACCATTTATATATAATTTATTATTCTATATTTTACATAGAGATTATTGTTAATTTTTTTAATAATCAAGTAATAGTATGTCTAGCATTATACTAGAGCTTTTTTACTTCATTGTATTTTGATAGAGACTTGAGATTAGTGATTAAAAAATAGATATTTGAGTTATTTAAAGACATGAATGTCCTACTCTTGTGGTTGATTTTAGTTATAAAAAAACAAAAAACAACCTATCAACCAATTTTTTTGGCTCTTAGTTCCAAAGACTTTGACCTACAAGTGGAATTTATCAATTTCTTGTATTTAAGGATAAGATGTTCTAGATGCAGTTGAGTTGTTCCAATATTAGTTATAAAAAAACAAAAAACAACCTATCAACCAATTTTTTTGGCTCTTAGTTCCAAAGACTTTGACCTACAAGTGGAATTTATCAATTTCTTGTATTTAAGGATAAGATGTTCTAGATGCAGTTGAGTTGTTCCAATATACTAAGAATTCTTAGATGTTGGGTCCCTTTCTCTTCAATGACCTAAGTTGTCCTTTAGAAGGACACATGTCTCGATCACCTACTCTCCTCCCCAAATCACTGTATTAAGACACTATATCATCATTCTTCGTATGTGACATGGAATATTATAATGTTATATGTATGTATTTTGATGAACCTCTATTTGTCTTTTTTGTGTACATTATTTTCCATCATTGGTGGGGTAAGAATCTCTTAATGGATTGAAATAGAGCTCATCAAATCTGGTCAAATGTCAATGCATTTTAGGTAACTACGAATTCTATATGAACAATAATGAATGGTATCTAGTTTGTATAGTCGTGACCATCTATCCAATAATATCTCACTTGGATTATTATTTGGTACATATTATATTTTAATTTGGAACAAATTACATAGTGATATGCCACTATAATGAATGTGTAATAAATCACATTGGTAAAAACTATAGGCAGGAGTGGGAAGACAATACATGATACCAAAACCACAAATATTGTTACTATCTAATTGAAGGAGGATGCAATCACATCAAATCAAATCTTTACACCAAATTTTTGTTGACTCTACTAGAGTTTGGTTGAATTGGGCAACTTTTTTTACCTTTTACTGAATAAAACATATCGTCATATACATGTTGATGTATCCACATCTATTTTCAATATTCAAGGAAAATTATGTGTATATTTTATTCCATCGATTTTATGCACTTGCATCATTGGATTATTGTTGTAATATATGTACAATCAGATTGCTTCTAGTGGAGAGAGATTACCGGATTATGATACTAGGAATGTGTAGAGAAACAGATAAATAAGGCCAATCAAGAAAAGGAAAATATGCATTGATAATGGCAACAACAACAAATTTACTCATACTTTATAATTGTTAGATAATATTGGAAAACACATATTAATTTTACAAAGAATTTTATTTATAATTATAATTGTTCCTTACTATATTTTTTTATGTCAGAAAAAAATTAGTAATAAAAAAATGACAAAAAAGTGATCCAAAACTAACTCTCAGACATAGACAATTTGAGCATGTTAGTTGTGGTAGGATCTTTCATGCATTTTTCAGTGAAATTTAAAGTGCAACTAAATCCAATATACTGCATTTTTTTATGGTACTTATTTGAACTATAACATGCAAATAATTGTTTGAACAAAAGACATAGAAATGCCAATGAACATATATGACAATAGTCAATTTCAGCATGACAATAGTCAATTTCAGCATGGTAGTCGTGGTAGGATATTTCATGTATTTTTTTGTGAAATTTAAAGTGTAACTAAATCTAATACACTGCATTTTTCATGGTACTTATTTGAACTATGACATGTAAATCAATGTTTGAACACAAGGCATAGAAATTCCAATGAACATATATGACAAGATTGATTCTATAGAACCAAAGGGTATTGACAACGTTTTAACCTATATGATTGTATTGCATCTTTAATAGTTAAGGATTTTTAATTTATTGAACTTAGGTTATTTAATTATGTTCTTACAAAGTTAGGATGAGGAGGGTTCAATGTATGAAGAGGGCATTGACAATTAATAAGTCATCTTTGTTCAATCAACTTCTGATGTTAAAATCATTTTATTTCATAATTATATATGTAGAAATTTATGCATGTTGTGTTGAATACAAAATTGAGCTTTACGTAAGTTGGGAGTATGCCACTTATTTATAAGCAATTCAATCAACTTTTGATAATGTCAAATTCATTTCATTTATTTGTATGTATAAAACATTTCATGTTGTGTTGTATACAAAGTTGACATTTCCTTGCGGTGGCATTGTACCACTTATTTACATGTAGAAAACATATTTTTTCATGTTTTAATTTTAAAATTGCATTGTGTTTATATATACATCATTTAAAATCAATACACGTTTTTTGTTGTTGTTGGCAAAGTGAGAGAACCCCTTGACTAGCAGGTTTTCCATTGGCTAAGTTACCATGAACCAGGGGCATCTAAGCCGTCAAAATCACCCGGGGATCGCACCAGCCCTTAACATGGTTGGATTTTTGGTATCCATGGGATTTGAACTGCTGACCTTTCCGCTTAGGGAGCGTCTTAACCTTACCCCACCACTAACTGTTCTACATCTCATAGATAAAATCAATAAAGGGTTAGTGTGGTAATAAAATATAATTGCATTATGGATACATTGTTTTTCTCCTCTAATGGTATGAAATTGATTGGATCATAATAGAGTATTATTATTTTTTTCCCTTGGAATCATAATAGAGTGTTATACTTATATATACATATTTTTTTCTCTCATGTTTAGTACATTATAAAATAGAATTATACCAATCATTAATCTTATTAATATATAAATATTATACAAATAATAGTTAATAGTTAATCAAACTAGAGGTGGTAGGTGTTGGGGGATCCTAATCTATCCAAGAGGAACTCAATAAAGAAACTACTTGTGGGGTTTAAGGAAATCCTTCAATAACTAGACAAAGGAATATGCACTCCTACTGTAAATCAGAGTTTCCATTTCATTAGGAGTTAGGAGACTAATATTTTTTGTAGACTCCATTATGATTATTCAGCATATGCACTACAATTCTCCCCCCAAGAATAGATCTCAAGCAAATCGTCAAAATAATCTAGCAATAAATGCATGGTGTTGAGGAGGTTCACTTCTTTCACATTTTGTGTTCTCTCAACTCTAATGTCAATCATCTCACCAACCTAGATACAAGTTTGGATCAAGGCATATTAATAAAAAATGAGGAGGCATTAAAATTTAGCCCACCCCCAAAATACTCTTCAAATCTCATGAATTCTCAATTATTTGTCGTGCATAGAAAATACTCAATGGGAATGCCATGTTGCAATGGTTTCAATGTTCACAATAAATTGATGGATGTTTCATTTAGAATATCCAAGCTATCACACATGATCTAGGAAACTCTCAACTGTGATTATCAAAGGACGTCTTCTTTTACCTGAAATGCATTTGAGATTCCCCTCAACCAAGATTGTGTGTATTCAACAATGGTCATCCTTGGTTTCTCTCAAGATGCTTTTCCCCTTAGGTCAACGTGTGTCATTCCCAATTGATATTCATTTTGGTGGCTTCATTAACATATGTGTAAGTTAGTTGATAGTTCGGTCCATAATTCACTCTATGTGTGGTTCTTGGTGGCAAATATTGTAAATTTTTGTTGCTTATTCCTCCAAGTTTGTTGATTTAGTTCTGAACATCCTTTTTTCTACGTCTCTATTATTATAAGCATTGGTAAATAGAAATTGTGTTTCATGAGTCTACCCTAGGCCACTTACAGGAAGTGTATTTCCTTAGAATTCATAGTTGGCAATTTAAAATTTGATTATTCTTTGACAGTTCAAGAAGGTCATAAGTTCCTCTCAATCTTGAGGGAACTTATCCGTTAATGGAAATTGTGTGTTGTGGGTTTGATATAGGCCACCTACAATTCATCTCTATCAACAACATTCTCAGTTGGAATTTTGTAATTGGATTATGTTTTAACAACTTGAGTAGGATAAAGGTTTCTCTCAAACCTAAGGGCACTTCATTGATGGGGTTTAGGCTTCTTAACTTTCAATTTTGGGAGTAATAATTCACCTCACATAATAGTGTAGTTTGTAACATGTAGACTGAGTGTTAACCATTGTAATTCACCTCGACCCTCCATAGCCACAGAGATAACCACCGGTGGATAAGAATGCACAGAATTTACCACCAATTTTGAAAAACGTATGCATGCGATGTTTCCTTATTAGCTTACCACTCTAGCTTCTTTCCAATTGCACACCAGTGAAAAACCATCATTGTTGTTCAGTGCCCAGGAATTACACTAGAGTAATTAATGTACAATTCATCGTTTCCATGACCACAAACCAATAGTCAATTATAATTAAAAAAAAATCAGGGACAACAATTATTGCCACTATGGTACAAAATCAGTTCAAAGGTCTCAAGTTCACCTCAACGCAGACCCTATCACCCTACGACTTTCCTAGCTTCCTCTTCTCTTCACACATTCCCATGGGCTTCACGCACACTATGCACCCACTACCTCTTCTCCCTCAGCTGTCAAAATTTTCCTTTTTTTGCATGAAAAACTCTTCCTCTATGAGCAACGTGTCAAAGGAAAAACAAATCCCTACCTAATCCCCCATTAAATCACACTTAGCATTTAAAACAAGTTTAGAGGTTAAAACAAAGGTTTAGGCTTAAACTTAGGACAAAAGGTTTTCCCCTAAGGTACTCAAGATGGTAACATTGTTAATTCATAGCTCCTTGGTCCATCTACAACCCCTTACCTTCCAATAATGAATTCACATGCCCCTCATCTCTTCAACGATATCCCATCGCCAAAGCCAGTTATATTTTCTATATTAATAAGGTAAAAAAATATACATTTGTTCTTCCATTCAGAAATTTACGTATTAGCATTTACATCATACACATGATCATTTCAATGGGTCTCAAATAGGGGAATTACATTTCCCTACCCGTTGAATTCAACACCGTACTTGGTGTTCTATTGTTCAAAACACGTGAATTTTTTTTTCAAACTTAGTTACAAAGGTACAATCTTCAAAACTGGATGGGGATACCATTCCTACATCTTATCTTTTATTTTCCCAGGTGGCTATTTCAGGGCTGCAAACACTAGTAGATAAATGGGTGATAAATGACCAAGCGACCAAAAAAATTGGTTGCCATGCAAAATAAATGACTAAACCACAAAGAAATTTGGTCACCACAACGTTTTTAAGTGAAATATGACCAAATTTGAGCAATTTTAAATGATTACAACAAAAAATGACTAATTTAGTCATGGGATAAAATATATGACTAGACTGTCTAAGTTAACAATTATATAAGATGTCATATTTATCAAATGCTTTCTTATACTTCACACACAAATTAATACTTTCTATATATAATATCATATAAGATTTTATAATTATGTATAAGATGTTTTATACGTCACTAGATATGTCAATATTGTAATTGATGTAATATACCTAATTAGTTTGTAATGAATAATTAGCTTGTAATGACTAAGGGGTTCCTAAATCTATCTGCAACATTAAAATTTATGAAATTGTAAAAAAATAACAATTGGTGGGACAATAAAGGCCACACAAGAAGAAACTTATGTCCTAAAATGGATGTTTTCATACATTTTTATATCGGAAATGAATATGATACTAACTTTGACATGCACCAAAAAGGGATGGAAAGATAAAAGATGCTAGTAATGTTTGGTGCCTATGTCAAATGTGTGTAGGTGCATGATTACACGACAAATGATTTTTTTTTCCATGAAGGTAAAATTGGGTTGCTTAGAGGTGGTTGAGTTCTTCATTTCATTTTCAATCAATGTCATAATTTCCCTTGATTCAACATCACAAAAGTGATATATGTTACTTATTTATTTTTGAGAAAAGGGTATGTGTAGTGATTTGAGTGCTTAGTTTAAAGAGGTGTACAATATACCCTACCTACATTCAAATTTGATATATTGTTGCAAATGAAACATGTTTGGTCTTAAAAATTTGCCATTAATACTCCTCATTATGTTTTAGTTTTTTTATTATACATTAGATCATTTAAAAAAAATGATCTAGTAGCTTTTGTTCATTCATCTATAATTTAAATTTATACATGTAAAATCCAATATTACCCATAAGACCTCACTATTTAAAATATATTTAGCATCTACCATTACTAATATATAAAATATAAATTTATTTAAAAATAAATTTATAATAAATTAAAAATAATAAATTAAACTATTAAATATAAAGTCTCTATTTAAATAAAAAATAACTTTAAACCAAATTAAATAAACATAAAACAAATTTTATTTTTTATTAAACTAAATACAGATTGGAGTTTTGGGGTTTTGGTGCCAATGCTTAGAAGGGGAAAGAAATCCTATTTTCTATCAAACTATGAATAAATTGGGGGTTTTGTTGTTAGAAAAACAGGATTGCAAAGCAATAACAATAACCAAGATGCAAATATAAAACACATTAAAACATTACAAGAGAGACACCAATATAATGTGGTTCACCCAAGATGGGATACATCCACACATAAATTTCCAGTCCTTTTATTATTCTTTTGTCTAGCAAAAATGAAGGGATACAACTTGTAGCACACCCACTGCACATCCTCTTCACTTTCTCATAGTCTCTCTCACATAATCACATAGATCATTTTTACAATGCTACAATAACATACACAACCTTAGCACAATGCTTTCCTTTTATAAGGGAAATACCATGGGAAAATACCATGAGGCACCCAATACCATGGGTCCGTAAATTGTTGGCCAACACACATCCCAAAAAAGTTCTTTCGCGGGCTTCTTCCCCGGAGCCCCACTAGGGGCCCGCTGACCCCCCACCCCCATGTTGGGATGAGTGTGCAATGAAAATGGGATATAAACATGACTGAACAATACATCTTTGAATCAGGAAGATCAGGATCCACAACCAACAATCTCCCACTTGGATATTGATCACAAGAACTCCACCTGCATTGCTTCTTCATAACATTCTAGTTCACCATAATCAGTCATCAATAAATAATACAGTGAAGGAGAGAATCATTTAGGGGGTCTACTTAACTTGGTATATATTTTTACAGTTGCAGGAGTTTGAGGTACTTGCTACTGTTCTTAATTTTATATCACCTTTGGAACTTCATTTCATTTGATTTCATCAAGCACTACGTACTATGTGTTTTCCTTTTCCTCATTCTTTTCCTGCAACTGATCTTTATACATGACCTTTTCATTGAATACCACATCTCTACTCCTAATGATTTTGTGATTTTCATAATCCCATAAGTGTTAACCAAAATCATCAACCCTGTATCCAATAAAGGTGCATTTCTTAGATTTAGCCTCAAGCTTTGTTCTTTTTTCTTTATCAATATGGACAAATGCTTCACAACCAAAAGTTCTAAGAAATGAGTAATTTACCTTTTTATCTATCTGTGCCTCTTCTGAAATACCATCATCCAAAGCACTTGAAATCCCTAGGTTTATTAAGTAAACAACAATATCTACATCATCAACCCAAAACTGTAAGGGAAACCTTGCATGAAATATCATATACTTTGCACGCTCCGTGATAATCCTATTCATCCTTTCTGACACAGTACGGGAATTAACAAGCATCATTAAATAATACATGAGAGAAAAAAATTCTACATAGCAACACATTTAAGATAGACACACAATGTTTATGTGGAAAACCCAAAACCAAGAAAAAACCACCATGATATATCTATTATATCATCTGAACTAAATTAGCCAAGCCGATCCAAGTGAGCTAGCCACCACTCACCTCCAGGACACTTTACAATGGAGCCTCCTCATTCCTTATAAGGACTTCCTTACCATGGGACAATATCATGGGCCACCAAATACCATGGAAAAATACCATTGGCCACCAAATACCATGGGCCCAAAAACATGTGCTAGACCCAAAGCACCTTTGAATCATTCTCAAGTCAAGGTTATCCCTAACAAACCCCCCTTAAAAATTGAATTGGAGCAATCACCAACATCCCTCAAAGTTTTTACCGAGGGATCTCACATACACCCCCCTATCACCTAGTTTTATCTCCCAACTTTACTGATGAGTTACCGGGGGTATGCATGCCTTACCAGGTCTTACAACCATATTCCCATTTACATGCAAACTACTCCATAAATTTGTTTTCATGTGTCTTCATGGTTACTACACCATCACCATATGTTACTTCATCTTCTGATCTCTTTTCCATGCTCGCTCATTTTATTCCATTTTCCTTTGTACCTACATCTAACCTTGTCATTGATGTCCATATAAAAAGAATCCATCTATCAGATTACATGGGTCCTTAGCCAATGTAACCGCCAATTCTCTAGGAATTCTCTTCAGCTATATGGTTTATCAATGTTGGTCCCACAACCAAGATTAAACCATCTTGCATTCGTCCTGCAATCGAAGACTCAACCTCTCCAATCCACATCAAGCTAGGCTATGAGGACACCTGCCACCCTCGTACCTACTAGTGGCTTATTCCACACTTGATGCAACATTCCTTCTCTATGCATAAGAGGGATACCTTGTGCTTCTAGCACTCAAGGAAATTACATTCTAACCAGGAACCATAAAATATTGTTAGGGTGTCAGGTACCACCAAACATGTTGGTTGTGGAGCCTGATATTCCAGAGATATTATTGAGCAGTTGTGTTTATACCCTATGTTTACTATACACTCGTTCCAGCTGGGGGCCAGTGGCCCCTCGGTCGTGGTTCGGGGGCGAAGCCCCCGAAGGAATTTTTTGGGATGTGTGCTGGCCAACAGTTTTGTGGACCCATGGCAATGGGTTAATCGTAGTATTTTCCCATGGTATTTCCCCTATAAAAGAAAGCATTGTAAAACGACTGTGTATTGTATTGTAGCATTGAAAACAATCTCTGTGATTGTGTGAGAGAGACTGTGAGAGCGTTTGAGAGGAAGTGCAACAGTAATGCTGCAGGTGGTATCCCTTCATCTTTCTGGACGGTAATAAAAGGACTGTAAATTTCTTTGTGGACGTAGCCCATCATTTGGGTGAACCACATTATACATGTGTCTCTTTGTAATGTGTTTAATGTGTTTTTCATCTTGTTTATTGATTTAACTGTATAACTGTTATTGCTCCGCGGTCCTGTTTTCTAACAAAACATGTACCCCACAATTAATTCAAAAAACCAGGTACAACATAACGAGCACAATTATTTTCCAAACCATGGCTATGATACTAGCTCTTAGTATTTAATAAGCATAATTAAATAATACATGAGAGAACAAAATTCCACATAGCAACATATTTAAGATTGCCACACAATGTTTACGTTGAAAACCCAAATTTGGGAAAACCCACCATAATAGATCTATTATATCCCTTGACCTAAACCAACCAAGTCGAGCTAAGTGAGCTAGCCACCACTCACCTACAGGCCACTTTACAATGGAGCCTTCTCAATCCTTATAAAGACTTCCTTACATGTAATACCATGGGACAATACCATGGGCCACCAAATATCATGGACCACCAAATCCCATGGATAAATACCATTGGCCACCAAATACCATGGACCCAAAAACATGTGCTAGACCAAACCACCTTTGAATCATTCTCGAGTCAAGGTTAACCCTAACATTTTGTTACCAATGGAAGGGATTTCCTGTATATAATACAAGGGGTGAGCGGTTCAACATGACCTCTTTTTATCAATAAATTTGTGTTTGTGCCTCTCTTCTTAAGACTAAACAGGTTCAATATTGAAGTGTTCAATAGATTCAAGGATTCGAAAGGGTAGACTAAACATATGCCATGGGGGTTCATGGTTTTTTGGGAGTTGTTAACACTAGTTGTGCCATGGGGGCTGGGATTTATGGGAGTTGTTGACACCAGTTTGCAGGAATGTTTCAGTTGAAATCCCCACAGGGAGAAAACTTGCAATCGATTCCTACATTTCTTCCTTCAAAGTTGCCTTTTTTTTCAAAAATTATGCTTGTGTTTTCCAGATGCAAGCACATGGATGATAGGGGAGAAATGATACCCCAGATGGGGTGTCATCCGACAAGCTATAGAAATGATAGACTGATAGGAGAATTTGGAGGATGGGAATGATGGGATGGTGTGGCACCCTCCTAGTTCACAAGATGCAATATGATAACAACTTCACCCCACGAATGGTATAAATCCTCATTCTCTGGATCGTTTGATATTCTCTCTAATCTGTTATTCCCCTCCATCCTATGATATGAATGCATTAGGTTCTACATCCATGGATGTCTAGTTTGTGAGCAATGATGTGTTGAGATTACTACATCATGAGTCATTCTCCAGTCTTGTGAGTAATATCAAGACAATAGACGTGTGAGTAATATCAAGTTCTACAAATATCCTCATATGAATGAGGTGGTGATGTTGTAAATCTTGTGAGTAATATCAAGATGGGTCTTGTGAGTAATATTAAGGCAATAGACTTGTGGGTAATATCAAGTTAGTAAACTTGTGTGTAATATCAAGTGATTCTTGTGAGTAATATCAAGGCAATAGATTTGTGAGTAATATCAAGTCCTACAAATATCCTCATGTTGTGAGGTGGTGTACTTTACTATGTAAAGTGGTTATACCTATGTTACAAGCATCGCTGATATATTAGAAACATCATGATATATCATGATGTTAACTCACTGGCAATATATCGACAATATATTGCCCTGATATTTTCCTAGATTTTTTATGATTGTTTCCTGAATTTATCATGATATTTGTCGATTTTTTCGAATATATCGTGATTTTTTTCGAATATATTTTGATTTTTTGTATTTTTTAATATTTTTGTATTTTTTATTTTTCCGATATATTGCCAATGTTTTTCGACATTTTTGTCGATAAATCCAATAATTTATTTTTGGACCCTCGATGATATATTCACCGACATGATATTTGTAACATTGTGTTATACTATGTGATGTATTACTAGTCATGATCACTAAATGTTATAAGTCTCCTTTAGGGATTAGATACCCCTAGAGTGATTTACTTTAGCATATGACTATATGCTCCGGGGTAATACATATGATCATAAGTTGGAAACAATTCTTCTGAGTATGATATGATAAAGATGATTAATTAATTAAACACTCATGGACCATGCATAATTAATTAAATGATAAATGAGATAAGCACAAAGGTAGAGTAAAAATTCAAATTTCCTATGTCAGACCTCCAGTGAAATTGAATTGCAAAGACATCATCTAAGTCTAAGTTGTGGAAAAAAAGTTTCAGTTAATTAAGGAATCTACTCCTTAATTTATGCAAAGTGGTTGTTGAAGATGGCACTGGTGTTGAAGCACTAAAGACATTCAGTTAAACTCCTAAGTAATGGTCAAGCAATTAGTTATTCAGTTCACATTCAGTCCTGTTCAGTTCAGTTCAGTTACATTTAGTTCCATTTCAGTCCAGTTTAGTTCAATCAATTAGAACTCAGTTAGAGGCAATTAACACTAGTGAATTAATAGAGGGCGCATATCTTTAGTGTGCGAAGTAATTACGAGGTGACAACTTGGAACCATTTCAAGGAAAGCACAATAGGCAATGTGGGAAGTGTGCACACAGTGTGAATAGTGTTCATAGTGCCCAAAAGGCATGCAACCATTGGCTACCTTCATTGTATGACTGAATAATCTTGTTATTAGAGTGCTATGCACTTGGAAAGGCTATGACAATATTCCTAGTGATCTCTATTCTCTTGTGTTACTTACATATCTCTTATCAAGCAATATGCAAGTGCTGTAAATGCATTCTCTACCATTATTTATCATACTCAAAGATTGTTTGCTCGGTTTTTCATCCTCCGAATTTTGGAGGGTTTTCCCAGGGTACATCATGTGTCTTATGGTCTGATTAGTTTGTGTGTTTGAATTGTTGATGAAATCTACATACACTGAATTTGTTTATCAAAAGTTTTAAATTTCAAGTAACTTCATATTTTTCTCAAACATTGACATGATGAGGTCATGGATCCCTATCATTCTAAGTCTCTCACATATGAAATCGTATAGAGCATTCATAGAAACCTCAGAAGGTGGATTATATTTGGATGTAAGGATGGTGAACTTAATTTACTTTTCTTGTTCTTTGTTTATCTTAACTTCATTCCTAGGCTTCATCTTCGAGGGTGTTCCAAACACGTTATTGTGGGTTTCACAACTAGGTTTGATTCCTTCGTGGAAATAACAATTATTCCCTAGTATCCTGAGAGCTCTTCTCCTCCTTCCTCTGCCACTATGCCAAGCACTAATAATCATGGTAAATACATCTCGTTGGAATACATTTGGGGATCCAAGATGGAGTGGTATAATTCCACTATGTTGAGCATTGAGTAGCAGGGTAAATGCAACTCATTGGAAAATGTATGGGTATGCAATATGGAGTGGTATGATGACCAGGGAAACTCGTTGGGATTTCATCCAACTCTCCCTCTTCCCTAAGTTCAAGGTCATTGTCAATATGGTGCATATGAAAGGCCACATACTCTACAATGATATTCCATGAACACATTGATTCCCATCATAGAAAATATATGTTGAACTTGGTTCATGGGGAGGGGTCATCTGAAGCACATCTAAATTTGTTGTTATAAATTCATTGTGATATTCAAAATTTGCATTATAAAATGGAACAATATGATCCTTGACATGACATGCTCATCACCTTTCTTTCTAACCAGGAGATGAGGAAGCATATGATCTACGCGTCGTCGTAGGATGTTGTCTTGTTGGGAGCTCCTCTTATGTTACCATCCAAATCTATGCACAATGTACCAGGTCAAAATGCCACTTAGGAAACTGGGTAGGCTGTAAGTTTCAGTCCTTTGTTTATGTTTATTTTTTCATTTTAATGTTCGGGGTTCCAAATAGCTTTGAATAAGCCTATATTTCTTAGTGTTTCTTTATGTAATTAGTCAGGTTTTGTAATGGTCAACTGGATGGGTTTTAGAAAGGAAATCTGTGTTAGGAACTGACAACTTTATGGGTTTTGGTGCTGACTTTACTCATGGATATGGGGTTTGAAATTAGTTTATAGATGTAGTGTTTTATTTTATGATATAATATAACGATATTACTTAAAAAAAAAAAGGGAGAAATCATCAGAAGTTTCCATTTAATTGGCTTCCTTAGGAGAATTTGAAAGATTTTGTTCCTTTGTGTGAATCTCATGTTTGAAATAAGCTAAATTATGTTATTGCTTCTTTATTTAGTAGGATATGGGGTTGTATAGTTCTCGTAGGACTAGTATTGTAGAAATTTTAAAGTTAATTAAGTTACCTATTTTATTTTACAATGTATATATTGTGCTTATAAATTTAATTATGTTGCTTCTTTTATTATTCTAGGTATTAGAATTTATGTACACTTTCTTCAATAGAGTGCTGGGATTTGTATTTCAAGTGCAGAATGCTAACATGCCTAACAACTACAATTGTGAATGGATCCATAGTTCTTTATTTTGAATAGGTAAGTTAATATTGTTCTTAATATCAATATTTGTGGTTGAATGCAACACAGTTTGAATTTTGAAACATTTGAGTTGAGTGAAAATGTTATTATATTATTTATTTTATGGGATTTGATATGATTATTCAATGATTTTGGAGAACCCCTAAGAAGACTTATTGTCAGGTGCAATTTTTTGATGCTTTTGTGTTTTGGCATATGTCTATATGTAGGTTGATATATTATAGTTTATACATTGCATGTGATTTACAATATTAATTTGGTATCTCTTCTTCAACTGGTATATCTTTGCCTACTGCATACAAAATCTAGTTGTATGAGAGTGCTACAAATTAACCAAATTTAGTTGATGATTCCCCTATCTTATATTCGTTATAGCTGACGGTAAAGTTTTAGAGGTAACATCTTTATTCTGGGGTTGTTTTGTAGGCTTATTAAATGGGTTACTTGGGAAGTTTATAAAGCAAAATAAAAAAATAAAAAAACTAGGGTATATAATATCATTGGCTTGGCACTAAGCATATTTTATTTTTCAAAAGTTTAAATACAATTGATAATTCACATGTTTTGTCTCATTTAGATTGTTAAACATTTGTTATTGTATGACTACAAATATGCAAGTGTTTTTGTATATCTATAAATGTAAAACCATACAAATCATCAACTAAAACCACTAGTTTTCAAGTTCTAAAATTACTCATTAGTCCTAATCCTATTTCATATGACAACGTTAAAGGGAGAAGTTTCTGTGAGCTGCTAAATGAAAAATATGAGTCTTGAACTATTTCCCAAGTAAATTTTAAGGTGCTCATTGGAAAATATTATAATGAAATAAATGGATTATGAAAAATCATCACTTTAGTCAAGTACTTAAATAAACTCCCTCAAGTGGCTTGCCTGCATGGTGGATGTGATAAATTGGCTATTTTTTGAAGGAAAAAAGTAAAAATTATTAAATGGAAGTCATCTAATTGGTCAAGGTTCACATCTGCATATAATTTCTTCCTTGAAAATAATGTCATAACACTATAGCACTAACATATAACTATATGAAACTCAAACGTTTTATGATTCAGTAATGCAACTTATGAGTTTTGAAGTGTACCTATATGAATTAATTCATGGATTTTACCTCAAAACTCATTTCATCTCAAGCAACAATCCAATGATCTTACCCATTGCAACTTCCTATTCATTTGGTGAAGGTTTAAGTCTCATGGAGAAGATAGTACTTCCTTAAGTATTTACTTATAAAAAATTCATTGAAGATTATGTTTATCGACATCATCAAAATTGTATAGCAAGGTATCTTTTAGATGGTGAAATGGATCCTATTTCTCTTCAAATCACGACTTCTTGCATTTTAAACAATGCATAAAAAAAGTAGTTTGAAATGAAGCTTTCTAGGCTTGAACTTAAATATTCTTCTTTAAAAGTGACCACTTAACATATGCCTACAAAGTAAATAGGTTGTGGGATACAAGTGATTAGATTCATGTGATTAAATTTAGGGAAGTACTGAATCAATTCAAGATCTCCTATAATTTACTTTTACATGGAACCTTTAAATCCTTCAATACCTCAATAATTTTGTTTTAATTCATTGAAACTATTTTCATTGAACTTGTGGAACCAACCATCTAATTTATTATGCCTCCCACCTTCTTGAATATACTTTGTTTTTCATCATTCTCATGTTAATAAGGTATTATTTCATATGAGAATGGAATCAACACCATCACATATTTGTTTCTAGGTACATTTTATATTTTACCATGGGCCATCTATAAATGCCTACAAAGATGAATCGACATCCATTGCTCAAGGTCAGTTGAATATCTCCTTGGATTGATAAACTAGGATCTACATTGACCCCTTATATGGCCTCTCCTAGATGCAATAATTCACATCATAAAACTAAAACAATATAATGTCCAAAGCATCAATTGTTTTGGCCAAAGCTTATTGTCTTGCAGTCATACATTACAACCACTGAGTGTGATTAATTTGCAAGTATATAATTATTATTATAGAAAATTGACATTCGTTCTTTTTATTGCAAAATTTATTTTGATCTTATTTTCTTTTAAAATCTAAAGAGAAACTGGGCCTCTTTGCAATAAACTAATTTTGACATCATGGTTATTTAAAATTTTCATAATAAATTTCATTTGGTCGTTGCTTTGAATTCAAGTCACTACAATCACAAATATTAATTTTCATATCTTAAGATTTTTATTTTAAGTGATTTTAAAGTAGATTTGCACAGTTAACTAGGCACAATTAACTATTTACTTTTCAATATGCATTATATCTTGCTATCCAGACTTATTTCATACATATTTCCTATCTGATTTTTATAATGCAACAAGTTATTCTTGTAGTTTGCAAGGGTATGTTGTCTCCCAACTTTATATTTTATCTCCATATTGCAGATGAAATACCCACTAACGCTAGAAAACACTAGTCTAAAGTCAATAGGGATTATGTGAGATGGCATTGAAACCTTCCCCAGTTACCTTTTAACTAGACAATTTTAAGTGTTCATAGGTAGTACTGGTGATGGACTTGGTAATCATGGTCAAGGGATTTTCAGTGGTAATATGACTAGGACATGTATATTTTAAGACTTCATCCTAATATGTAAGTTACCCCGACCTACTTCATGGAAATATATAATATCTCCTTATCTATCAACCACTTTTGTTTGGAAGAAAATAGATCATGCATTTTATAATGATTTTTCTACCATAGATATGTCAGAACATGAATTCGATACTAATTCACAAGTACAAGACCTGTCCTCTTATGTTTATCCATTTAAAATTTCTTCAACATCCACATCTCAACCATATAAGCATCCTAATTATTTTGAATAGAGGTATTATTGCATTCCACCAAGGGATCAAAATCCTACTGGCATGTAATAGTTCTTCTTACAAATACTTAGTTAAGAAGCACAATTGGAAAAATTGTGGATCGGTACCAACTTACATGACTTATTGTGGTTGACTTATCAATTTTTCATGGAGAAACTTTAGCAGTTGTTTGAGGAATTCATGTCCACATCTGTCATTGAATGTACAAATGTATAGTACTCATTGTTTTCTTTTCCAGATTGACCATGGCAACAATATTTATTTGAAAAATATTTGATGGAAACTGATAAGCCCCAGAATTAACCCCTTTTAACTCATCTTTCCATGTCACTTTATCTTACCACCATTGAGAGAAATATTGGTCAAACTATTGATTTTGTAGCTATTACAACTTATCAAATAAATTGCTTGTAATTGATATAAAATGCAATGGTTTATAAGAATTTGTGATGAATTATCAGATTTACATGTATGTTTGATGAATGTGTTAGTAGTAGGCTTGATGATCAATTATGCATGTTGTTATTTTCTTTTTACATAATCCAATAAGTGATAAAAAAATAGTCTCCATCTATTTTATCATGAAAAAAGACATTAATCATAACATCTATGAGCATAACTTATATTACCAATAGACAAATAGGTTGTGGCATCCTCCCAATTTCGTATCCCATTGCAAGCCCATGGAACTTGTAAAATATCATGAGCCAAGTGGAAATCATTCAACATAATTTCATAAGGTGGACTTGACCCACCAATTCGTCCAATCAAGAATGAATATGGACCTAAAGATTCACTTCTCCAACAATCTAGTAGTTCAACCAATCAAGGAGGATGATGCATCAAGAAATCAATTCTTCAATAACCCACCAACATGATAGTTAACCACTATGATGTCATTGGCGGTTCTTGTATATGAATTAGTTGAGGGGAGTCTTGGAGTTCCTTGGTAGCCATTTTGAGTCTCAAGTAATCTTACTACAAAGACAAGAGTCCAACTTGTCCCTATTAAGGCATTCGTCAAATTTGGAAACAAATAACTTGGTGTTCAGTTTGTGTTAATTTTTAATTCATGAATATGTAGATCCCATTCCTTATGGGAACTATGATATGTGTCCCACATTTTTTATACAAAATGATTTTACATATCCTTTCTTAATAGAATTTAAAGGAAGTAGTTATGGATGTTAAAGTAACAAACAATGTTTAAATCTCTTTCACATTCACTCATGGTCTAAGGAAACAATATTTTGTGATGTTTTGGGTGAAACCTTACCCATCCTTGGGAATTGAAGGATCCATTATCACACAAGGAATTATACTGAATTTTTTTTTGATAACCATGTTGGACCTGAGGTCTTAACTTAACACCCAGATAAATCTACTTTTGTCAAGAAGCTAGAAAAGGCAGATGCAAGAGTCAAGGGTATCCCTCACAAGACTAAAAGTACATACAAATATCTACTTGAGAAGCGTAGGGATGACATTCAATCATAGTAGGTGACAACAAACAACTAGAATTGGATAAAACTTTAAAAGAGATTCAAGATCCACCAACATCTAAGATGAATCCCATTTGAAATTGTCCTTAGACCATATTCTAGGCTATTATATTGAATGCTTACTACTTGGAAAGTTGGACCAAATGTTTTGCACTTGAATATTTCTGATTACCTTGACACACATGATGGTGGTGTAGGTTAGTTAACCAAATTACTGTGAATCACCACATTTCTAGGATGAAGTATAAGTACTATGTTTGTGACTTACCATCCATATTTTATTCCTCTACTCTTGGAGGATGAACTTAACACTAGAACCAAGATCATGCGAAAAAATCAAACTACTACAGACCTAGTCGAAAAAATTGAAGTTTTCCTTTAAAACCCAAGAGCATTTCTCAATCTCCCTTGAGTAGAAATTTCCTCATCTACAACATAAACTAGATACAAATTATTCTAAGAAAGGAAGAAATGATGTGCACTAAGTCCATTTTGAGCAAAATTCTATTTTTAGTAGTAAAATTTTATTTTAGTTCTCCTAATACAAGAAAAGATGAAAAGTTCATTTATCGTGGAAAAGAAAAAAATCCTTTCTTATCTTTAGTAACTAGTTTTTGATAAATTGTGATTGTTCCATACATATAAAAAATGAGACTTCATGCTTTTCAATCTTTATTCTATGTTTTAGGCTGCTTTAGACACTCCCCATTGTGTTTGTCACACATTGTTCTTCCTAGTCCAATTGACTTATTTTGGTTGTTTGTAAACATTAAAAGTAATTTATGTTGTGCTTACTTTTAAATCACATAGAAATAGGATAGACCCTGAATAACACATTTATAAGGGAAAAGGTAATCTTTAAACCAGCATGCAAGTACATAACACAGAGAAATAGGCGTCCTTATTTAAATTGTTAAAAACCCATTCAACTATGGAATATTCAAGGAAAATCCCTCTGTATGAAGTTTGAAAACCAACATGATTCCTAAGACTCGTATCTAGAACCACTCAACTAATTTTTAGATGGCTTTTTTGTGACTTGAAATGAATAGTGCATGATATAAAATTCAATGAACAATATTTAGGCTTCATAACACATTTAGAACATTCAGAATACAACACTGAAAACAAATAGAATGAACTCAAAACCCAAGAAAGGCACAATGTACGATACCTACAAACAAAATTTGTGTTGAAATAATAAGCCATGTGAGGAGGCGAAAAGAGTTTGTCAATGCCTCCTACTCCTCTCTGATTATTCCTACACCAAAGGATATAGGGAAGATAAGCACCCATCTCAAAATATGAAGTTTAGTCACTAGAGCGCTAAAGTTTAGTTGGGAGTATACTAAGATAGTAAATGTTTAGTATTCTAGAAGGTGGTTGATATTTCTTATAATGATGTTGTGAAAAAGGATGATTTCACACAAATAGGGAATAAATTTAAAAAATATAAGGAAATTACTCTTAACTAAAGAAATAAATTAAATGAATGGCTACATGGACTAAAGGAAGACAATTGGATTAGATAAGATATGATAACATAACTTAACATAATTTTATTAAGGTCCAACAAATGATGATGAATGTATACCAATGGGACTGAAAGATACATCCAGTGTGAATACAATGTGGGAGTGAAAAAGCAACTCCTAGATAATGACGAAAGCAAAATAGAGAATAAGGGGGATATCAACATTGATTTTGAATGTTTCTTTCTTTTCTGTACTAAGTTAGCTTCTTTTTTCTACAAGTTTTATCACATAAACATGGGAAACTAACCATTTTTAAACTTTTTCACTTGCTTTATCATACATATGAACATAAATTCGATTTGTTTTGTGTTTTGCTTAGTATAGGAAACTTTTATTGCAGAAATAAGGGTTAAAGACAAGCACAAAGAAAGTAGAAAGAGTGTAGACTCATATACTCAAAAACATACAAAAGGTATGAAGTGTTTTTATTGTGGAAAACTAAGACATAAGGCCAAGTTTTGCAAGAAACATTTGTCAAATGTAAAACAAAATCAAAATCCTTCTTCTGAGGATTACATTGAGAAGAAACAAGCCAATGTAGATGAAAGCAAATAGAGAGAGGAATTTCATGTATTTATGGATGGTTAAAGGAATCGTTGGGACCTAAACAAATTGGTAAATTGATTCAAGACCCATGTGCATCATCGCAATGTTTTACTAATTAATTAATTTGGTATATGAGTTTTGTTGAGGAAAAATCCAACTCTAATTATGTGGTCTCGAGTAGTGGATAAGAATGGTGACATGAAGGCAGGGGAAGTGCAACTTTAAATGAAAGTGTGTTAATGTTTGTAAGAGTTTGGGATATTTTTTAGTGTGAAATTTGATTCTATTTAAGAGTTCTAGCTCATTGGAAAAGAACCTACCTTATAGGAAGGAGGTTGGTGGTTTGATTCCTCCGTGTCGTATCTGCATATATCAATGATTAATTAAATGACCAGTTAACAACAATCAATAACTAAATAAATTAGTAGTTAACAACAATCAATGACTAAATAATTGACCAGGTAACAACAATCAATGACTAAATAGATGACTATTTAACAACAATTAGTGACTAAATGTACTACCAAACAACGATAATTAATGACCAAATAAATTACCAAATAGCAATTGTTACAACTGATTTTACCACACATGGTTGATCACACATTTATGGCATTCCCTATCCCTCTGCAGACTCTTTGGACCCCATGGACCAATATTGTACCTTTGATGTTTCCAAGATCATCCCTAAAAACATCTATTATTTGTTGTACGTGACTTTTAATCCCTTTCTTGCGTATATACATGGATATTGACCTTAAACCCGCGTACATTGGGATGTGTACATAAGTCCAAATATTTTTGGAGTTTTCCTTGATGTGTATCCAAATCATTTGTCTCTTGGCCTTCCATATGCCTTGAGATTGCTCGGATTTGACCCTCCATTACCCCTTTGGATTACTATATAAGAAACCCCTTGGATACATTGAAGAGGAGGAATTGAAGAGCAATAAAACTATAGTCCATTGTTGCCGTAACTTGCTTATACTTGAGTCTGCATCCCTTTGTCCCTTTGGAGCACTTTGTGTTCGTCCCAAGCTTGCCTTTTCTTGTGAGCTTGCTATCGAGAGATGGAAGATTGAGGTGGTGGAGGCCTAGGCAGAGGACTCAACTTTTCCAGTTCGGAGACGTGCTGACAGAGGTTGTCACTTGTGTAATCTTTGATTTTATTAAAAGAAATATCTTTTCCTATCCAATAATGTGCATTTAAATGAATATTGAATCCATGGATGTGTTTAATTGCTTATACATTGTTGATTATATATGCTTGAGTAGATTTAACACCATATTATATAGCATGCTTGCTTTGTTTACTGTTGTTGAGAGTGAATTGCTAAAGCAAGCGAGATTGGAAAAAGGTCAACGGAGATCTACTTCAACCGTCCGGAATAAGGTATGATTCGAAATCCCTTAGTGTTAGATGTTTTATTTATCTTGCATATTGGGAAGGGATTGATTTCTGTGGTTCCTCTATCTGTTGTGGTACACCCCAAGCCATAGGAATTTTTCTCCGTAACAGAATTGGCTACCATACTGGGGACGTTCCTTATTTTTCTTTGGGGTTTGGGGGCACAATGTGCTTGATATTATTGACCTGCTCTCTGTTTCTCCCTGTTTCTGTGTCACATTTTATAGTATGTTCATCCATTGACACTCTCCTTTATTGGTTTGACCCTTGGCCTGCTTTTTACCGCTATCTTCTTTGTATATGTAGGTTTTTGGCCAAAAGTCATGTACATACGCAAATTTTTGGCCAAAAGTCTCGTATACATGCAGGTTTTTGGCCAAAAGTCACGTATACATGTAGGTTTTTGGCCAAAATCTGCATATACATGCAGCTTTTTGGCCAAAATTCACGTACATACGCAGCTGTTCTTTAAACAGTCATGTACTTCCTCCCTTTTGGTTGAGTTTGATGTTGTGGGAAGTTGTTGGGTGGGTTGTGAGTGTGGTTGGGTCTTCCTAGGTTTTGATGTTGTTTGTTGGATGCTTCTTTTGTGACCAGAGATCGCTTTTTCATTGATTTTTCTTTGAAAGTAGTTTTATTCATTTATCCTTTTTGTTTTTCCATTAGTGCATTACTCTTTTTTGTCTCGGTGTCTTCCTGGGCTTGTGTTTTATACTTGCTGCAAAGACTAAGAGTTTTAGATGAATTTTATTTGCATTTTTCATTCTTTTATATTGAAAAATACAATGTAGTTTCATTTTTTTCCATATGGATTTGAGGAGGTACTTGCATTGGATTGCTTGGATGAGAGTCGTGTATAGGTTTTCATATAGGAAGGAATGCATTGGCATTCAAAAAGGAATAAGTTTACATGCATCTCATGTAGTGGCATACCCTGTTTTTCATTCTACACCATTGCACTTAGCATTGCTTGTTAGGTGTGCATATTTACTTCACTGCTGAATCATAATTTCATTAGTTGCACGACCATTTCCCTTTGAGTAATCACAACCAAATAAAATCAACGCTTAAATAAAATGAATTACACTCTTTTTCTTTTTAGGGTGCATCAACAAGATTAAGTTTTAGGGTCTTGGAATAGTTCATTGTGAGTTAATTCTCCAACACCACTAAACAAAACAATTAAGTGTATGTCTAGGTGAAACCCTTCGTATAATTAGTGTTTCTCAAGATGCTCCCCTTACACGGGAGTTAAGCACGAGGAAGTGCCCGCGATTGTGATTAGGATGAACCCTGATCACTTTCTGTGAGCACCGAAGAAATTTCCAGGATTGTATTCGTATCTGGGGGCTCTTTCGAGAGTTTCAGGCTTTGCTACCCTACCCATATGGTCGATCCCGCCTGCGACTGTCCGCATGAGCATTGGTTATATTGAGGTGACCTTAGTTTCCTTACCTAGGTTATCGAGGGGGTATTTGCAGAGGTTATTCTACAGGTGTCCTGGCTAGGTAGGGGTTGGACAGCACAGTTGCTATATGTGTTGAAGCTGAGAGCCACTATAATTGGTTACATACCTCCACTAATAGTGTATGGGAGTTTCGAGCCTCTCCTAGGCGAGACATACCTGCTGCATTCGGTAGCTCACATATCCTCCCCTTGGTTTGCTTGTATTTTGGATGTAGATTTTCTTAGGAGTGTGTTCTTTGTGTGTTAGTTGGCCTTTGGGATCGCGGTTACTTGAGTATATTTATGCTCTCTTGAGTTCAGATCCTTTTATTTTTCAGGATGCCTAGTATCCTATCGCCTGTCCTTGGTACTAGTACGGATGCTGGTGTCAGACTTGGGGGAATCACAACCCCTTACCTTGCTCATTGAGTTGGGAGTGGTCATATTCCATCCTCTACTCCATTTGTGGAGGATTTCCATTCCCTTTGCTCGGTCTTTACACCAGTGGTCACCCCCACAGGGGTGGTAGTGGATGCGTGAACGTTGGGTATACACCTTATTTTCCTTTTTATGTCCCATCATTCACCGCATTGTTTCCTCTAGGTGTAGTTGTCATGATCATTCCTCCCTATATCCTATAGTTTGGATTCTTTATTGACTATTTTGGGTTGTTTTGGACTAATATGGTTGTCATGTAGGATCCATTTTTTGTACACTCTCTTTGAGGTTTTGACCCATTCGTGCCTATCACAGGTATTATGTCTAAATTGGCATATAGGTTAGGATATCACATCCGCTTGCACTTATGCATTGCCTTATGATCATTCCATCTTAACCTTAGGTACGAACCCATTCCATGGTATCATGAAACCTTAATGCCACTATTAGAAGTGGTACTATGTGAATGGTAGAGCTTTCCTATACATGGGTGTCCTAGTTAGCTCCCTTTTGCATTTTGTACCCATGCTGTTAGTCCTCTCTTAGGTCCGAGAGTCCCTTTTAGTCCCGCCATTTCCTTGAGCAAGAGCTCCATACTCCTCTTAAACTTTATGTTGGCCATTCCCCTGGGACTCCCTTGTATATGTCAAGTTGTAATTGCATTATCATGAGTTTTGCTTTCCTTATTGAACCTTATGTCATCTTCCCTGACTTCGATTATCAGTCATATAACTTGAGCTTGTCTCATGTCTAGCCAAGCAGAGCCTTTTTATATATCTTTTGCAGCTTGATACCCCATTTTTCACTGGGAGGGGACTTTCCCCCGAGTGTCGTTATCCTACACATGCTTCCTTGCATTGAGCATAGGTATGTTCCACTGCTTGGAACTAGTTTGTTTGCCCCTTGATATTCGTCTCTTCCTAGATTTGTAACTATAAAACACTTTTATTCTTTTTCAAGCTTTTCAAAATATCTGAAAACGTCCAAAAAAATTACTGGTATTATTATTGGTTTGTGCACATCTTGTTCGAGTCCTTCCACATTATACATAGTTGTTGAGTACCTCATGTTGGTTGATGGGGGATTCCTTAATTCCCTCCTTCCAGCGGATTCCATCCCATTGAATTCAGATCATTTATTCTGGGTTAGGAGTCTAGAGTCATTTGAGTGCCTTGAGACTTACAATCATCAGTGGTAGGTTCTATCGCCATCGACATTTTTGGGAATACATCAATTTCCCCTATTCGATGGATTCTTTCAAGTGTTTGACATCGACACATCTATTCGCACTTGTTAGATTGCACTTTAGTACCTTGATTCCCATTTTCATTATCTATGGGTGATCTCGCGTCTGTTAACGGTATACATCAATGACTGGTAATCAGATGATGGACTACTATGTTCGACCTCGACACCTCTATTCACATAGTAGGAGATGTAATCATAGAGGTTTGTGTAGAAGACTTTCTAGATTGGTGGCATTCCATATATGCTACCTCCTTGATTGTGCCAATGTTCATGAGATTTCATCTCTCGTGACTTGATTCCAGTGTATGTCAAATATCTTCAGCCATTATGGAGATCTTGATCCATTGCATATCTTCAGCTCCTATGGAGATCTTGATCCTTTGTATATCTTCATCATGGAGATTTTGATCTATTATACGTGGCGATGACCACACATGTCACATTTTTTATATCATGCCTATTCATGGCCATTGTGCTCTTATGTATCCGGGACTGCTATATATATTTGCAGTCATATGCAGAGATTGATTATTGTACTATACTGATGGATGGCTAGTTCTTCCACCTAGTTCTTCATCACTCCACTTTTGGGATGGATTTATAATGTATTTCAGCCATCATGTTACCCCTCTGACATCACACATTAGGGGGCATCTGTTACAGTTGATTTTACCACACATGGTTGATCACACATTTATGGCCTTCCCTGTCACTCTGCAAACTCTTTGGACCCCATGGACCAATATTGTACCTTTGATGTTTCCAAGATCATCCCTAAAAAGACCTATTATTTGTTGTACATGACTTTTAATCCCTTTCTTGCGTATATACGTGGATATTGACCTTAAACTCATGTACATTGGGATGTGTGCATAAGTCCAAATATTTTTGGAGTTTTCCTTGATGTGTATCCGAATCACTTGTCTCTTGTCCTTCCATATGCCTCGAGATTGCTCGGATTTGACCCTCCATTACCCCTTTGGAGTACTATATAAGGAATCCCTTGGATACAATGAAGATGAGGAATTGAAGAGCAAGAAAACTATAGTCCATTGTTGTCGTAGCTTGCTTATACTTGAGTCTGCATCCCTTTGTCCCTTTGGAGCATTTTGTGTTCTTCTCAAGCTTGCCTTTGCTTGTGAACTTGCTATCGAGAGATGGAGGATTGAGGTGGTGGAAGCCCACGTGGAGGACTCAGTTTCTTTGATTCGCAAGTGTGCCGACAAAGGTTGCCACTTGTGTAATCTTTGATTTTATTAATAGAAATATCTTTCCCTATCCAATAATTTGCATTTAAATGAATATTGAATCCATGGATGTGTTTAATTGCTTATACATTGTTGATTATATATGCTAGAGTGGATCTAACAGCGTATTATTTAGCATGCTTGCTTTGTTTACTGTTGTTGAGAGTGAATTGCTACAACAAGCGGGATTGGAAAAATCTCAACAGGGATCTAGTACTTCAACCATCCGAAATAAGGTATGATTCGAGATCCTTTAGTGTTAGATGTTTTATTTCTCTTGCATATTGGGAAGTGATTTATTTCTGTGGTTTCTTTGTCTGTTGTGGTACACCCCAAGCCATAGGAAGTTTTCTCTGTAACAGTAACAATTAGTGACTAAATAATGACTAAATATATGGCCAAAGCTTGAAACAATTCAAGTAATTTATGACCAAGTGATAAATGATCAATTTGGTTGGGTGATATGTGGCTGCTAATTTATGACCAACGGTCATGTGAACAAATTTAGTCAGTTTTTTAGTCACTAATCACCAATTGTTGACTAGTGAAAGTGTCCATCGTACCTTTAACTATTCTATGGCCCTGCTCCTGATAGCCTTAATTATTATGTCTAATACATAGATTAGTTGCACCTAGATTTCTTTGTTTGGTTCTACCTTCAACCTTAAGCATGGCTTCTCAATGTTGTGCATGGTGTTTATCCAAAGCTACATACTACCAGGGTACTCTTCTACCTACATCTTACATTATATAGCTTCCTACACATTATATAAGTTGGCCTCCCGATTCTTTCTTTTCTTCCTGGGATAATGTTCTCCTCCATAGTTACAACATTTTAATTGAAAATGAGGTTTTTGTCCCATTGAATCTACCACTTTTGATTCACCTTTTAGAATCGGCTTCTTGAAAGGATTCATAATTGATCAAATTCACCTTTGTTTTCTTTATGTATTTATTAATACACATAAAACTCACATAATAACTAATATTATCATACCCCACAGAGGGTGTACATAGAAAGCACGAGTGAGGGAATTAACATAGGGATTGTGGTGAAGGACACACTTATGTTTGATGATGTCACCACTAAGCTCCATTTTTGTTTGTTTGTTCATAGTTAGCTTCAATTTTTCAATCATTCACGACGGCAATATGTTTGGATTTCCTTTTCGGATTAATATTGTATAATGAGATTGACCTACGTAATGTTGGCTTCCCTCTATGAAGATTCCTAGTTCAGTTTTTAAATGGATCACAATTATATGGCTATATCAGGAATATTTTAGACAATATGCTCTCATCTTCCTCTAGTTTCCTCCAAGCATATGCAACTAAAAGCTCTTCTTTGTAATATTATGAATATTAATAGAATAAAAGGTCTTATCTGCTTAAAAAAAACTATAATTATCATTAAATAATAATAATTTTATTAATATATGATTCTTATAGATATATTATATAATATACCATTTATATAATTTATTATTGTATATTTTATATAGAAATTATTGTTAATTTTTTGTAATAATTAAGTAATAGTATGTACTGGCATTATACAATAAAATGTATTAACGTTTCTTACTTTATTGTATTTTGATAGAGACTTGAGAATAGTGATTAAAAAATAGATATTTGATTTATTTAAAGATATGAATGTCTTACTCTTGTGGTTAATCTTATTTTAGTTATAAAAGAACAAAACAAAAAACAACCTATCAACTATATTTTCTTGGCCTTTAGTTCCTATCTTTGACTGGAATTTATCAATTTCTTGTATTTATGGATAAGATGTTCTAGTTTGCAGTTTAGTTGTTCCAATATACTAAGAATTCTTGGATGTTGGGTCCCTTCCTCTTCAATGATCTACGTTGTCCTTTAGAAGGACACATGTCTCGATCACCTACTCTCCTCCCCAAATCACTGTATTTAGACTCTATATCATCATTCTTTGTATGGGCCATGGAATATTATAATATTATATGTATGTATCTTGATGAACCTTTTTTTGTTTTTTTTGTGTACATTATTTTCCATCATTAATGGATTGAAATAGAGCTCATCGAATAATGGCCAAATGTCAATGCATTTTAGGCAACTACGAATTCCATAGGAATACTAATCAATGGTATTTTGTTTGTATAATCGCGACCATTGATCCAATAATATCTCGCTTGGATTGTTATTTGGTACACATTATATTTTAATTTGGAACAAATTACATAGTGATATGCCACTATAATAAATGTGTAATAAAAACCATAGGTAGGAGTGGGAAGACAATACATGATACCAAAACCACAAATATTGTTACGAAGGAGGATGCAATCACGTTAAATCAAATATTTTCACCAAATTTTGGTTGACTTTACTTGAGTTTGGGAAACTTTTGTTACCATTCATTGAATATCTATATCTAGAGCATATCTTCATATACATGTTGATGTATCCACATGTATTTTAAGGAAAATTATGTGTATATTTTATTCCATCGATTTTATGCACTTGCATCATTGGATTATTGTTGTAATATATGTACAATCAGATTGCTTCTAGTGGAGAGAGATTATCGGATTATGATGCTAGGCATGTGTAGAGAAACAAATAAATAAGGCCAAACAAGAAAAGGAAAATATCATATATTAACAAGTGGAAATGGCAACATAGTTGCTAAGTACCTGCCTCTTAAGAAAAGTTTCAAGAAAATAGTAATAGGTTGAATAAAATATATATATATATATATATATAATTATTTATTTTGAATTTTGAAGGAGTGCCATAGTGTATTGTCTTATATTGATACAATCTCTAGAAAGTATAAGTACACAATAGGTTGTGGTTTACGGGATCAAATGGTTGTAAGATAGATATAGAATGGAAGACAATTTGGAAATATTTTTTTATTCCTCTTATTCTTCTAGTTAAACCAGTGAGCTATCCATGCCTAGCTACATGTTATCACCGACATTCTTCTTGCTATCCATTTATCAACTATCAATTGTTTTTTATATTCTTTTTCGTTTTACCTAACATTCTTTAGTGTTAACCAACCAGTTATTTTTTATATTCCTTTTTTATAATTGTTTATTTCTAATTTTGAACGATTATCATAAAATCAATCTCTACAACATCCTCGTTAGTAAATGAAAAAAAATATACGATAATCCACCCTAAATCTCAAATAAAAACGTCTATCAACATAAATATTTATAAATCTAATTATTAATTAATTCTATATAAAAATAACTTTAAAACATACTTCTTAAAATATATAGATTTTTTTGAATCCTAACATACATATGTTTTTTTAATCATTACAATAATATTGAAATGACGATGAATATCTCTTTATTCTAATAATATTGAAATGAAGATGAATGTCTCACTATTCTTTCACCTTTTTGGATAGTGACTCATTCCTATCCTCGATTGTCTCTCCTCATTACAATATTGACTTAATGGTTTTTTTTATCACTTCAAACTAAATAATTATGGATAAAAAAATTAAAAAATTTAAACTTCAATCTAACATTAAAAAATAAAAATCATAAACATTTAAAAATTTATAAACAAATTTTATAATAAATAAACTTTTTCCTAATCACAAATTTAAAAAAAAAAATAAAATTTTGAAATGAGTCATTTATATTTATAATTTTTTTATTACATAATTCTTATCACTTATTATCATTGAAAATAAAAGCTTCTTAAAAGTATAAACTATGTGGTTAGACTATATAAATAGAGATCAAATGGTTGAGTGATACTTATAAAAAAGAAGACAGTTTGATAATATTATTTTATTCTTCATAATTTTCTAGTTAAACGGGGGTTCCAGTGTTAGTTATCCATGCTTAGCTACATGTTATCATTAACATTATTGCTTTTATCTTATCCATTTATCAAGTATCGATTATTTTTTATATTATTAATCTTTTTATCTAGCATTCTTTTACTTATTTGCCATGAATTGTAGGTTATCCATTCACCAGCTATGAGTTATCAATGCATTGCTACCAGTTATCCATTCATCAACTAGCAACCAGTTATTGTTTATATTCATTTTTTATAATTGTTTATTTTGAATTTTGAACAATGCCATTGAATCAATCTAGAAAGTACACTTGTCTCATCCTCCTCCATAGATAAAAAAACATAGACCATTGTCCACCCCAAATCTCATATAAAAGCTTATCTGAACATTTAAAAAAATACAATTAAGTTTGTAACTTAATCTCAGTCATTGTTACACTATTTTTATGACACCTAATACACTTAATGTCACTTATTGTTACATTATTATTATTATAGACACTCTACGTTTTATACAAGCAAATCATGACAAAAGAAAGAGCATATGCACAAAGTAGTCAAGTAAAATATGGAATCTGCAACTTGTCGTCTCTGGTTTGTGTTAACCTATTTGAACACGAGTCGTGCAATATTCGAATGCACAAATACACGACGTGCTAATCGATCAATGTTTGTAAGAGCTTGCATTTTGTTCCATGGATTCCAGGCTTTTGTTTCCGGCTATTGCCACCGCCACACTCGTTATCGTCTCCCTGCACGCTGCTGCGGCTAAAAGTGAGATTAATATGGTGTTTTATATGCACGATATTTTGACTAGAAGCAACGAGATGGCCTTTCCAGTTGCTGGATTTAATGGCCCTTCTTCGTGGGCGGGTAAGTTTGGAACCCTCCATTTGGCCACGCTTGGAATTCCATTGTTGACCACGAACAACGTGTAGTATCCAGGCGGTGCTGCAACAGAGCTTGGAGGAGCTGTAACTACAGTGATATATACTCCTCTTACTCGCTTTGGGCTTGTTGAGGAAAGCATCAGCAACCTCTGATTCATGGAATATGCATGAGTTGTGAATGATGGACTATAAATGTTGAACTCAATATTGTTGGCATCATAATTTGAAACAGTGAATTGAACCGTGAATCTTGTCCCATAGGTTACAGAATCTTGATTAGATAGGGAAACGATAGTAGGCCTAGAGGTGCTATACGATTCATCCAAATAATAAGGGTTGTATGCTTCCAGATGAAGCTCGGTTGGAAACGTCGTTCCAGAGAAAACGTAACCAACGTGAGTGTTCGAGCCTCCAACAAAAATCCTTCCATCAGGTAATACGTTTGCAGTCGAATGATACATTCTGGGAATAGTGGTGGCTGCCAGTACTGTAAATCGCTGCCCTGCCAATGCATTAGGTCTGTATAAATAGGGTGCAAGAGTCGGATTCATTGCAAGTTCCCAACCTGCTGTCCCTTTCTTGGCTCCATTGATAATGAGAATTTCACTGTTGGGAAGGATGAGCATATCTCCCATAACCCTGGGTGCAGGCATATTCTCCATTGCCCAAACAGGGTTGGGATCTGTAATAACAATTCTTCCACAGCTTTGAAGAGCGTTTACGAAATTCCCAGCATTTGCTGAGGTGTAACCGCTATTAGGAGCACCACCACAGATGAGAATTTCTATCCTCTGAAATCCATCAGATGCCGATAATGGCAGCACAACAGATGAACCAGAGGAGGGATAATTTTTGGGTCCACCTAGCGTCGTGGGAAAGGTCTTGACCACACTATTTTTTCTGTAATCAAATAAGAAGGAATCCTTGTTGGCGAAGATGAAGAGATTTCCATCGAAGGAGAGATGGAGAAAAGGATAGAGATTGTTCTCCACATTGGGAGTATTTGTCTGTGAAAGAAATGGTAACAAATAAGATTTCCCTCTGGGCACGAACTCGTAGGAGAACGCTCGCCTCCCTCCCACAACAATAATTGTATTGTCAGGAAGGATCTGGTTGGAAGCATACCATCGATTCTCCTGAAGTCCATTAGAGCCTGCAGCTTCATTCCAATCGCATGCAGAATTAGCACAGGGTACAAATGAACGAACAGCCTTAGCTCCATCGTTGTATCCACTGGTGCTAACCAAAGTACCGTTAGACACAAAGGCTCCAGATGAACACCAGGTATCAGTCATGACCATCAACGGCCTGACATTGTTGGTAGTGATGTTGTATTCAATGGAGTGAGCCGAGCAGTCGTGGGTGAGTGCTGTATCATTCGGATCGTCTCTGCAACGTCCATTTGGGAGGCGCAGTTGAGAAGGACTGAAATCCGTGCGATCAAACATGACCACTGTATTTTGGGAGGTTTTGGTCATATGCATGCGCGAGTATGCTGTCCATGGCATCGATGCGTTCATTATTCCGAAGATCATACAGTGAGCTTTCGACCAATGGAAGAAGAGGAACGAGGATAATTTGACACCAAGATGATGTCATAGTTGCCACTTGTCATCTGATGACGTCATGTGGACACATGTCAACTCAAATCCAGATACCAAATCCCAATGTTGACATCAGCTTCTATCCACCAATCAGCTGTTGACAAAATAGTTTTTTTAACAAAATTAAAAAAATATTTTACAAATCCCTAAGTTATACTTTACAGAACAGATTTTAATTTTTTAAACCTGCATCAAAATAGACCAAAGTCAACCAAAGTCAAAATCAATCGATTACAATATACCTACTGAGGCAGGTATATTAAGTTAAATTTTATTCGATATTGCAATGTTTATAGTGTATCTAAAAAATGTTAGAATTGTTTACACTCAACTTTATTGTCATTTCTACATTTAGCGTGTAAATATTAAGTATTATTTAGATTTATGAGGGTTGATTATTATTATTTTTTGTAGTATGGAGAATATAAAAAATATCTATCATAATTTTTCTACAACCTTTGTCTACATTAACAAGTTCTTTATTGAAGTCTTCACTAAAACTAGCGATAGTAGAACCAAACCTTTGTATGGTTAAGAGTGTAAAGATACGAGATTCGATAAAAAAAGGACAAGATAAATTGCTACAAATCCTTAATTAAAAGAAAAAAAAGGCCTTATCTAAGGTAGGGGACTTAAAGGCGATGGGGGAGTAGGTAGAAGAGATAGTGGAGGAGGAGATGGTGGAGGAGGAGAAGGAGGAGGTGGAGGAGGAGGAAGTAGAGAAGGAGGAAGGGGAGGAGGAGGAGAGGGAGGAGGAGTGATATAGGGAGGGGGGAGCAGGGGAGGTGGAATGTGAGAATGATGATAAGATAAATGTGGGGGAGGGAGAAGGGGAGAATGAGGAGGATGCAAAGGAGCAGACAGAGGCAGCACAAGAAGTAGAGGAGGTGCAGGGGCCGCCATGGGATCAGGAGCTGGATGGGTAGGAGGGGGAGGTGTAGGAGGAGGAGGACTCGGAGGGATGGGAGAGAGGATGAGCGGGAGGGGGAGGAGAGGGAGGAGGTTGATGATGAGGTGGGGGAGAAAGCGGAGGTTTGGGAGGAAAT